>CAWUFW010014312.1:0-420772 GCA_963921515.1 Calotriton arnoldi | reverse complement strand
GTAGGAAGGTGGAATCTGACTATATGGTTGCCCCCACTTTTTTTTATGGTGTTTTGCTGGTTTATGACTTAGTTGGACTGGGATCCTGCTATTCAGGGCCCCAGTCTATCTGCTTTCTCTGTAAAAGGTTTCCATGTGCCTTAGGCACATCTCTGATTGGAATCTGGAGTGCCCTTATAAGTCCCTAGTATATGGTATACTATGTACCAAGGGCATAGGTACCTCAGAGGCCTGCCAGGGGCTGCAGCATGTATTATGCCACCCCTGGAAGGCCATCCAAACTGACACCACAGGTCTGCTACTGCAGCCTGGGTAAGGTGGTGCATGCACCCCTTACTGTGATATAGGTTACCTATATCACTAAATACATACACACATATAAACCTATAAGTCACTCCTATGGCAGGCCTTATCAATCCTAAAGGCAGAGTGCATGGTTCCTATGTGAGAGGGTGCCCCTGCATGAGCAGGGCCCCTCTGCAGCGTTCGGAGACCATCTCTGATGCTGTTTGTAGTGCAGCCTGACCATATACTCTTAAGCGCATTATATCCTCGCGGTAAAATGCTAACTTTGGAATGGCTGCACCTAAACATGTCGTGTTTGGTGTCAAACATCTTGGAATACTACCCCCCGCCAATCCTGGCGGCGGGGGTAGCATTCCACCCTTCTAGAGGGAAAGACATGTTAACTCTGGCTTACCCGGTAACTTCTTTCTGAAGCCCTGGCATCACAAAATGGATGCTGCTGCCACAGACACAAGTCTGGCCTCCTGCTGCTGGACGAAACTCCGGCAGGGGAGGCCTGGACAATAGGTTTCCTGTTGCAGGGAGGTGTGACCACCTCCCCAGACAGGATAATGTGTATTGGGGCTGGGTGGGTGCACTCTTAGAGTGCTTTGAAGTCCTGCACTGGGGGAGCAAAAGGCTCCTCTGTGCATATGCCAGTTCAAACAAGCTCAGGGGCTACCTGCCCCTGCTCTGGCGCGAAACTGGACAAAGGGAAGTGGGTGTAGCCACCCCTCCCTTGACCCTCCCATAGGTGGGGTCATAGAGTTAGTCCCTCCCTGTTTTACTAGTTAAAATGGGGAACCCTTGCCACAGCAAGATTAGATTACACCTGGACGAAACTCTGAAACTGAATCCTGGACCTTCGACGCTCTACGACAAGATTAGAGGACTGAAGAATCTCCCTTGGGGTCAAGAAGTGACTCCCCTGCTTGGCAGGCACCAAAGAAGCATCTGTCCGGTTCGCATTACTGAAGCTCCCGTCGGACGCCGAAGTCATCGCATCACCAGAGGTGGATTCTCAGACTTCCCCGAGGCTACCCTGAGTCCCCAGCAAAGCTGAGGCCCGTGGCTATCGTGGGTGACTTGAGACCGTGACCCCTGGACACCGAGCACATTTGCAAGTGCACCATCTTCTGGGTCTCCCAAGAAGTCGTGCTTTGGGCTCCGAGTAGCCCTAGCCTCCAGCACCACCTGCACCGAAGATCACTGGCCCCCACTCCACGAGTGTCCTGCAAGCCAGCTCCACGTGCAGCGTCACGAGGCTCCTTCGCGGTCGCTAGCCCGTTGGCTAGTAGCCCTTAACGAAGGCCAATCTTTTCCTTACTTGGCATCCTGGTTGCTCCAGGCCTGCCCTCACTTACCCTTGCTGGGTGAGTTCCACAGATCTTGCTGGTCTGCACCATCGACGATCTACATCTTACTCGAGACTTGCCGTTGCCAAGGCTTGTTGGGTCCAATCCGGTCACCGACACCTCAGCACTCGACAGACATCGAGCATCAGCCTGAATCCTGCTCCTGGTCGCCGACAACGCCTCCCGGACCTCGTGGCTGAAGAGTCAAGACGACCGTCAACGCACCTGAAGCACTCGACATCGGTGGGCATCTGTCCATCGCCTTCCTGGTCACTGGCTAGTGACCCAGACTCTGTCCCCTCTGCTTTCAGGTTCACCAGAACTCCGATCCACTCTTGGATCCACCCGGACACTTTTCTCTTGGCCGCCAGCAGCACTTTGCAGCAGATCGCCATTCGAATCGACGACGAAACCCGACCCCGAAAGGCACCTATGCACCCGGCTTCCCTGGGTGAGGTAACACGAGTACTCCGGTGCTCCCGTGGGTAGAGACTCTTCAAAGTCCTAGATCTCAAAGGGTTTTGTCCTAGTCCTCTTCTAAGTGTCCCTTTCCTCTATTTTCCCGATCCCGACTTTCTCCATAGAAGTTAACGGCGTATCGCGGTTGTGTATTTACACTGCACGCGTCTCCCGTGGGTCCCCTGTGTCACTACCTTGGGTGGTTCCTTGTGGTCCAAGCACTTCTAGAGGCTCTAGGCCTAGTGTCTAGTTCAGTCGTGGTTCGCATACCACTTTATTGGTATATGGTTTGGTACGCCCCTAGGGCCCAAACGTGTATTTGTGCTATTATTGTGATTTAAGATCTTATAACTTATGTATTTCGAACTCTAGCCTCATAAAGAGACTAGAGGGGTGTGTTTAGTAATAAATACATATATTTTGAATATATACCTGGTGTGGTGCTCTTTCATTTGGTCACTCAAGAGATTATAGACTGGTAAAACAAGCTGCTTTACATTCCTTCAAGACTTAGCCTGAAGGCTGCTCTCCATAGCTACCACTAGGATAGCTTTCAATAAGGTTGTCTTTAACCTACCTACCATAAGAGTCGATTTGGACTGGTGCAAGGTGCCCACTATAATTAGTGGACAGCATATGCCAGGCCAACTTCTCACATTGGTGTGCAGCGTGTGGGATTCCAGCTTGCTATTGTTTTACCAGATAATCTCAATTGAATTGATCAACTGAAAACCACTAAAGGTACCTAAGGTACATATAATTTAAGCTTAGAATAACAGTAAGTTCTACTGAACTTAGAGTTGTGTGTTAAGGGATAGCACAACCCTTTCTACAACTCAAGAGAGTTTAGTAGGCCACACTAGAGTAGGTAGTGCATACACCACACCACACTAGTAATGTCTTTAAGGGTAGGATCTAAAGAATCCTTGCAGGAAGCCATTGAGCTTCCACCCTCCAAGTATGATACACTCCCATTCTTGGAATTGAGAGCTTTATGCAACTTGAGAAAAATAAGGACAGGCCAAAGCCCCACCACCCAACACCTCAAGGAGTTGTTGGTGGCTTATGACCTTAGTAAGCCTGTAGGGACTGAAGGGGTAGGAGCTGAGGGTGGGGCAGAAGAAGAGGAGGAGGCCAGGGGTACCAATACCCCCAGTCCCCCCTCTGAAACTGGCCAGGAGGGTGACAATGACCCTGACCTGGATAACCCAATCCCTCCTGTGGAAGATGATGAGGATGATCAGAATGATGCCCTCTTTGTCCCCCAGGAAGGATTAAGAGTGTGCCCAGAAGGTCTAGGTCTCCTTCTCAGGAGTCTAACCACTCTGGCACCTCTATAGGGAGCTCTGTCTCATCTCATAGGAGAGAATCCTCTCATGAGAGAAGAAAGAGGCTAGTCCAGTATGAGGAAACTCAGCTGGAACTCAGAAAAAAGCAATTAGCTTTAGATAGAGAATCCCTAGATCTCCTTAGAGAGAGAAGAAAGTTGGGACTAGAGTCCCATGGTGGCAGCAATATCCCTAGAGATAGGGAAAGGTCTTATGACCATAGAAACCTAAACAAGATTGTCCCTCCCTACCAGAGTGGGGATGACATCCACAAATGGATAACTGCACTGGAGAGGGCCTGTAAAGTTCAGAAGGTCCCCCAGAGGCAGTGGGCAGCAATCTTGTGGCTCTCCTTTGCAGACAAAGGTAGAGACAAGCTCCTCACTGTAAGAGAAGAGGATGCTGACAATTACACAGTCTTGAAGAGTACTCTGATAGATGGGTTTGGCCTAACCACTGAACAGTATAGGTTGAAGTTCAGAGACACCCAAAAAGCTCAGACTCAAGACTGGGTTGATTTTGTAGATTGTGCTACAAAGGCTCTGGAAGGTTGGATACATGGCAACAAAGTGCATGACTTTTTAGGATTGTACAATTTGATTATGAGGGAGCAGATCCTTAATAATTGTCAAAACCAGCTTTTGCACCAGTATCTGGTGGACTCTGATCTGATCTCTCCCCAAGAATTGGGAAAGAAGGCAGACAAATGGGTCAGAACCAGAGTAAAAACTAGAAATCAGGGTGGTGACCAGAAGAAAGATTCTACTAAGTCCCAAGAGAAAGGTGGGGATAAATCTAAGGATAAGTCCCCTACAGGGCCCCAAAATTCCTCTTCTGGGGGTGGTTCCCAAACTCCTTCCTCACCTGAAAAGAAACCATATTGCCATGTCTGTAAAAAGCCTGGGCACTGGAAAACTGATCCCAGTTGCCCCAGGATTGGCAATAAAGAAAATGTTCCTCCCACAACTACTACCACCCCTCCTGGTACTACCAGTAGTAATCCTCCAGTTGGGAGTAGTGCACCCAAAAAGTTAGGTGCTTTTGCAAGAGGAACAGAGGTGGGCCCTAGTTTAGACAGGGACCCCTCAACAGACTCCTCTGACTCTGATGGTGGTATAGGATTTGCCACCTTTACCATGGGTCCCATAGCATTGGGCAGGTACAGACTGGAGCCAATGATTAATGGTCAGAAAGCTGTGGCATTTAGGGACACAGGGGCTAGTGTCACCATGGTGGCAGGGAAACTAGTCCCCCCTCACCAGCTTTTACCTGAGTTTAAATACCAGGTGACCAACATTGATGGTGTCAGAACAGATCACCCCATGGCCATAGTCAATCTCAGCTGGGAGGGGGTCACAGGCCCAAAAAGAGTGGCAGTGTCCCCAACCCTACCTGTAGATTGCCTGATGGGCAATGATTTGGAAATTTCAGCCTGGGCTGAAGTTGAACACCAAACCCATCTTAGGATGTTGGGCGTCCCTGCAAGGTTAGTGGGGCTGTGATGGCCACAGCCCCAGCCCAAGAATTTGGAGAGATGGAGCCTGAAAGAATGGCCCACTCTCCCCCAAAAGAGAGCACAAGGGTTGAAGAAAAGTCTTCTTCCCCCAGGCAGTAGGTAAGGGTCAGCCTCCTCAGGGAACTGACCCTACCCCTAGTGAAGGAACTGCCACAGAGGTAGTCAGGCCTGGCCTGACCACACCCCTGATGGCAGAGGACCCTTCCAAGGTGGTACCCAGTCTGGAGCAGGTAACCTGCCCCTCTCTACCCTGCCTCAGTCAGCCCAGGGCTGCAGAGGTCAGGGAGGTCAGTGGACCCCCCGGGCCCCCTGTCCAGAGGAAGCCCCCCATCAGCAGATTAGGGGCACCCAGTCTAGTAGCCCTAGCCAGGTGAAAATTCCTCTACACACTGAGGGATCCCCCATACCTTTATGTAGGGACCTCCCCCAGAAGGACTCTGGTAGGCAAGGGCAAACCTGGGACCAGAAGGTTCCAAACCTGCCATGTCCCTCCAGTGTTCCATCCAAAGGGACCCAACCCCCAGCTGTAGGCAGCCAAAGGTTGACCCTTAGAGCAAAGTGCAACTCAGTCATGGAAAGACAGGCATACATGGTGACCAGTGATCTGAGGAAGCTGAGGCCAACATTCCTAGGGCCTCACTTCCCTACTCAGACACCTCACCAGCCTTGTACTTTACCTAAGCACACCAGAGGTAGTGACTCCCCATGGTGGAGACCCTCTCATACCCTTAGGGTGAGGGATTGCTTAGTGGACCATAACATAGGGGGCAACCATGCTAGTGCAGGTGCTTCCTTATATGGCCACTTAGTCAATATAGGCTCAACTGGCCAAGGTTAGCCTTATCTCCTTTCGTTTGGGGGGGTTATGTAGGAAGGTGGAATCTGACTATATGGTTGCCCCCACTTTTTTTTATGGTGTTTTGCTGGTTTATGACTTAGTTGGACTGGGATCCTGCTATTCAGGGCCCCAGTCTATCTGCTTTCTCTGTAAAAGGTTTCCATGTGCCTTAGGCACATCTCTGATTGGAATCTGGAGTGCCCTTATAAGTCCCTAGTATATGGTATACTATGTACCAAGGGCATAGGTACCTCAGAGGCCTGCCAGGGGCTGCAGCATGTATTATGCCACCCCTGGAAGGCCATCCAAACTGACACCACAGGTCTGCTACTGCAGCCTGGGTAAGGTGGTGCATGCACTCCTTACTGTGATATAGGTTACCTATATCACTAAATACATACACACATATAAACCTATAAGTCACTCCTAAGGCAGGCCTTAACAATCCTAAAGGCAGAGTGCATGGTTCCTATGTGAGAGGGTGCCCCTGCATGAGCAGGGCCCCTCTGCAGCGTTCGGAGACCATCTCTGATGCTGTTTGTAGTGCAGCCTGACCATATACTCTTAAGCGCATTATATCCTCGCGGTAAAATGCTAACTTTGGAATGGCTGCACCTAAACATGTCGTGTTTGGTGTCAAACATCTTGGAATACTACCCCCCGCCAATCCTGGTGGCGGGGGTAGCATTCCACCCTTCTAGAGGGAAAGACATGTTAACTCTGGCTTACCCGGTAACTTCTTTCTGAAGCCCTGGCATCACAAAATGGATGCTGCTGCCACAGACACAAGTCTGGCCTCCTGCTGCTGGACGAAACTCCGGTAGGGGAGGCCTGGACAATAGATTTCCTGTTGCAGGGAGGTGTGACCACCTCCCCAGACAGGATAATGTGTATTGGGGCTGGGTGGGTGCACTCTTAGAGTGCTTTGAAGTCCTGCACTGGGGGAGCAAAAGGCTCCTCTGTGCATATGCCAGTTCAAACCAGCTCAGGGGCTACCTGCCCCTGCTCTGGCGCGAAACTGGACAAAGGGAAGTGGGTGTAGCCACCCCCTCCCTTGACCCTCCCATAGGTGGGGTCATAGAGTTAGTCCCTCCCTGTTTTACTAGTTAAAATGGGGAACCCTTGCCACAGCAAGATTAGATTACACCTGGACGAAACTCTGAAACTGAATCCTGGACCTTCGACGCTCTACGACAAGATTAGAGGACTGAAGAATCTCCCTTGGGGTCAAGGAGTGACTCCCCTGCTTGGCAGGCACCAAAGAAGCATCTGTCCGGTTCGCATTACTGAAGCTCCCGTCGGACGCCGAAGTCATCGCATCACCAGAGGTGGATTCTCAGACTTCCCCGAGGCTACCCTGAGTCCCCAGCAAAGCTGAGGCCCGTGGCTATCGTGGGTGACTTGAGACTGTGACCCCTGGACACCGAGCACATTTGCAAGTGCACCATCTTCTGGGTCTCCCAAGAAGTCGTGCTTTGGGCTCCGAGTAGCCCTAGCCTCCAGCACCACCTGCACCGAAGATCACTGGCCCCCACTCCACGAGTGTCCTGCAAGCCAGCTCCACGTGCGGCGTCACGAGGCTCCTTCGCGGTCGCTAGCCCGTTGGCTAGTAGCCCTTAACGAAGGCCAATCTTTTCCTTACTTGGCATCCTGGTTGCTCCAGGCCTGCCCTCACTTACCCTCGCTGGGTGAGTTCCACAGACCTTGCTGGTCTGCACCATCGACGATCTACATCTTACTCGAGACTTGCCGTTGCCAAGGCTTGTTGGGTCCAATCCGGTCGCCGACACCTCAGCACTTGACAGACATCGAGCACCAGCCCGAATCCTGCTCCTGGTTGCCGACAACGCCTCCCGGACCTCGTGGCTGAAGAGTCAAGACGACCGTCAACGCACCTGAAGCACTCGACATCGGTGGGCATCTGTCCATCGCCTTCCTGGTCACTGGCTAGTGACCCAGACTCTGTCCCCTCTGCTTTCAGGTTCACCAGAACTCCGATCCACTCTTGGATCCACCCGGACACTTTTCTCTTGGCCGCCAGCAGCACTTTGCAGCAGATCGCCATTCGAATCGACGACGAAACCCGACCCCGAAAGGCACCTATGCACCCGGCTTCCCTGGGTGAGGTAACACGAGTACTCCGGTGCTCCCGTGGGTAGAGACTCTTCAAAGTCCTAGATCTCAAAGGGTTTTGTCCTAGTCCTCTTCTAAGTGTCCCTTTCCTCTATTTTCCCGATCCCGACTTTCTCCATAGAAGTTAACGGCGTATCGCGGTTGTGTATTTACACTGCACGCGTCTCCCGTGGGTCCCCTGTGTCACTACCTTGGGTGGTTCCTTGTGGTCCAAGCACTTCTAGAGGCTCTAGGCCTAGTGTCTAGTTCAGTCGTGGTTCGCATACCACTTTATTGGTATATGGTTTGGTACGCCCCTAGGGCCCAAACGTGTATTTGTGCTATTATTGTGATTTAAGATCTTATAACTTATGTACTTCGAACTCTAGCCTCATAAAGAGACTAGAGGGGTGTGTTTAGTAATAAATACATATATTTTGAATATATACCTGGTGTGGTGCTCTTTCATTTGGTCACTCAAGAGATTATAGACTGGTAAAACAAGCTGCTTTACATTCCTTCAAGACTTAGCCTGAAGGCTGCTCTCCATAGCTACCACTAGGATAGCTTTCAATAAGGTTGTCTTTAACCTACCTACCATAAGAGTCAATTTGGACTGGTGCAAGGTGCCCACTATAATTAGTGGACAGCATATGCCAGGCCAACTTCTCACAAATACTAACCCTTGCATACACAAATACGAGAGGGACAGATGCTTGCCTATGTGTTTTACTAATGAATAACGCTTGTTCCTAACCTAAAATGGCCGCTAAAGCGCGGGAACTTCTCTGCGCATGTCGCAACCTGATCACATGGTATGACGTCTTTCTTTGCTTGGTGGGAAAATTCTGCTTCTGCGCAGTGTACACTAAAATGACTGCTCAATGTTTTCACATGCTTAAGCTTGCTCTCATGTCATTATTAAATTGTCGTTTTCTTAATGCTACTAATGCAGGATAGTATTATAATTAAATGGGAATAAAGTAGGGAAAGTGGGTATCTTTTATTCTGTGATTTTAATGTTTTCTTCTTGCATTTTATTAGCTCGTAAAACATGGGCCTGGGTTGGTGATTTGAAACTCGAGAGACAGATGGTTCTGCGCATGTGTCCTGTATGCCTGCCAAGTGAAGTCAACTTGGACGTCTCCCAAGGCCATAACCTATTGGCCGAAGATGATGTACTACATCTGTCATATTGATACATTTGATACATTTTCCCTGTAAATTGTACAATATTTGTTGTGAGACGGGTGGGAAATAAAGTGAATGTATTAATTTGAAGGTGTGGGAACTTAAAAACAATAGGCTTCACAATTTAGGCCAATTTTGACATGGTGCGAGAATCCACCCCCTGTCCCTGTCCAATCAGAAGTAGTGGTCCCAATATTTTAGCAACATTAAGGGGAGGTACATGGGCGTAGAAGGGTATAATAGAATATAGCATTAGTTAATTAGTCAGAGCTAGATTCCACAGAAGAGAGATCATACAGAAGAGTTCCAGACCGCTAAGCTGATCGATTGCAGAGGTCCAGAGGAGGGGGCGGCGGAGTCCATTAGACGGGAGAATCGAGGAGAAGCTGAGTACCAGAGAGGGGAACGGCGCAGGCGTCGTTATAGAGAGGTCACCAGTCCTGTCCTGATCCTGAAGGAGGTCTTTGCTCTTCATCCTTCCTGGGTCCTATTCTTTCCAACTCCTTGGCTAAGGGGCTAAGGGGCTTGGTTCTCGCATTAGGTAACTATACTGCAACCTTTAGTTGCGCTGCTGTCTCTATCCTCTCCTTTCCTTAAACACCGTCATTTATTAGCAAAATCATTTCTATGCTTTTTCTTGGGTATTTTGATCAAGTACCGTGGTTTTCTGTATTTTACTCTGCTAAAACTTTAGATAAACATTTTAAAACTTCCTGACTCAGTGGTTATTTCAGGATTATGAATTGTAATGAATGTCACTCATTTTAAACTTCCAATTAGCAAGGAATCCATTGGTAAGTTATTACTCTTCAATCAGAAGGTAATTGGTAGCAGGGATTTTGATAAAAGAGTACATCTGATACCCCAGCGTAAGTATTAGTGTAGTATGAATGTATGGGCCCAAGTGAGTATTTTGTGTATGAATGCTGTTTGCTAATATTGCGCTGGATCACCAGGATTCTTTAAATGCGCAGCTCAAAGTTTAAGAAAGGCTTTACCTTGAAAGTTCTTTAGTGTAGATGCCACACGTAGGTTCTTTCCTCAGAATCGTCGCCAAATAATGTTGTAATGAGGTTGTCCAGTCCAGGTAGTATCTTTAAGTATTTATTGTAAGTAAGATCTTGAGTAGAAGAGAGCCCCACCAAGAGCAGCCACCCTGCTGCTCAGCCCATACACCAACTGACATTCTCACTCATCCAGCATTCCGCAGTCACCTCTCACACCAACATTCTACTCCACACTCACACTGGCTGAGCAGCAGGTATAACAGGGTATTACCCCGAAACCGGTCCCAGGATGCTTGTTTCCAGTCCAAGGTAGACCTGGCTAGGCAGTTCGGGCTGGACTGTTCCCATGAGGAACAAGGTCAAGACTGATTTGCATATGGCTGGGTCCGAACTGGAGTGGCGAAGTGAGCTAAAGAACGATGATGGATTCAATCCAGATCTATGACTGGGGGTGAGTGTCTGAAAAGTTTCAGCGCTCTTCCATCATCCCTTTGTGTTTGCACTATTAGATGTTGTCATCATTCTTATCTTAAAAATAGTTGTGCTCGACCCTCTGCTGCATGTGTCCCATTTTGCTGTTTCTGAATTGGTGGTAGGTCGTCATCTGAGTCTGATTCTGGCTCTATGTTGATGCTGTGAAGACCCTTCCTCATGGCTGTCTTGTGGAAAATGGCACATGTGGCACTGATTTTGCAAAAGGTCTCTGGTCTGTAGAGTAGTGCTCCACCAGTTTTGTGGAGACATCTAAAACATGATTTGAGTCTTCCAAAAGTGCATTCAATGATTGATTGCATTGCTTTTTGTGCCCTGTTGTACAGCCTTTCACTTCTGGTTCTTGGATGCAAGTATGGTGTCAGTATCCAAGGGCGCAAGGCATATGCACTGTCTCCTTAAATAGTATGAGAAGGAGAAACTAATCTACATTATTTGACAAACATACTTTTGAACACTGTATAAATTGAGTTTACAATCATCTTACCAAGTAAAAAGCCATCACCAAATTCACCCTGAGACTGACGTTTATTTATTCCACTGTGGTGGAATGTAAAGGAGTTGTGTGCTGCCTGGGAATCTGGATTCAAGGTCAGGTATGATGCACAATGCATCACACACTACCTGTACATTCATTGAATGAGTGCTTTTCCTGTATCTATGAATGAATTTATTTGGGGAGGGGGACATATGGAAATGTTTGTGCCATCAACACAACCAATAACTTTAGGAAACTGTGCTACCTGATAGAACACTAGTTTTGTTTGTTGTATATCTGGGAGAGTGTTTGGGGAAAAAACATGTTTGTTCACTTTGCCAACCATGGTGTCCAAAACCCTGTGACAAAAAACCTAGAAAATGCACTTTGTGACACTCCCCCTGGCACTGCTATGACTCCCTGGTAGCTGCCAGAAGCTAAAAGGTGTTGACAACACAATACCTGCACTCGTGGTGGGATTGCATTGCTTCTGACTCTTGGGATTTATAGAAGAGGATGTAACTCAGCAATTGAATCCAAAATGACGTTACTCCTCAGTCTGTACTTCTCATATATCTCCTCCTCAGTCTGTTCAAACAGGGTTGCCCTCACCCTAAATATCCTCTCCTGTCTCCTCCTCCTTCTCTGCTTACCAGCCAAATTCCACATCCTCCTCGCCAAGACATTCAGAGCCTCCATTCTGAAAGAGCCAGATGCATTTTGGGTGACTTTTTAGAGTTTGCACCGGATTGTCACCTGATACCTTTATGGTAATTACATTTCCTAAATGGCTATTTTGCGACTAATCGCAATTAGTAAATCCTTTGTACATGGTGTTAGCGATTCACTATTTGGTATTACCAATTTGGGATTTCCAAATTTGAAATGCAAAAAATTTGATTTCTACATGATGGAAATCGCAAATTGCACCACAGCAAGTGCCTTCCGTACATACCAAAACACCATTTTATTTTTTCCAACAGCCTGAAATATCGATTTGCACCGTTAGGGAATGCATAATGCCTTTGTATATATGGCCCTAAGTCCGAACATAGAAATCTTCACTGCGACTTCGACTTCGACCCAAAGCTATCCGACGACGATGCTCCCTTCTCAGACACCTCCTGCAGCCTTGCCCCTTCTAACCTTTATCTTCTCAGAACATTTTTCTCAAGAATTTTTCTAAGTCCGAAGGCAAGCGCTGACCGGGCTTAATTCACTTCTCGTATCTGAATGCCTCTACATTTCGCTCGGCCTTATTTTTCTACTTTGACTTGGTCTTGTATGACTAGATGTCCGCAGTTGGCGCTTCTATCTTTCAGACAGTCGTTTCCACTAAAACTTTAAAAATTGATAACTCGCAGTTCTACTGATTGGATTTTTGTCATTTTGGCATCAAAAATGTATTTATTTTATTCTGTTTTTCTAAATTGATTTGAGATTTTTCTTGTGCTGTGTTTTCACTTTATTACTGTTTGTGTGCTTCATAAATACTTTACACATTGCCTCTAACTTAAGCCCAACTGCTTTTTGTGCCAAGCTACCCAGGGTTAAGCACAGATGAATTTGGTAACTTTTGGTGGTTCACCCTGCAAGGGTTTGTGAATGTTGCTTGTCTAGGGCTCACACCCTATTCAACCAACAGCACAATTTCTCACGCCTCTTTAATAGTGGAGTCAAATCTTACGTTACAATTGCGAAAGTGCCACTTTTAGAAAGTTGTAATTTTCTTGTTCCAACCATTTGTGCCTTCTGCCAGTGTCCTGGGTCACATGACTGTGAAGGGCTCTGCTGTTAGATTTGTGATTGCTTCCAGACAGAAACACAAAGGGGTGCTTAGGTGTGGAGAGGGTGGGCCATCATGGCAGGATGACTGGGGGCCTGTAACCAGCTCCACTTACACTTCAAAGTGCTTTGCCTCCTGCGCACACAAAGGAACCTGACCTGCCCTGCCTTTTGTCATCCTCAGACAGTTTGGAGCCTTAACAGTGGAAGGGGAAGAACTTTCCAGAACCAGATGTTGTGACAGGACAGGGAGTCCCCCACACACAAGTTGGCACCAGGTATAAATATGGGACCTCCAGAGTCACTCGTCAGAACACTCCTGGACCTGTGGAAGTTACAGAAGAAGGACTGTCCTGCTGTCAGAGACTGCCCGGCTGCTTGAAGGACGGCCCTGCTGTTTAAGAAGGTAGATTGGATCTGCTTGCCTTCTTCCCTGACTACCCAGAGTGACTCCAAGGGTCAGTTGGTTTTTCACTTTATATACTTGTACTTTATGTATTTCTAATACAAAGATTATTATCCTTTTCAATTCCTGTGCATCTCTAAAGTGTGTACTCTTTCATGTATGGAAATGCCTCTGTACAACAATTTGGTGTGGGGAGTATCAATGTAACAAACAAAGATTACTGAGCCATAACACATGACAGTGTTACATTTTATTTGATTGTCTGATATAAAACATCAAAAGAATTATGTAAGCATTCATATAACGATGTAATCCTTCAATTCTTTCATAAAATATGACATTATGAAAGAATTGAAGGATTTTAAGTGTAATGTGAATTCTTGCATACTTCTTTTTTGTATGTTTTAATGTTGTATATTGGATGATCGAAAAAAATATGTAACAATGTCATGTGTTATGGCACAGTAATCTTTGTTATATTGATGTTCCCCACGCCAAATTGTTGTATAATGAATTAATTGTGAGCTGGAGGGGTAACTGGGTCAGTGGGTGAGCAGGGCTTCTTGTTCAGTCACCCCCAAATAGAAATGGAAAAGCCTCTGGTCAGTCCTAAAAAGGATCACTTTTTATTCTGAGAGGAACCATAGTTGTTCCTAAAGTATTGAATTAACCAGGTTCCTGTTAGCCTTGGGTTTGCCTTTTCTTTGTAAATAATACTCACGAATTATCGCACAAAGCGTTTGATTTTAAATATGGGATCAATCTGCAAGTAGCTTCTAATTCTAAATGAGACATTGTGCTCCAATGCACAACAGTGAAATGTTGAAAAACCTAATTGGTTTTTTAAAGTTGCCCTATGCACTTACAGTTAAAGTGGTGAGTCCACATCAGAATACAGAGGATCAACCGAAAAACGACGGTGCCAGAATGCATATGTTCCACTCAACATGTCAAACTTTCTTTCAGAAATGGATGAGGAAGACCTTTGCCACTGGTTTAGCTTTCTAGGATACTATCCATAATTACCATTGAAAATAATGACTGTAAACTTAAATCTATGAAGGATAGTTTATTAAGTACCAAAAGAAGATGTACGGTTTTGACATGGTGAAAAAGGTCCACAACTCACCCCCATTCCTCACTGCCAACAAAAAGACATGGGGGCAAATTTACAAGCCCCTTGCGCCACTTTTGTGTCATTTTTAACATGGGAAAAGTGACGCAAAAGTGGCACAAGGGGCTTGTAAATCTGCCCCATGAGGTCCATAAGAAGCTCTCTCTCCACCATGTCACAAGCTCTGTCCACCAGAAGGTGTGATTTGGCTGAGAACAAGAGAGCGCTCCACGGGCATGCAACACAACCAGAGACAATAATGAGACAGCTCCTGAAATTTTGCCCCATTAGAAGGAAAACCTTTGTTGGTTTAGGATGACCGCATTGGAAGTGGCACAGTGACAGAGATGATAATGAATGTATTATTTTTTATTGATTGTAGTATATATTGTTAAATGGCCAGCACTTCAAAACACAACCCAATTCGGTGAAGATACAGAAGAGGAGGAACCTGTTGCTGCACCTACTCGGGAAAGGACAGAGGCCTGGACCTATTCTCCCTAGCAACAAGAACCAAAATTACCAAGGAACAGACATGCTTCCCAAGGTTCTGACCATCAGGCCTCCAGTCATTCTAGGACATTAAGGACAAGTAGGGCATCTTTCCTGGCAAGAACCAGCAGACCAATGGTGAGTGGGAGGTGTGATGGAGCTAATGTTGAGAAGAGTGCCCTGGTACCTTTGAGGCTACACTATAGGTATCAAGGCTTAGAGAATGACCATTAGAAAGGATTTAAGAGGCAGAAAAAATTGTGACCTAGGAAAATTATGACCTCTGGAGAACTGGAAAAAGTGACAAGCCTACCTGAGTAAGGCAGGAACTCAGAGGGCAATACTTCCAGTTTGTCCAGATCCAGGCTTTGTTGCAAGAAAGAGCTTCAGAAGACATTGTGGTGAGGGTATCTGACCTCTTGGAGCCCTTTCTGGCTACAACTCTAAGTCTCAGGTACAAAGTAGAACTTGGCAGTGGGAAAAAGGTAGGAACATGATTCCTTCTGCAATGTGATGTTGGTGGCTACATTTTCCAAGTTTGTCCAGCATCGAGCTGTTGGCACCAAAACGCAACACTTCAGCTAGAGTCTGCACCCAGTGGGATCCTTGCTGGCTTTTGACTCCAACCATGCCACTCTACTGGACTCTTTTCACTTCAAAAGATGCTTCTGCATCAGAAGGTAAAACTGTTGACCAGGGTGAACCACTGGGTGGTACATGATCTATCTCTGGTCCCATTAATCAGATTATGAACATTGTGTTTCATTTAGTTTGATTATTTTTTCTTTTGCTAAATTGGTTTGGTAATGTAATAGATTGGTTTCTTGATTTTAATGGAATTTTAGTGCTGCTTGAATACTTAGCAATCTTTTATCTAGGAAAAAGCCTGTTGCTTTGTGCCATTGCTACCTGAAGGTAAGCACAGTTTTCAACATTAAAACTGTGTTTTACCTAACAATGCACTATATTCCAAGTTTGCTGGGAGCCTTTGCCCCCAACTAATAATCCATGGACTCACAATTACCATCATATTAAAGGATTGCAGGAGCAGCTTGCTCAGACAGAAATATTGGCAAATAGGTCTGGCTTCTAACGGAAAGCATTTCATACTTGGTTGATGAATTTCTATGTGGTATAGTGGGTGTGTGAGTGAGTGAATGGTGGAATGAGTCAATGGGTGGCTCAATGGCTACATGAATGAGTGCCACAGAGATGAGTGAGTGCATGGAATAATGGAGTTTTATATCCTTTCTAAATATAGCAATAGAAGTAGTGGTGAACAGACCTGAAAGGAGTGATTTTTAGATTCTGGCACCGCACTTCCTAAAAAGGTTTGAGACATGGTCCATTGCTTCTTGAATACCGGAGGTTTTTTTAACAGATTTTTATTGATATAAAAACATAAAACAGCAGCACTGTCAATTATACAGTAAAAGCAATTAGCCAAAATACAATATGGACCATCAATATTACAATATAATATTGTCAGCAATATAGTCAGGATGAAGTGAAGACCCATATTAGGTGTCACAGTAAGGTCTATTAAAATGCAGCGATCAACAAACAAAACAATCATCCAGTCCCACCCACAACCCACTGCCTCTGCACCCCCCGAAAGTGTACACAGAGCAATACAACAGGATAGCAGCCCCCCCCCCACCTCTACAAAAGTCCTGCGCCATTGCCAGTGGTCAATTGTAGTGGAGGGAAGTTGTAGTTCAAGCTCAAAACCTAGGCATCATCGAGGCAGGGTTCCAATAGGAGTATATACAGAATACTGGGGGAACCTCTAGACAGCAGCAGCATCCTCGCTCTCATTCCCCCAAAATCCACCAAGACGGTGTCCCAAGCTCTTGCGAACTCCATTGGTCTCCTACCTTGGTGCGCTACACGAAGCAAAGCAATTCCTTCCCATGCCGCCCAGCACAATACATCTGCCCTCCAAATGGGGGCCCTCATCGTGTTTCCATAGCATAGTAATTCTATACTTGGCCAATACCAAGGCTAGATCAATGAACCGGGTAGTGACCCTATATTTGGCAGGGCGAGGATAGAGTCCCAGGATGTAAAACCAGTGTGTAGGTGTGAGAGCATGGCCTGTAGCCTCTGCTAAAAGACACACCACCTCAGCCCAATAAAAAAATCAGCTGAGGGCACCCCCAGAGCATGTGAAGGAGATCACCAGAAGCAACATGACAGGGGGAGCAATCAGGTAGGGTGGGTGGAAAATAAACACTAGCTTTCAGGGGTGTGAGGTGTACCCAGTGAAGGATGTAAAAATGTATTAATCTAAAACAGGCATTCTGGGAGAACCTAGGCGCCACCTTCCACATTTTAGCCCAGTCCCCATCTGTGAAGGGGGTCCCCAGGTCCGTTTCCCAATGCTCCTGTAGCACTGCAAGGGGGTAACAGACATTCTCCTTCAGTGCAGTACACAATTCCGAGACCAGGCGGCGAGTGTTAGAGGTGTCACAAAAGAAGCAGCAACTATGGAGGAGCCTAGGCTCCACTCTATGCCTTCCCCTGAGAGTGTGTACAGCCACAGTCAGAGTACTATACAGCAGGAACTTACATGCTGGGATGTTGCAAGACACCATCTGCATACAACGCGCCCACTGTATCCAGACCTGCTGCCTCCCAGTTCAATAGTCATGTCTCCTCCACCCCAGGTAGTTGTTTCACCAAACCCCGCAGTGGAATATCCAGAGAATATGGGGACTGTGCGCTCGCCCAATTAAGAACCCTCATCCAACATGCCCTGAGGACCATGATGTCATGGCGACCCTTAGGGGTTGCCCTTCCTTGGACTGTGTATAAGGGTCTACAGCTGTCTCGAACTGGGGGCTCCGGCAATCTCATTAATCCCGGGGCCTCCCTCCCCGGAAACCAGCCCATACACCACTGCAGCTGCACCGACAAATAATATGAATAAAAGTCAAGAGCATTCATCCCACCGTCTGTCGTCAATCGTTGCAATTTGGCCAAAGCGACTCGCTGTCACCCCTTATACCATATAATGTCAATAAGGATGGAATCAAGGTCCCGAAAGATAGCATGTGGTATCACCAGTGGGAGTAGCACAAAAAATACAACAGGCGGTGCAGTGCCGCCATTTAAGCCACAGCGATGCGACCAGCTACAGAGAGGGGCAAGGTCTTCCAAAACCCCTCTCTTGCATGCATGGCAGTCACAGCCGTTCCAATATTGCCCTCTAACAGGTCAGGGAGAGTCCGGTATATGTGAACCCCTAGATATTGCACCACGGTCAGCTCTCAGTGCATGTCACCCAGGTCTGGAGGCTCTTCCCTATCACAATGGATTGAAAACAGACTAGTTTTCAGCCAGTTTCCTCGAAGACCAGAGGCCTCCCTAAAGGCTGTGAAAAAATCGACTGCCCGCTCGGTGTCCGTGTACAGGTCATGTAGGTAGAGCACCATGTCGTCCGCATAGAGGGAAATTAAATCAGTCACGCCGTGGGATTGAATACTACTAAAGGACGGACGTGCCTTATCACAGTTAAACACTCCCACGGAACTCCAAGACAGTCTGGGGTTGAAAATATCAGGAGGCGCTGGCCGACAAACTTTCTGCTATTGTCTGTCCTCTGGGGCCAGCACAGCTTGGATGATAAAGCAGCCTAGAGTTGTGGGCCGTGAGGCCTTCCAGCACTATACGTCCCCCAGGCCAGCATAGCTCAGAGCGCTGTCTCCACTCAAACACACGGGAGAGCGGGGAGGCTCCGGGCCAACAGCGAGCCCCCATCACTTACTGCAAGGCAGGTACCACCGAACCTCAGGCAATCACTCCCATGGTTGCCCAAGGCAGTTGGGAATGGAAGAGTCCAAAGGTGCAGGCCGACAAGTCGTCTGCTATTGTACGTCCCCTGGGGCCGGCACAAGACCTTCCATGGCTGCCGCACAATTACACAGGGGGATGAGGGGAGAGCTCCGAATCGTCAGCTAGCCCCCCCGCCATAGGCACCAACTTTGAGCGTAGACGGGACCCACAGGGCGGCCCCAGCACTCCACGGAGGTCCTCCTCCAATTTGGTTGGGGACAGTAGAAGGCAAGAAGTAGGCAGGGGCAGTCCATTTGCAGCTGATTGATTCCCCGGGCCCGTACAGTCTAGGCCACAACCTCCATTACAGCGTACAGGGGCCCCAAACGTCCAGCGGGCTTCCCCATTAGACCACGCCAACCTCAACAGTAAAAGTGAGGCCCCCAGAGCAGCCCCAGTAATCCTTGATGACCCTTTCCACACAGAGGAGGGAGCCGGCCTACGATGAAGAGCAAATACGGGGAGCTAACTAATCAAGTATTTCCCGAGGCTTCACAGCATCAGGGAGGGTTCTCCAAATCCCTCTGCAGTAGAATTGTGAGTTTTGGGTCCCCAGGGGCCCATATTGTTGACAGGATGGGGTCGGATGCAGGGGCCTCGCCGGAAGATACCAAAGGCCACGCCTCACTCGATCAGCTGTTGGCCACACCCCCTTGAATACTGGAGCTTTGTAGACAAGAGGTCCTGCAATGTGAAGGGACTATGGCCAACAGAGATGTGTAGCTTTTTAGTCAGTAATCAACAGGTGGTACATGGCATGCAGTAACTTGTACCTTAGCTATTGTGCCTTGGTTTCCACATTTTAGGGCCCAGCTTAACCTCTGCATTCTATGGTAGGCCTAACCCATCTCGTTGATCAATGTTTCTCCTGAAAGATTGTTTCCTCCTAGAGTTTGGCTTATATGCACATTTTCATCATGGTTTGTTTAAGTGAATAATCCCCCATTTAGTTCAAGCTGAGATAACTTGTCGTACCTCTTTCTTCATACTCTATTACAGTCATACATCCTCAAATTACATCCTTTATCTTGCAGTGCGAGGGAGTATATTCCCTACATTTCATTAGTCATTCTGAAGCTCCCAGGGCCCCGCAACGGGAGCCTGACATTCACTTCCCTTTTGCTAGACTAGTGAAACATATCACCTACAAGCAAAACTACAACCCCTGGCTGGTCATTGCAATGTCTGGAGGTGTCAGTTATCACCCAGGGGTGGATTAGGAGTTAACAACCTTCAACTTTGCCATTCATGTGATACCCTGGTTAGAAGTCTGTCCAGTCTAAATAATGATTGGTGCACAGCACCCAAGCTAGCTAGCATCCTGAAGCTTGCCTAATGTGCTGTTACTCCAAGTGTGCCTCTCGTCTATTGTAGGTCTTGTGAAGAACTGGTACTAACCTTACAGTGTAGAGTAGCTGAGATAAATACTTTCCATCATCTGGTCATTTTCCGTCTGTGGTTAGTCAAGATCTTTTGATTTTACTAATATTATATGTATAGCATACTTACAAAGGCTTTCAGCCAGCCCTCTCCGTTCACTGGTCTAATATTGTGTCATTCACATTTTTTCCCCATTAAAACTATATTTAGGGGCATTGGCTCAGACCACTTGGGCCATTGGCTAATGTGAGTGATGACATTCTATTCTTTCACAAGGAATGCACCCTCACACATAGTATTTCCTTTAAATGCCAGGGGCTACTATGCCAATGTGTGCTTTTTGCGACCAGAAAAAGGTGGGGTTTTTTAGATTGATGAAGGTCAAAGCAGCTCCCTGACAGCAAGGTTTCACAAAAACTATTACAAAATAAAACAAGCATTGACAAAGTCAAAACGCTTGCAACCAACACCATACCTATTGACTCTGGCACTGCTTGTTATTTAAAGAGTCCTTTAATGCAACCGAACCCGTCATTCATTGGTAGCCACCATTCTGTGTCATTAGGGTCTGCATATGCTTATTTGCTTCCTGCAGAATGTGACTAGTATTGGTGCTCCATCTGTTTCCAAAGTTCACCATCTCCAATATCTACAGCTCATTCTTCTAGTAACACAGGTACCATCCAACGTCATGGGCTGGTATTATCCGGGTACATTTGTTAGTTACAGCACATTCCAGCTGAATTACATCCATCTATGTTTAACTCATTTTCTATTACTTGAGAGCCGCCCTTTTTTAAACAGCGAGTCTAGCGTTTAGTCCTGACCCATACTCCTTTGAAGTTGGGGTGATTAGGATTATTGAAGATAAATTAATCTAATTTCTAACAGTTCCGAGCACTGTGGGCTCATTTAGACATCTGCGCTTAATGGGTGGCTAAAACCACTCTGGGATAAACTGCATTTGCTCTGTATTTTTGCAACCAATTTACATATTCTAAAAATTTGGAATTACGTGTGCAATGGCTTTTCACCCATTTTGCAAATGGTATTACTGCATATTTGCCACCAACTGAAAGCTTTTGGTAAAACCGATTGCAGACCCTGAACGAACGCAAATAACTTTAAATCGACTCAGCATTAAAAACCCGTACAAAAGTGTTTGCACCGATTTTTAGCACGTCACTCACCTCTAAATGAGAAAGTACGGCAGTAAACAACAAACAACATCCGGGCTAAAACATTTGGAGGGAGATTTTCAAAAAAGTCACGCAACGCAGCGCAGGCCCCCGCAAGGCTGCGCTGCGTTGTGTGACAGGGAGGGAGCAGGAGAGCACCACATCTTCAGACATATGGTTCTTTCCTCACCTTCCCCTTGCACCGGCGCTGATTTCAGCTGCTGTGCGCCATGCACACACCTTAGCGCCGCAGTGCTAAGGTGTGTGCATGAGTGTAGCATAGGTTTTGTACAGGAAGGGCACGATGCAAAGCTTTTCCCACTTTGCATACGTGCTGCACAGTGCACAGAGAAATGAAAGCATTACTCTTGTTAGCGCCTCCTTTGAAGGGGCGTTAACTTTTGGCGCAAAACCATGTTTACAAATCTTTGTAAATATGGTTTTGCGTCAAAAGGCATAGGTAGTGGCATGGGAACGCCCATGTACCACCCATGTAACGCCCCCTCGGTGCAAAGTAACGCAAAGCAGTGCTTCACGCTGCTTTGCGCTACTTAGAGGGTGCTCCCCAGCACAAAACAAGTTTTGCGCTGGAGAGAAAATAGCAACAAAAAAGAATTTGCGCTGGTTAGCGTCACTTTTGTGGTGCTAAACCAGCGCAAAAGGTTTGAAAATCTCCCTCTGGAAGTCAAGCACCGCTGAGGGGTCCCATTGCGGGTTGAGTGGTAACTCAGTGCGGACCAAAAATGGCTGTTTTAGCTGGAACGGAAATAAATATTGGTAACTATTGCTGCAACAGAAATTACCCGGCACAGTTCCACCTGCCAAAAGAAGGTGGAAAATATGTCAGGTAACTGGCCCACTAGTTGGGGACAGCATATGGAAAGGTATGGTAATCCTGCACCCACATATTATTTCCTAGTACAAATCAAAAACTAGTAAATGCTCAACAATGGCAGAGTGATATAGCAACAGCAATTCGGGTGCAAATTCACCCCACCTCCGCCCAAAATACATACAATTCTTAATTGGCCCTATCAGAAATTAAGAAAAAAGGAATACATTTAGAAACAGTTTAGATATTTTACTTGTTCGATATTTACTTTTCTAGACAGTAATTCAAATAGACAAGTATGTTAACTAAACGGTGCCATCAACTATTTGAATAAAGTAATAGCACTGAAAATATTGACATTTGTATGCAGTTCCTGTGTTACACAGTTTCAAAGGCACTGATTGCGAATTTGTTTTATAAGTGGATTGCACAGTGGTTGACCTGCTTGGCAGCCTGCTATTAAGCCTTAATGAAAGATGTTCATTTTCATTTGAGATAATTGCCTCTGACGTCAGCCCCTCAATTAGCCCCTGCGCGAGCTCACGGTGCACTTCCCGTTGGAGCCATTACTCTACAGCACTCTGTATTACGTTTCAAGAGCAGTAGCGGCTCCTGGTGGGAGTGCTGCTGGGCGGTGACGCGGGGCGGGGGAGGGGCAGGGTGGGGGGTAGTAGAGTCTGGAATACGGCCCAACAGAGGTAAGTAAACAAATAAATAAATAAAACTAAATTCGTTGCGCGCGCTGCATCGCATTTGGCGATGCAGCGCGCACAATGAAATTTGTTTTATTTATTTATTTATTTACTTACCTCTGTTGGGCCGTATTCCAGAGTTTACTACCCCCCACCCTGCCCCTCCCCGCATCACCGCCCGGCAGCACTCCCACCAGGAGCCGCTACTGTTCAAGAGGCACTGCCACCTGAACGCAGCATGGTCACACCCATGCCCTTCACTGTAAAACCTTCTCGACCATTCAATTTGTGAAGAGGAGGGGTGGGGTGGCTCTACAGTAGCTGCAAGCCCCCTGGGCGAATTAGGCAATTGACGCCCCACATTTTTAAATGACTTTGTATTAATTTTCTTTTTATTCCCAAATTTGGCACCCCACATAACTTTGCACCTTTGGTGACCACCTAGTTGACCTGTATGGACCAGCTATCCTAGATTAAAAGAAGTCAAACAGTAGAGTGGCGTGGGCAAGTCTCAGATACAGACGGTGCTTTAAATGGAAAAAGAGAAATGCGGTACTCACCAAATTGATTGGGATGGGTCTTGGGGGTCTGGTAGGGGCGTGTCTGTGGGCGTGGCTTCAAGGCAGGCATTGAACAATATCAGCATTTTCTTATTCAATGCAAAGTGCTTTAGTGTCCTTCGGCCAAGTTCGTTCATTTGTGCAGGGTGTAATTAGCATTTTTAAAAATTTTATATACTGCGACCGTGGCCAGAGGGCATTAAAGCTTTTTACCTGAGAAGCAGAAGTTCTACATGAAAGCATACCTTTTTGTTTTTATGGCAGGGGAGTTTTAGGGCCTGATTACGAGTTTGGCGGTCTTGGAGCAGGCAGCCACTCCGGCGCCCCACCCAAAGACCGCCAAACTCGACCGCCGACCGCCTGCCAGATTACGAGTTATCTTGTGGTCTGTTGGGCGATCCTTTGGCATTCCCACGGCGGTGTATATTAAAAAGGCACCGCAAAGGGAACGCCAAAGTCCGTTCCATGCCGTGCAGAAAAGTGGGTGATTGCACATGGGGTGGCACAACATGTGCCCCCATGCAGGCACACCATGGCCCTGAGTCAACAAGGGGCCTCACCGCCATGAAAACTGTGGCAGTGAGGAAAGTCCTAATATGTTCGGCGGTGCCGCAGTGGCACCACCAGCATATTAGGGTCTCTGCCGCCACACCACGGCCGATCCATGATCCCCGGCGGTTGCGCCGGTCCTGTTGCGGTCCCACTGCCGTATTCGTAATACGGCAGGTGGGCCGCCGGGCTGGCGGTCCAGGGACTGCCACCACGGGTTCGGCGGACCACTGTCGTAATCAGGCCCTAAGTGATTTGGCCAGAATCACAGGATGTTGAGCGGACGATGGGATCTCACCTCCCGGTGCCATCAAACCAAAATAAATTATACTTTCATGTAGAACTTGCGCTTCTCATGTAAAGCGCTTTAATGCCATTATGCCAAGGGTGCGCTAGATATAACTGCAAAAAAAAGTACCAATTGCACACTGTATACATGACCCGAACTTGGCCGAAAGGCGTTAGGTGCTGTGACAGTCAATAGCGAGTGTATTCCAGTGCTGCGGCCTTACGCTCTAACTGACAGCGCAACAGTTTTAATGTCGGGAGCTCCAGCCGTCAGGCCACATCTCCTTATTCCTGTTGTGCTTTCAGTTAGAGTGAAGGCTGCAGCAGCAATCTAGCGCTGGAATACACTCACTGTTAACTCACTGTCAGAGTCCCACGCAGACACTGAAGGTGTTGTATTCAGAAGCACCTGCACTGCATGTCATAACCCCAGCTTGCCTCTATGAGTATCGACTGGTACTCTCTTGACACAAGGAGAAGTTCCGGTACTCAAGGGCAGGGGCGGCTCCTCCATTAAGACAGAGGAGCGTTGCCCCACTAAAAAAATTCCCCCAGGGATAGAAAAATAAAATTGTAATAAATTACAATTTTATTTTTCAAAACCCCGTCCTGAGCCGAGCATCAGTCAGGCAGCAGCAGAAAGCAGTGATAGGCAGGGCACATAGGTTTAAAGTGTGCATGTCTTTTTGGCCGGCCGTCGTGCGATGGCCAGCCAGACATGCGCAGTTTAAATCTATCTAACTCACCTGTCTTAGACAGCTGGGTTAGAGACAGCATAGGGCTCCAGTGCCCTCGGGAGCGGCGAGAGAGGGCGCTCCCTCCAATCCTGGCGCTGCTCTCTTGCAGCATGAGAGCAGCGCCAGGATTGGTTACTGCAGTTTCCTGGAGCCTGCCTGCCTGGAGAAGACCCGAGCGAGGAGGACGTTGCGCATAGATAGTAAGGGGAATTTTTTCTTTCTTTCTTTTTTTTACTTTTATTTTTGTCCCCACCCTCCTTACATGCCAGCCGCCACTGCTCAGGGGGGAGAAAACTGAGAAGTGCGTTGCGGCCCATTTAACAAACTGGATACAGACATGGGTGAAATGCTGCATGTGTCACTGCCTCCCCCAAGTAACATTTTAACCGGATTTTCTTTTTTTCTGGGCATGCCAGTGGAATTAGCAATAGACACATGCAGTTGACCTGTCCTCCTACTCTCCCACCCAAGGCACAAGGTAAAATGTTCTGAAAACGTGCACTTGGTTTGTAAACTGTTGTAGAGACGAGGGCCTCTTTACAATTCAACCATATTTGAGAAAAGGAAAAGTGAAGATGTAACAATTGCTCACTAAAAAATGATAGGGTTTTGAGAGGAGAAGAGAGGACAACATTTTCGATAACTCAGACGTGGAAGAAAGGCAGAGGGGACCCTTAGAATGAATCAACATTCTGTTGATGACATTACAGGAACTTTGACTTTGGCTGACTCAAAAACCTAGTGCACATTATATCTCATACAGACATCTGTCATACAAATTAATAAAACTGAAAACATTAATAATACCCCGAGACATGTATTTTAATCAGAAAAGACACCAATGCGGCGACTAAGGCTACACAGACTGAATGACACTGATATGTCAAGTGGCATAGCACCACTTCTGCATGAAGGGTTACTTCCATGAAGTCATCCTGATAGGCTCATATCTGGCAAATATTGTACAGGCAAAAGAGTTTAAAACGAGGGAAATTGTGTATATATCAGAGGCATACAACTGGAAGAGTATTTCAACGCCTTATTAAATGACACAATGTTTATAGCGGTAGCGCCAGGACGCCTGCTGAGATGGGCCGGAAATATGTCACAGTGAGAGCTTTCTCTCTGAAGGGACAGGGGAATTGAGGAGGAGAAATGTGTTATATACCTGGGTTTATCTATAGCCTGAAAGACTAAGGGCTGGATAGAAGCTAAATGATGGTAGGCAGGACTGGAATCTGAAGACTGGAAACAAACTGGTTAATGCCTCAAGAACACAAAACAAGAAAGAAGACACATATACAGTAAATGAGCCAATAAAACAGGCAAAAATATATTACAAAACATAACAGCGATCTACTAGCAACCATTAATGGTGGTGTGCCTCGTGGACAATTATATGTCTGTGACCAAAAAGAGACCACAGTAAGGCACAGAACAGTTATTCTCCTAGGGAAGGTCCATAAATGTAGTTATCTTAAAAGTCTGGCATGGACCCGGCCGTCCAGGACCGACTTTGGAGAACCCTGTCCTAGGGTCTTAAGAGGCAGCCAGCAGCCTTTGTGGAAGAAGAGCGCTACAGTGAGACTCTGCGCATGAGGCTCCAAACTTCAGACCTCACTGGAATCATGTGACAATAATAACTCGATTTTTAAACACAATATAGTACAAGGGAATGAAGCAAAGGTAACAGAATACTGGAACAGGGCACAGGAAAGACAGGACTGTATTCTAAGAACCAGGGAATGTGGCATGAGTAACAATAAAGAAACAAAACTCAGGAAAGGCTGGAATGGGTTCCATGAAAAATGGAATGAAGAAACTGTGACTATAGAAAGAGCAGATGAAACAAAGCAAATTAAGTGACAGAGTAAACTAGTCGTGGGAAACTAGGAAAGGCAGATAAAGAACTGGAGAAAGGACTGGAAAGTACGTAGACAGAAAAAGGAACTATAGAATGCACGACAAATAATCAGCCAAATAAACGAGAGCAAGACTGGAAATGTGCAAATAGAACAAGAAGTCTGAAATACAAGAGAAAGACTCTGCAGTACATGAATGGCTAGAAGTACCTTTAGGGTAGGCAATTCTGTTACCGCATCCAACGCTGGGTCCTACCCTGCTGGGCATTCAATTAAGTAGGTGTCTTAGTGACCACAGAGGCAAACAGTAGTCACAACCTGTTGAGGTTTTGATGGCACCATCTGATGTACCAATCCTGATCATCACACAACATAACATTCTAAAGTCTATCAGATCATTCCCTAGGAGACATTTTATGGGATGTACATTAGGTATTCTCATTGATGGTATCTAAAAGTTTTCCCAAGGCTGGATCTGTAAAGTCAGTCACTTTTTAAAGATACTCACCAGTAGCCATGGTGTGGCTCTACACCATTTTCTGACAGGTTCTGTTTTATTGGAGTCCAACCAAGAGCTGGCCAACCACAAATATGGTCTCTATGAATGGGTGTGTGTGCTGTGGTACCTTAGGAATGCCTCTGGATACTACCTTCCAGTCAGACAAGATTGCTAGTTATGATTCTTCCACTCAGAAGGCGGCTCTAGCTACCCGGACTCTTGGTGTTTTAACCTATGGACAGGCTTGCTTCCTGTGGCCCAGTTGACCCCAATGGTAGCAGCATCCTGATGACTTACCCTTGGCTGTTAGTACATCTCTCACACTTTCCAGTGTGAAAAGGGGAAGAAGAGGCGTTTGTGAATGTCAATAAAAATCCATGTGTGTGTTCATATACAAACTTCCTAGACTAACCACTCCTTAGAACACCCAATTCCCACCCCTTGAGTATGATTTGTGGGTGTGGAGAACTCCACACTCGTGGTGAAGATCTTCGCACACGTAAATGGGCGTACGCCAGTCAGGAATCCATATATTCATTTCTGGCAGGAATTAAAAAGATAAATTAGGTCAGAAACATATGTTTGAGGCCGAATTTATATTTGTTTATACATCCAATATAGTTTATTATTGCAATATTTTCTGTTACGTATCTCTTTCCTCAGAATTTAGTACCATAAACCTTGCAGTACAGGTTACTGAAAGAAAAAAACAATATTTTATGGTATCCATTTAGACATCAAGACTGTTCCACAGAAGCTCACACACAGCTATGTTCGCAAACTTTTCGGAATAATCAATTTAGCAAATGCGCCTGTGGCAACAGTAAAAAAAAAAAATTATAATTCATTATTTTCATTCTCGTTATAAAGCAGCATTTCAACCATGTTCAAATAAACTGGGTACTACCCATTGGCCACCAAAAATATTCACAAGTATAGTCAAAAAACAACATTTAAACTAAAATAAAAACAATCAAGACAATTAACGTATAATAACCTTGTAAAACAGACAAGAGCAAAATGAAAAACAAAAGGAGAAGCAAATGAAACAATGTACAGGTAGCTACTGTTTGACATTCAGCCATGATGTGAAATATTTTCACATCACTATGTTTTCCTAGCTGGAAACCTTCTTTGCATTTTATTATAACGAGGACTGATTGATGATGATGAAGCTCATGATTGTCAAGTCGCTGTAGTGAGTCAGGCTGCCTTTTTCATGGGAAGTGACTTATTGATTGTTCATCAGGCGGCATTAATGCTGCACCCGCTTGATTTGTGTCCACTTCAATTAGTCCTGACTGTAGAACATGAGCGCTGCCAGGGTAAACAATCACAATCCTCCTCCCCATGGGCCGCTCATCAGAGTACAGGTATTTTAGTAATCAGTTGACTTAAATCATTTTTGTAAAAATTTGTTTGGTAAATTTGCAAACTATATTCATAATGTGCACTTCGAGTGTATATGTTTATAGTTTTGCATGCATTTGATGTGTTATAGGAATCTGGCCTTTTTAGGTCTGGCTTGACAGTGCAGCCGTCCCCTGTGCTTATGCGATCAACAAAAAAGGGCTTTAAGACATACCAGTGAGAGAAGGGCTTTGACTTCACCCACATGTTGACGTTCTTCAGTACAGCATTTGATTGGGCAATAGTGATGGGCGCCCAGTAAAAAAAGAGTCCAGTATAGTCATTTTTGTCTTGTGGTTAGCTTCTGCACAATGCAGCAGGACTGGTTAACCAATGATCATGTCTATAGGCCTGATGTATTTGTGAAGATTTATGAGAGACATTAGACCTATTTATTGTGACAAGCATATGTTAAAGCCAGTAAGCATTCATGGGCGGATTGCTATTACGCAGTATTGAAGGCTGCAGACAGATATCATGTTAGATGCAATCTTACAGATTACTGTCGTAGGCAAGGTTTTTTTTTGGTGGACAGCCACGTTGACAAAACCTGGGCAGAGAAGATATGCACTTTGACAATCCTAGTCAAGAACTCTTAAGTTACGGTCTATATTGTTTTGCTAACTGTCATTTTGTGCATATTTGCAATTTTTTGACGGTATGCCTGATGGTTGCCTAGTGGGACAGCTTTTGCACAATACAGTAGGTCTGGGTTGGTTATGGTCACAAATCAGTGATAAAGGCTATAGTCCTGATTGATTCATTGGGAAAGGTTACCTCAAATGTCATAAATCTAATCTGTATATTATAAAAGGTTACATTAAATACAGTAGGCTGTACTTATTGTGAAACACATATGTTAAATTTATGGGTGTATATTTATAATACTGTGTTAAAATCCATATACAGGTATTTTGTTACATGGAATTTCACAGATTACAATAATAGGCAAGGTTTTTGGTGTGGATTGCCCCCTCTGACAAAACCTGAGTGTAGAAGATTTGCACTGTGGTAAACATTATTAGGCCCTCTTAAAAGAGGTTGCATATTATTTTCCAACTCTAATTTTGTACAAATTCACAATTTTATGACTGACTGGCCCTTACTTTTTGGGATAGGTTAATGCTCAATTCAGTAGGCCTGATTAGGTTATGGTGAAAAGCTAATGATAAAGGCTGCAGTATAGGCTTGAGTGATCGATTTGGAAAGGTTCTGTCAGATGATAAGGTATGACAAAAGCAGCAGGCCTGACTTGTTTATCGTGAAAAGAAGATGCTACTGAAAGGCAGTTAAGGGTGGGTTGTTGTTATACTGTGTTAAGGCCTGTTGAAAGGTATTCTGTTCAAAGATATATTACAGATTACCATGGTAGCAAAGTGTTTTGATGCTGCCCTCTCCAACAAACCCTGTGATTAGAAGATATACACTATGACAGTCATATTAAGCCCTCTTAGGTAAGGTTGTATATTGTTTTGTCACCTGTAATGTTGTGCGTATTTGTAATGTTATAACTGTATACTTGATAGTTTCCACGTGGGAAAGCTTATTCTCAATACAGTAGGCCTAAATTGGTTAAGGTGACAAGCCAGTCATGAAGTCAATAAGCCTGATTCATTCATTGGGAGTATCTTTGTCAGATGCCATAGGTCTAATAAGTTTATTATGAAAAGTTACAACAAAGGCAGTAGGTTTTACGTATTTATAGTGAAAAGTATGTTTTAAAGCCAATAAGATTTTACAGGTGGATTGCTATAACACTGTGTTAAAGCCTGAAGAGATACATTGTGTTACATGGAATCTCACAGATTATTGTAGTAGTGATCCAGTGCGATATTAGCAAACAGCATTCATACACTATATACTCACTTGGGCCCATACATTCATACTATGCTAATACTTACGCTGGGTTTTATCAGTTGTTACTCTCTATCAAAAATCCCTGCTACCAATTACCTTCTGATTGAAGAATAATGACTTACCAATGAATCCTTTGCTAATTGGGAAATTTAAAATGAGTGACATTCATTATAGTACATAATCCTGAAATAACCACTGAGTCAGGAAGTTTTAAAATGTTTATCTAAAGATTTAGCAGAGTAAAATACAGAGCCACATGGTACTTAATCGCAATACCCAAGATTAAGCATAGAAATGATTATTGCTAATCAATGACGGTGTTTAAAGAAGAGGAGAAGATAGAGACAGCAGCGCAACTAAAGGTTGCATTATATTTACCTAAGTGCGAGAACCAAACCCCTTAGCCAAGGAGTTGAAAGAATCGGACCCAGGAAGGATGAAGAGCAAAGACTTCTTCCAGGATCAGATCCGGTGATCAGAGATCCGGTGATCTCTCTACAACGACGCCTGCGTCGTTCCCCTCTCTGATACTCGACTTCTCTTGATTCTCCCGTGCCTTCCTTCTAATGGACTCCGCCGCCCCCTCCTCAGGACCTCTTCTGGACAGGGATTCAGTCAGCAACCGATCAGCTTGGCAGTCTGGAGCTAAGAGCGCTCTGGCAGCATAGACGCCTGTTCTTCATGAACGCATGCTCTGACTAATTAACTAATGCTATATTCTATTATACCCTTCTATGCCCATGTACCTCCCCTTAATGTTGCTAAAATATGGAACCACTACTTCTGATTGGACAGGGACAGGGGGTGGATTCTCGCACCATGTTGATTTGGCCTAAATTGTAAAGCCTATTGTCTTTACGTTCCCACCCCTTCAAATTAATACATTCGCTTTATTTCCCACCCGTCTCACGACAAATGTTATACATTTTACAGTGGAAAAGTATCATTTTGTCCACAGGAAACATAAAGTAGAGCATCTTCGGCCAATGGGTCATGGCCTTGGGAGAGGTCCAAGTTGACTTCACTTGGCAGGCACACAGGATACATGCGCAGAACCATCGTCTCTCGAGTTGCAAGTCACCAACCCAGGCCCAAGTTTACAAACTAATAAAAGTGCAAGAAGAAAATATTAGAATCACAAATAAAATGTTTCACTGTATACCCACTATTTCTATTCTATTCCCAATTAAATATATATACTATCCCGCGTTAGTAGCGTTAGGAAACGACAATTTAATAATGACATGAGAGCAAGCAGAAGCATGTGAAAACATCGAGCAGCCATTTTAATACACACTGCGCAGAAGCAGAAGTTTCCCACCAAGCAAAGAAAGACGTCACACCATGTGATCAGGTTGCGACATGCGCAGTGAGGTTCCTGTGCTTTAGCGGCCATTTTGGATTACAGACAAGCGTTATTCATTAGTAAAACACATATGCAAGCTTCTCTCCCCTTTGTGTAGTGTATGCAAAGGTTAGTATTAACAATACAATTTTAATAAATTAATACTGTGAGGAGGATTGCGTACAAGCAAGTTTCATTTATGAAACCTTGCTCCATCAATCCACTCTCTGATGGCGTTTCTGAGCCATCAAAAACACTACCCTCAATCAGATGCCAACTTCTAGCAATTCGTTTCATTCTCATTTTTACATTTTCTGTTTTTCACATCCCCTTTCAACTTTTTGTATAATTCACTTCTCCATTCTTCAAGTTCTATTTCATCTAGTTTTCTCTTCTTTCCTTTTCCTGTCACTTTGCACCATATTGTTATTGCCAAAATTATTATTGCTATCCCTGCTAAGGGTACTAATATTTGACCTATAAGTCCTTTACCTACATTAGCAAACCAGGTTCCAATTGACGAGATACTATTTGTCAATCTTTCCCATACACTATCAACTTCCAGTGGTTTAAGTTCTTTCTCAAGTTTAGTTATATTCTGTATATACGTTCCAATTTCTGCACTCTTATCAGGAATATAAGTGCAACAATGTTTCGTCTTCAATAATTTACAGACTCCGCCCTCTTTTGCCAATATAATATCAAGAGCAAGTCGATTTTGCATAACCATAGATCTAATCGCAACCATTTCCGCATTAATCATTAGAAACCCTCCAGCAGTATCCGTTGATAAACGATCAACTACTGTAGACAATTTACATATTTTCCTTGAGTTCAGAATTATTCCCACTGAAGGTATCAATGCACCAAATATATCAGCTACAATTTCAGAAAAACTAGCTCTTTTACTATGTATTAATTCGTTATTGTTTTCATTGCTCTCAGTGTTTCTTTTTACGTGGTATATCTTTGGAAATACTATTCCAAAATAACAACTTTCATACCACCGTGCAGGAAGCCTAAAGTAAGCCTTATTCCCACACACATAATAGATTCCAGGAAAAAACTGAATCTGTTCCTCCTTTGAGTCCCCAACCTCCAAGAATTAAAAAATTGTGTTCACATTCACTGGTACCGATGAAAACATTATTATAATCAGTCTTTAACCTATGAAGACAAATTTTTCCTGTCTTTACGAAATCCAGAGCCATAGCAGCTTGAGCCTTGGAAGGTGTGTAACTACCTTCTTTCTCAGCCCAAGGTGGTAAATGAGCCTTATGCTCAGAAGCTTTCTTTTGGAAATCTTGTCTTCTATCTTCTACTATATTCAAAAATACCTTTTCTTCTTCAAGTAAAGAACATGTTAGATTGTGTCTATGTGCATGTGTTATGTCTATTGATTTCATTGTTAAGAAAAACTCTCCCATAAACTGTGCGTCTTGACTACTAAGCACTGGGTTCATACTCTTGCGAATCGGAACCTCAGACAATATCACATCTAAGTTTGAATAATAATACTGAAGTCTCTCTGTTCTATAAAATAAACTAGACAAAACACTACATGATATGCCATATGTCAGTGGTAAGTGATGGTATGTTAATCCTTCTGCTACTGATTCGGGTAACTTCATACAGACGTAACAATTACTAACTTCCATGGTGTCTACATATTGAAATAATAACTTTGTGAAAACATTCAAACTAGTGTCGTTATCAGCTATTTCATGATGAATTTCTGCCTCATCTTCTGCCATTAGTTCTACTCTATTGCCCTTCATGTTTGCTGTCCTCCCTTTAGTTTCATTATTAATCTTTTTATCTATTATCATCAGGTAAGGAATTGCTACAATCAGGACTAACCATACTATAAGCACCATTACTAGACTACATATGCATATTGCACAGCATCTTCTACAACATTTCTGTTTTGGTCTCCCAGCAACTCTATCGTCAGGCATTTTTCGACAAGGAAGATTACTCTTCTTATCTTTTCTTCTTTTCTTTAGCTTATTCTTTTGCTTAGTCAGGGTGGTCTTGTTTCTTCTTCGTACGTCAATTCTGCACTTGTTCCTTCGCCACCACTGTCACTTGACTCTGAGCTTTCAAAATCTTCAAGAATGATATAAGTCCAGTCAGGACCCTTAAATTTGTTATTCACAAGTTTCAGTCTTTTACTTCTTCTTTTCTCTGTCTTTTTCTCTTGATCGGTTTGACTTGATACTTCAGGTACTTGATCTGGATCTTCACTTCTGGTTGTTATGTGGTACTTTACTCTTTTAATGACACTCGGCCAATGATCTCCTTTTCTTGTTTTCTTTGTTGGCACTGTTTCTTTGTTTTCGTCTTTAGAGATCTCGTTAATTTCACTGCTTAGTACTGCTTTGTTTTCTTTGATCACTTTTTCTTCTGTTTTGTCTTTTTCAGGTCTGATTGGTTTCTCTGTAACAGCTCCGCTGTGAGTTTCCAATAACTGACCTTGTTCTTTGTTTATTTCTTCAAGTTCATGTTTTTCAAGGTTTTCTTCTTCTGTGTACTCTTCTTGATCTAACTTGTTCTGATCAGGGCTTATTGCACTGTGAACTTCTGCAGCCTGACCGGATTCTTCTAGACCTATCTGTCCCTGATCAAAGTCTATTAGGTCTTCACTGTTTTGAGTCCAGTTTTCTTTCCCTATCTGACCTTGTTCAGGATTTCTTAATGTCTTTTCTTCTTGTTCCTGAACTGCTTCTTCTTCACCTATCTGATCTTCTTCAATTTCTTTCAATTTCACTTGACTTCTTGTTCTGTGGTATACTTCAGGAACTTCTACCACTGGTATCCAATCCTGACTTGTGCTCGGTTGTTCTTCTTCAGCTTCTCTGGAATCTCGAACTTGAGATCCTACAGCTGGGCAACCTTCAGCCTCTTCAGTGTTTGTCGTTGTCTGAGGATTCTCTTCCTCGGGATCTGGTACTCTCTTGGTGTGACTTACATGAATCCAATTAGGAAATCCGGCACACTTCACTGCTGTATTCGTTGTCAGTATGACTTGACACGGTCTGCCCCATCTAGGTGATAGACACGTTTCTCTGGTGTGATTCTTCACTACCACCCAATCACCAGGATTCAGATCATGTTCTTGTTCAGGCTGCCTGGAAACTGCGTCTTCTCCAACCTGATGAGAGACAGAACGCACTAGGTCAGCCAATCCTTTGCAATAGTCCAAAACCATATCATCAGATATATTCACCAGTTTGTTTGTGGGAACATGTGTTTGTCTCATTGCTCTTCCCATCATTATTTCGTGGGGGCTCAATCCTGTGTTTCGGTCAGGTATACTTCTGAGTCCCATTAAAACAAGTGGCAATGCATCTGGCCACTCTAATGATGTTGATGCACACATTTTTCCCAGTCTTGACTTTATAGTGCCATTCAATTGTTCAACCACTCCAGAAGCCTCTGGGCGATATGCACAGTGCAGTTTCTGTTTGATTTGAAATGCTTCACAGATTATTTGGATCACTTCACTGTTAAAATGTTTTCCTCTATCTGATTCCAAAGTTACTGGGAAACCAAACCTAGGAATGAGCTCTCGTAGCAATAGTTTTGCAACTGTAATGCTGTCATTTCTCCTAGTAGGGTAAGCCTCCACCCACTTTGAAAACAGACACACTATGACTAGTACATATTTCAGCCCTCTACATGGTGGTAACTGTATGAAATCAAACTGAAGTCTCATAAATGGACCTTCTGCCTTTCCAATTTTCCCAAATCCAATTACTGTCTTCCTCCCCGGATTATGCATCTGGCAAGTTAGACATCTCTGGCAAAGACTCTCTGCAACAGCTCTGAATTTGGGATTGTACCAATTTTGTCTGAACAGCCTAATCATTGCATCTCTCCCTATGTGTGAGTCTCCATGGTGCATTCTAGCCATTTGTGAGAGTAAACAGTCTGGCATGACTGGTCTGCCATCAGCACTGATCCATACTTCATCATCTCCTCTTTGGGAACAACCCACTTTGATCCACAAATTCTTCTCACTTTTATCAACCTCATCTTGCAATTTCTTCACCTCATTCCAAGTTTCAGGTGGCATATACAGCATAAGTTGGCAGCTGATTCCCATTCTTTCCACCCTCTTATTGACTGACATTCTGGCTTTGGCACAATGTTGAGCCACCAGATCCGCATATCTGTTGCCGACTACCACCCAGTCATCTCCTGACTGATGTGCGGCACACTTCACCACAGCCAATTCTTTTGGTGCTTGTATTGCTTCTAGCAAATCCCTTACAAATTGACCATTTTTAATGGGGGATCCTGAAGAAGTCATGAAATCCCTCTGCATCCATAGTTGGCCAAAATCATGCACAACCCCGTAACCATATTGGCTATCTGTAAATATGGTTACTCTCTGATTCCTCCCAATTTTGCATGCTTTTATCAAAGCAATCAATTCAGCTACTTGTGCAGATTTGACTCCTGGTAAATAGGATGCTTCAACTATTCCAGTTAATTCACATACCGCATAGGCAGCAGTTAGTTTACCATCTTCATGTCTTTGACATGAACCATCAACAAATAGCTCCCTGTCTGGCTTTTTAAGAGGCTGTTCCTCTATATCTGGGCGTGGTTTTGTGCATAATTCTGTGATTTGTATACAATCATGTTCATCGTCTTCATCATCTTTAATTCTCTCATGATATGGGTCTGGTAGTAAGGTTTCTGGATTTATTATAGTACACCTTACCATGTTCACATTTTCAGCACCCATTATTATTCTTTCATATTTAGTCAGCCGACTAGGAGTAAGATGCTGAGTTCGGGTTCTTGTCAACAGAATGACAACTGCATGTGGAACATACACTTTTACAGGGTGTCCCATCACAATTGACTCACTTTGTTCAATGCTCAAACAAGTAGCCGCTACTGCTTTTAGGCATCCTGGCAATGCGGCTGCTACTGGGTCCAATGTAGCAGAAAAATATGCTATAGGACGTCTTTCTAGTCCATGTCTTTGAGTTAGGACAGAAAGTGCACAATTTTCTCTCTCATGACAGAACAATGCAAATTCTCTTTTATAATCAGGCATGCCTAAGGCAGGTGCTGAACATAAGGCATTTCTCAATTTTACAAAAGCTTCTACACTTTCATCCTCCCACTCCACAGGTCCTTTGCTTTCTTCTTTGTCATGTTAATTAAGGGCTTAGCTAACATGGAAAATCCTGGTATCCATTGTCGACAGTACCCTACTATTCCTAGGAACATTCTCACTTGTCTTTGTGTTACAGGCATTTGCATTTTCTTTATTAAAGCTACTCTTTCAGCTGTTATTCTTCTTTTTCCCCTCTCAATTTGGTGTCCCAGATATTTAACAGCTGTTGTACAGAATTGCAATTTTTCAGGTGAGACTTTATGCCCTTCTTCTGCCAAAAGATTTAATAATGCTATGGAATCAACAACACAGTCCTCTCTGGTGTTCGATGCCACCAATAAGTCGTCGATATATTGGATTAAAACTGAGCTTCCTGGCATCACTAGTTTTTCAAGGCACTTTTTCAGTATCTGGTTGAAAATAGAAGGACTTACTGTGTACCCCTGAGGAACACGATTCCACACATAAACCTTGTTTTCAAATTTAAATGTGAAAAGATACTGGCTGTCTGGATGTAATGGTATTGAAAAGAACGCTTGACACAAATCAATTACTGTGAACCATCCTGCATTCCAAGGAATCTGGTATAGAATTACTGCAGGATTTGGTACTATGGGACAACATGGTTCTACAATCTTATTTATTTTCCTCAGGTCCTGAACAATCCTATATTTTCCACTAGGTTTCTTTAACCCCATTATAGGTGAATTACATGGGCTACTCATTACTTCTTTTAGTATGTTTTGTTCTACCATTCGATTTATTTCTTCAATGACTCCTGCTTTTACTTCTGCACTCATTTTGTATTGTCTGGTATTTGGGTAAATTGCACCTTCCTTTACAGTAATTTTAACTGGATCTATTTTAGCCATAAGTCCTACTTCTTTTCCGGTGAAATATGGGGTTTACTGTACCTTTTAATTCTTCTGGCAACTCAACTTTTGTTATTAACGAAAACATCTCGTCTACTTCTGTACCTTGTTTTGCAATCATAATTTTATATACATGGGGGGCAGATTTACAAGCCCCTTACGCCACTTTTGCGCCGCTATTGCGTCACTTTTGTGACGCAGCGGCGGCGCAAATCATGCGCCATGCTGCGGGGGATTTACAACGTGACGCATCTAGGGAGATGCGTCACGTTGTAAAGCCCTGCGCAACATGAAACCTGCGTCAGGTTTCATGTGGGCGTGCCGGCGCAGGGGGGGGGCGTTCCTGCGCAAGGAAGCCCCGTAAAAGTGACGCAGTGAAATCTACAAGATTTCACGGAGTCACTTTTACGTCCCTGCTGCGTCAAATCCTTACTGCTTCAAGCAGGCGTAAGGAGTGACGCAGCATGTTAGGTATAGGGCACCCCTGAGCAGTACTGGAGTTACGTCGCACTTGCGACACGACTCCAGTACTGCGCCACCCTTCCGCCGACAGATGCGTCACGCATCTGTTTATCCTTGCGCCATGATGCGCCACATTGTAAATGCGGCGCATCTGTGGTGGCGCAAGGGTAAACTTGCGTCACGCATCTTCCCTGGCGCATCCCTGCTGATTTGCAGGGATGCGCCAGGGAACGTAAATCTGCCCCATGGTCTTCATCTGGTGTTTGTACTGCCACACCATCCGGTGTGCAGAAAATGGTACAATTCATTTTGCACAATAAATCCCTACCTAATAAGTTTACTGGACTGGAATCACATACTACAAATTGATGCATTTCTCTGAAGTTTCCAATTTTAACTTCCATGGGTTCGGTAAGAGGTGTTCTAATTCTTTGATTAGCTACCCCTACTACTTGGATATCTTCACCAGAGAGAGGAAGGTCTGGGATGTCTGCTGATCTCACAGTAGACCTGGTAGCACCAGTGTCCAAAAGGAAAGTAATATCATTACCTTTCACATTCCCTTCAACATATGGACCAGACTGATCTACCTGTAAGGATGCGCCAAGTACGCACTCCTTCTCCCCCTCTCCTAGGCACCGTCATGGACTGAATCGACAGAAATCGTCCTGCAAAAGAAATTGTGATGTCATATAATCATTCTTACCACTTCCTCCTTGATATCCGATGTCTGTAGCATGCTTTGCTCTGCTTACATTACCATGAATAGGTGCAGGTGTCAACTGACTCTGAGGATTTGCACCCTGCTGTGAGTCATTCTGCGTCTGTGGATTTAAATTTTGATTTGGGCTATTATTATTCCGGATCTTTTTACATTCATCCTTCCAATGCCCCAATTTTCCGCATCCACGACAAGGAAATTTCTTTTTAGCTTCTTCTCTACTCATTCGTCCTCTAAACTTTCCACCATTCCCAGCATCACCATTCGTTCCAGAATCTTTTCCTGGATTTTCACTTGGATTTTCCAAATTAATTCCCTGCTTTTCTGCCATTTTCACCTGAGCCCACATCACTTTTTCCTGCAATTTCTTGTGTCTATCCTCAATATCGTCTCCACAATATTTTGCATACTTCCGAATCTCATCTATGGGCTTTCCCTGCCAACACAGCATATGCTGTTTAATCATCTGACAAATTTCTGGCTTTAAACATAAACAAATCGATACACAAACTGACTTATGTTTTTGTCTCCAATGTCCTCAAATCCACTATACTGTTTAAATACCTGCAATAGACGCTCATAGTAAGAATGTACTGATTCATTAGCTTCTTGGGTAGTTCGATCTATTTTTACCCAATCCGTTTCTTTTGGTGGTATTTTCCCTTTCAGGTATGTTATCACTTGGTGATACTTTTTCATTACATCATTTGACGGGGCACCTGTTTTCGGATCTCTAGGATATTCATCACTAGGCCAATCAACTGTAATTTTACAATCTGTCCATAAGTCGGCAGGTACCACTATGTCAAACAGACCATCCAAATCCTTCAACAATACCTTTGACACCTTCACAAACCTGTCAACCTGCTTGTACCATTCAATTGGTTTTTCTCTCAATTTTGGAAAATCATTCGTAAATGACAAAATATCCTGTCTGCTCCATGGGACATGTACATATCCTCCTCCCGCAACTTCTCGCATGGGATACATTTGATCTGCTTTCCCTGTTTCCTTCATCACATATTCAGATGTTGTTCTACTTGTCCGTGCTTCTTCCTTTTTCTTGGCCCACCTAGTTTTCCATTTATCTAGGTCTCCCCATTTTTGCAAAACTAACATTAATTCTCTTATTTGTAATCTTCCAGAGGCATTCATATTTTCTAAATCTTTGTCTGAAAATTCTGCTCTATAGGGTTTCTGTAGTACCTTTGATCTCCCTATTTCTATTCCCATCTGTAGTGCTAAATTGGATAATTTTTCATGAAATAACGTTACATTTCTGGTGATACTCCTACACAGGAACAATAATTCTTCTTCATCATAGGTATTTAAGCGTTCTAGTCCTACATTTCCTGCTATTATTTCTTCTAATTCGACTTTCAATTTATGAATGTCCATTATTTTCGGAGGTGTGCACTGTTTAACTGACCCTTGCACCCATCTTTCTAGATCTTCAGGTGTTACTATGGTAGCACTTTTTGCTCCCGATGAAGTTACTAAACTTACATCTTTTGAACATCCAGGTACATCTTTTCTGGGAGTGCTATTTACAGAACCTCGAATAGGCAAGTCCATAAGTGATATTGTGGATTCACAGTCACTAAATTGATCCTCAATTATAACTGGAGCTTCAGGTTTGGGATTATTCACAGGAGTAGGTGTAAGTATCGGTGGAGGACAGCTTCCCTGAGTACCATATAATGGAACTACTGGACCAATTGTTACAGGTATGGTCAATGAATCAGGATGTACTTTTATCTGAGTTATTTTCTGAATTAATTCTGTTCTGGTCTTTTCTAGGGCTTCTTTTTCTTTGTCATGAAGTATTCTACTAGTGGTGAATTCATGCATTACCTGTGGCACTAATGGAGTTTTTGGTGGTGCACTTGGGGTGCATCCACTTGTCCCTTCCTGATATGGTGGGGGGTTTCTTAACATTTCCTCCATAAATTTGTCTTCAGACTCCTCATTTCTCATTAAATGTTTTGTCTTTTCTGTGCACTTACTTCCTAATTTCTCCTCTGCTGTTAACAATGGATATAATCCTTCTGTAATCATTGCCCTTCTCCATTGTTTCATCTGACTGTCCCTAGACTCACGTATATATCTGGGGAAAAATCCTGGATAACTCCTATTACTTCTAGATCGGTCCCGCTCAAATGCCTCGGTTTCCCATTCTTCTAGAGCTTCGTACTGAGTTAATCTAGGTCTGGGTTCTAAGTCATTCATCCTCAATCTCAAATTCTGAAGAATTCGCCCATTGAACGTGCCATTCTCGGGAAATGCTAGTATTCCATCATTTTTCGTATACTCTATCCAATTCTCCATCCATACACAAGTATGATAACCTCTCTCCATCATCATAAATGAAGCGGGTGTTTTAGCTGGTGGAATAATAATTCCTTCTCTAGTTTTGAGTGGTTTATCCTTTTTAAAATAGTTCTTAATCTTTTGCAGAAAGGACATTTTTCTCTTCTCTCCGTACATTCTATCTAATCTTCGGTGTACAAAATTATATTCTGCAAAACCTAGGAATCTCCTATCCGGACGAGTTCCTGTTAAAGTCGGATCGCGTTTTAACATGCAATCTTTATCCACTAAGATTTTAGCTTCTAAAATATCCACCAATCAAATGTCTCTGCTAACTTTTATTTCTGAACCAATCCTTGCGCGGCCTTTTGGTGACGTTTATCTGTCAACCCCTCCTTTACAATCTGCTCTTTTCTGTCCTTGCTGGTTTAACCAATCCCAGAGCGGCACCTGTGACGTCAGTACTACTCGTGACTACTGACCCCTCCTTTACAAGGGTTTTTCCACACCCGCTGATTCAACCAATCCCAGCGCGGCGTTTTGTGACGTCAGCTCCCTCTCCGGCAACTGACCCTCCCTTTACAAAAATTTATGCAAACTTATTTTCTCTATAAATCTTAATTAAATTTTCAGTAACAACATAAAACATTCGCTATCGTGCCAGTTTCTCTAAAATAGAAAAGATAGTTTTCTCTCACACTTAGTAAAACCTTTTCCGTTTACTAAACATACACTACGAGTAAAACACTTCCGTCTACTCTTCACACAAGCTCCAGAAGTACCTGTTACTTCTCCAATGTTACCCTTTCTAGGTGATATAACATCAAATTTTTACCAGCGTACTCTTTTTGCTATTACTCACACGCATAGAGTCCCTAACAAGTACTTGAAGTCCTGCTTAACTTCTCAGTACTATTTCTGCCTGACAGATAACCTCACTGCAGTATGGCTTCCACTTACCATCCGCTATTCCTTTTACCCCGGGGTATTCTGGACAACATAAAACAAAACTCTGAATACACGGATGTTAGTTCATAAAAATACAAATAAAAATTCTCATTACCCAATTAACAAAGAGTAACCACCCTCTGAGTACCAGAAAACTGATCCAGCGCGATATTAGCAAACAGCATTCATACACTATATACTCACTTGGGCCCATACATTCATACTACGCTAATACTTACGCTGGGTTTTATCAGTTGTTACTCTCTATCAAAAATCCCTGCTACCAATTACCTTCTGATTGAAGAGTAATGACTTACCAATGAATCCTTTGCTAATTGGGAAATTTAAAATGAGTGACATTCATTATAGTACATAATCCTGAAATAACCACTGAGTCAGGAAGTTTTAAAATGTTTATCTAAAGATTTAGCAGAGTAAAATACAGAGCCACATGGTACTTAATCGCAATGCCCAAGATTAAGCATAGAAATGATTATTGCTAATCAATGACGGTGTTTAAAGAAGAGGAGAAGATAGAGACAGCAGCGCAACTAAAGGTTGCATTATATTTACCTAAGTGCGAGAACCAAACCCCTTAGCCAAGGAGTTGAAAGAATAGGACCCAGGAAGGATGAAGAGCAAAGACTTCTTCCAGGATCAGGACCGTACCGGTGATCTCTCTACAACGACGCCTGCGTCGTTCCCCTCTCTGATACTCGACTTCTCTCGATTCTCCCGTGCCTTCCTTCTAATGGACTCCGCTGCCCCCTCCTCAGGACCTCTTCTGGACAGGGATTCAGTCAGCAACCGATCAGCTTGGCAGTCTGGAGCTAAGAGCGCTCTGGCAGCATGGACGCCTGTTCTTCATGAACGCATGCTCTGACTAATTAACTAATGCTATATTCTATTATACCCTTCTACGCCCATGTACCTCCCCTTAATGTTGCTAAAATATGGGACCACTCCTTCTGATTGGACAGGGACAGGGACAGGGGGTGGATTCTCGCACCATGTTGATTTGGCCTAAATTGTAAAGCCTATTGTCTTTACGTTCCCACCCCTTCAAATTAATACATTTGCTTTATTTCCCACCCGTCTCACGACAAATGTTATACATTTTACAGGGGAAAAGTATCATTTTGTCCACAGGAAACATAAAGTACAGCATCTTCGACAATGGGTCATGGCCTTGGGAGACGTCCAAGTTGACTTCACTTGGCAGGCACACAGGATACATGCGCAGAACCATCGTCTCTCGAGTTGCAAGTCACCAACCCAGGCCCAAGTTTACGAACTAATAAAAGTGCAAGAAGAAAATATTAGAATCACAAATAAAATGTTTCACTGTATACCCACTATTTCTATTCTATTCCCAATTAAATATATATACTATCCCGCGTTAGTAGCGTTAGGAAACGACAATTTAATAATGACATGAGAGCAAGCAGAAGCATGTGAAAACATCGAGCAGCCATTTTAATACACACTGCGCAGAAGCAGAAGTTTCCCACCAAGCAAAGAAAGACGTCACACCATGTGATCAGGTTGCGACATGCGCAGTGAGGTTCCCGCGCTTTAGCGGCCATTTTGGATTACAGACAAGCGTTATTCATTAGTAAAACACATATGCAAGCTTCTCTCCCCTTTGTGTAGTGTATGCAAAGGTTAGTATTAACAATACAATTTTAATAAATTAATACTGTGAGGAGGATTGCGTACAAGCAAGTTTCATTTATGAAACCTTGCTCCATCAGTAGGCAAGGGTTTTTGGTGGTCTACACCCCTTCTGACAAACCCTGGGGTTAGAAGATTTGCACTTTGACAATAACCCTGTTACGAGGAGTCGTGTGCTGTATTGCCAACACGAATGTGTACACATATGCAATTTTATGACAGTATGCCTTATACTTTCCTTGTGGGAAAGTGGGAAAGTTTAGGCGCAATACACAAGGCCTGAGTTTGTCATGGTGACAAGCCAATAATAATGTTCATAAGCCCGGATGGTTTGATGTGAAACATTATGTCAGATGCCATAGACCTGATCTGTTTGTTATGAAAATATATGACAAAGCCCGTTGGCGGTAGGCTTGACTCGCTTAGTAAAAAAGTCATGTGTAAAAACCAATAGGCCTTCAACAGTGGATTATTATTACATTTTAGTAAAGCCTGAAAGCACGTATTTTGTTATATAGATTCTCACCAATTGGCTTAATAGATAAGGGTTTCGATGTTGGTTACTCCATGTGACAAACCCTGAGGGTATATGGTTCGCACTGATTTAATCATTGCCAGGCCCCCACAGTTGAGCCAGGCCCAGTAATAAAAAAATCATAAATAATAGATAAATGTATAGACATACGCAGAGGGGATTTGGTCAGCCCTCTTCTGCAAGTGGTCTGTTCAAGTGTCATTCACATTATGGTTCTGCCCATGACAGCATAAAGTAGGGAGTAATAGGTCAGCCCACTGTTACTGGCTCTATGGCACTGTGAGTGAGGCCATTTTGCCCATGCAAATGTGCATATCCGCCCAAAAATTAGTGTGATTCCGTGACAGAGATGGTGGGTCATTGCTTCAAGTTTCCATTTCACCTTTAGTAGATCGCTTTTCATTTTTTTCTTTTCACTTTTTTGTAGCGTGTCCCTCAACTCCACAGACAGTGCTATCAACCGCTTACTTGCCACTTCAGCTCCAATGTGACGCATCCCGTGGCCTTGCTTATAAACTGTGTGGGTATCCTGGGATGTGTTGTCCACCCTGTATCACTGCTTTACCTTTACAAGATCGCCACCATGTTTGGAAGCATTATATCAGCCATCTTTGATCAGTACAACAATAATACACTATGCACAATACCATGCCAAGATGGCCATTCATTGATATGTTTATTTAGTGCTGCTGTTGGATTGGTATTGTGCATAGTGAACTATTGTTTCACGTTTCCTGGGAGGCCAATACATTGCTTCTAAACTTGGCAGTCATGTTGGAACTTTAACACGCACTAGGTACAATAACATTGCAAAATGGCCACCTGCTGATATATAATTTAATTGTTTATTGCAAGTATATGCCTGCTTTGTTAGGTCGCAGAATGTTTTCTTTTTATTACTTTCATTCATTTAATTTATCTTGTGTATGCTTGTTGAGTTTGTGTGTGTGCGTTTTTATCGTGGGTGGGTAAGTGTGTAAATGCAAGAATATTCTATTCAGTGGTTCTTGATTCGGTGCATGAGTGCAAGAATGGCTGACAGAATGCATGTATGTTGACGTGTTATTGAGAGCCTAAATTCACTAGGCATTGAAGAGGCAGTTCTATTTGTAAGCCACATTTAATGGCATTAACAATGCCTGCTTTAGATGGAAAGTGCAAAGGGCATAATGGGCAATTAAACGGCCAGTTTGTTCCATAAAATTTCAATGATAACAATGAGCCACCTTGAGCACTCATTGCAAGGGCCTTTTTATTCCCAATTCCGGCTGGTGAATCCTATTACCGACTGAATAAGGAATTCTGAGGGATGCAGTATTTTCGCACGCTTAATCACCACAGGTGTTCATGGGGACAAAAACACCAGGGCAAACCTGGAAAATTAACAAAATTCAGGATTCATGTGCAGAAATCTGATTGAAAACACTTATGTCTGATGTTATCCCTCATTCCATGGGAAAAGTAGTAATCCAGCTTTGAATGTGTATCCAGGATTTACAGATACCTGGAGTAACGGTCATTTTGAGTGAGAAATTACCAAAATAAAAGCCCTTTAACCTCAGAATGTAATTCGTCTATTCTTTCAATGAAGTTCGTGATAGGAATAATATAAAGATGTTAAGTTTAAATAGGGCCACAGCCAGTAACACTAATATTTTTGATGTTTGGTTGACATTATATTAGGCCATATTTTTGTGGGTGGATGTGTAATTTAACACTCCTTTCTAGATGCCTGGATACCAAGTTAAATTAGCTTGGAGCCGGTGAATTTCTTTGGATCAGCAAATAATATCGGAGAGATCAAATTGATATTTAGTACTATAATAAATTATAATATGTAGGGTTATGGATTTCCAGAAGAGATCTATCAGGCTTTCTGTGATGATATAATGCTTGTTTATCCTATCTGTTTTTCAGTATTGATACCACCATATGCGTAAGCTATATTTGTGCAGTGATTGCAAGATTGTGCTGTTTAAAAGAAAATAAGGACCTTTGCTAAGTGCACATTTTTACCAGCTTTTTAGCCTGATTAATATGGATATTACTAATTTCTCAAAAATACCAGTAAATGAGCTGCCTGCGGTTACCTCAGGCCTCATAGATATGAATCAATGGTTAATATTTGCTGCAATGATACATATGTCTGTCTTGATTATCGATGTTGCTTGCCTTCTTCCTTTAACAGCAACAAGGGTCTCATTACAAGCGCCACTATTATTCCCATGTTGGTGATAACAAAGGGTACCGGTCCCATCGAGATTAGGAATGCTGATATCAAGCCACAGTCTTCAGCCAAGCCTCTTTGCGTACTGCAGCAGGCAAAATGTCTGGGTGACACTCATGGGAAAAAATGCAGAATACAGTAGGACTCTGGTGCAGCATTGACAAAGCCCATCTTTAGTGGAGCTCAGGGTCTATCTATTTATAGGGGTAAATCCTCCAATCTGGAATTACCAGTACCAACGGTATCAATAATTCCAGCGGGGGTTAAGCGTGGTACCAAACGTTTTTCTGGCCCACTCAAAATTGAGCTCTAGCTGTTAAGTCACTATGACAATGTTCCAGAGAACATCCTGTGAAAATGTATATATACACAAACCTATCTTTATCTGGCTGGAAGCAAGATTGGTAAAGTAAGCAACATCACTGAGTCCCTCATTTAGACCTGAGGGAAGCATAACCATCACCAAGGGCTACCCACCATCACCCTCCTATAACTCTCCTCCCCAACAGGCTGATGGTGGTAATTGTCTTTGATTACAGGGCAGTCAGGTCAGAGTGGGGGAGTGAAAATTCCACAAGTGTGTTATGTTGCCACAGAATACCCAGGATTCCCTTTTTTGTCACAGCACGAGATCATAACCTAAAGGAAGATAATCCTTGGGATTACTAGTGTGCATGAATGTCCAGGGGTGGTTGGAGCTGTCTTCCCCAGCCTACTCTGTATGTATTGTAGGGTGGTGGGTGAATCACAAGATTTCATCAGCTCCAGGGAGGAAGCAATGAGAGACTACCTTCCCCCACCCCCACCAGATCACCACCATCCACTGCCCCACCAGCTAATGTCAAAATGAGACGAGAAAGCAATCATCTTGTTCTGACATGGTGGGGGTTTGGCAGGTCACTGACAGTGAAAGAGGTGGATTACATCCTTGTGGCTGATGCAATCCTTACCTCCATCACTTCCTTGAAATTGGAGGCCTTGTGACGGGCCCATTGCATTCAGGCTCCTGTTTCACTTTACCAGGGTTTAGACCAGGCCTTGAGCAACTAAAACATATTTATGTTTGAATGAAGGACAGCTGTGATAGGAGAGGGAGAGGGGTGAAGCAGGACTTCGCCCGCATAATTCTTGGTATCAGATACAATAAAAAAAGAGTGATTTAACTAAGATTGTCAAGTGAGCTAACACCAGTCAAGAGTCTGAGCCATAACATTCAAGAGTAACAAAGGAGTTCCATCTTGTTCTCAGTGCAGTCTGTCAGCCAGACTTGGGCATTGGTGTTTCAACGCAAAACACAATAATGTGAGGCTTTGTATGACACAATTATACATAAATCAATTTCCAGTAACAAAAACTGTAAGCTGTGTCCTGGCATCTAATGAGATAGACAGTCACCTACTTAGTTATCTGACTCAGAACCTGTGACCAGCCCATAGAGCTCCTACCACACCCAGGATCTCACCAGACACATTGGTTAAATGGCAGAAATATTAAAGAAATGTATACGTGGCCTCCTCAAGACCCTACACAGCATTTTATGACAGCATATTCTACCAGCACTCCAGAACCTTTCCTTTACTAGGCCCTCCCTGGGCATTCTGGACTATGTAGTCTTTTTATCATTATTCAATACTTCAATACTATTACTCCAAGAAGCGGGCTGTGTGCCACACAGTCGTGTTGCAATATTTTTAATCTATCAATTTTTTCAGTCAAAATGCTGCTCATAAAATTCTGGACAACTTCTCTATGTGCATTTCATTCTCATTGGGAATCTTCAGGAAAAGTGTAGTCCTTAACTTTCAGGTTTGACGGTGCTGGCCATGCAGCTCCTGTAGTCTGTTTTGGTGCAAATAACAGCCAATGGTGGGATGCTGACCATGAGTTCAGCCAACTTCTCACAACCCTTTCTTCTCCCAGGGACCCAGCAAGCACCCAAGAAAAATGGCAGAAAAACAAGACAAAGTGTGTTACATTGATTGGCTGCCTAGCCAAAGAAATACAGGAAACAAGCAGGATAATTAGATGACTGTCTGGTTCAGCACTTGATGGATTGCAAATTAGAATAAATGATTGCCAGCCCATGCATAAGCACAGTCACAGGTCTGCCTTATGAAACTAAAAACCATATTAAAGTCTAAGGAAATGTCTAGGACCATCCGAGGCAATCTACCACTTTCAGGACCCTTGCAGATGCTCTGAAAAATAGCAAAAATATTGATTAAACTCTCTGATGACTGCCCGGGACTCCTACAGCTCCCAGAGTCCAACGATGCATCCTGAAAGAAGGGCTAAAAATCAAGGAAAATAGATATGGTCGCTCCAGGAGCTCCTCTGCTTCTAGGCACAGAGCAAACAGCCTGGTAATATGCAGAAAGTTTTGTTATAATATCTTTGGGCACCTGAGGGCCTGCACCACGTACTGCACCCTGAAAAGGTAGCAGAAAAATTGAGAATATATCTGGCGACTGCAGTGCCCTACCACCCCTAAAACCCAAAGAAGGCATCCAGGACATCTGTCAGAAAAAACTGAAAATATCTGTGGCCACCACAGAACCCTAACGGACACCTTAGAAACTGGAAAAAAATGGTTTTGAGTATTTATCACCAGGACAAGACCCAAGCTGGCACAGTGGACATCCTGCAGAAAAAAAAATTAAAAACTACTTGTTAGACCTGACATCCTTGGTGTGGTATGTCCTCAAACATTTTGCCTTAACTCCTCCTATTTTGCTGAATTTGTTTCTGTTGGCTTTAGGACTCTGCACACTTTACCTCTGCTAACCAGTGCTAAAGTGCTTGTGCTCTATCCTTCAAGCATGGTAACATTGGACTATACCGTTCTGGCACATTTAATTTACTTGTAAGTCCCTAGTAAATGGTATTCTATGTACCAAGGGCATGTAAATTAAATGCTACTAGTGAGCCCGCAGAACTCACTGTGCCACCCTCTAAAATAGCATTTTAAAAACATGCCTCAGGCCTGCCATTGCAGCCTGTAGTGCAGTTTCAAACAGCCATTTCAATCTGGCAAAATAAACCTTTTCACAGACCGAAATCTTCCTTTTCAATATTTCTGTCATCCCTATGGTAGGCCCTGAAGGCTCATAGGCAACTGACACCAGGACTTCCCTACCTTTTGTCACCCCAGACAGGTTGGAACCTTGATAGTAGAAGGGGGAGAATGTTACAGAACCAGATGTGGGGTAGGACAGGGAGTCGCCCCATACAAAGGCTGACACCAGGTATAATACTGGACCTCCAGATTCGCTCTTCAAAACACTCCTGGACCTAAGGAAGTTACAGAAAAAGGACTGCCCTGGTGTCAGAGGACTGCCCTGCTGCAAGAAGAACTTTCTTGCTGCCTGAGAGGGAAGACTAGAACTGCTTGCCTTCATCCCAGGCGAGCCAGAGTGACTCCAAGGGTCAGTAGGCTGACCTCCTGTGTAAGTTACTGGAGCACAACAAGCTTCAGATGCCTCCCTGCAACTGCCCAGCTGACCCGCTACAACCGTACTTGCCAGGACCTGCCACTGGACCTGTCTGAACCCTGCTGGCCTCTGCTGGAGTGAGTCTCTGATCCCCAAGAGGTGCCTCCCAAGGTCCTGGACCCTTGGCAGGCATCAGAGTGTACTCCTCCTACAAGAAAAGGTGAAAATCCTGAAGTATTGGGTTCTTTGCAACCGCGAACGTGCCTGTTCATTCCAAGGCTCTGCCGCCCTCAACAACCACAAACATGAAGCACCGGTAAGACCTGCTCTTCGCATCGACAGCGACAGACAGCGGCGACTGGCAACGGAGGCCTGCACTTCGCACTAGAGCCGCAACAGCCTCAGACGACTGCCAACATGAAGCTCCAGCAATGACCGTCCACGAAGCCTGATGTGCTCTTTGGGCTACAGGGACGACCATCTGCCATTCTCAGTCTGTTTCTCGTGGCCTCCTCCACTGCGAACAGAACTCTTTGCACCGGACTTGGAAGGTAACTTTTCAGCAGGACAAACCTACTCCATGTATCTGAATTGTGCTCCATCGACGTTGGCTTGAACTTGTGACTTTCACCTGGTCCAGTTCAAGCAAGTGACCGCGAGTGGCATTTTGTGTTTTTAAGAGCTATTTCCACAAAAACTTTATAGTAGAATATCTCCTGTTCTACTGATTGGATTTTAGTCTTCTGGTATCATTTTATTTATTAAAATGTACTATATTTTTCTAAATTGTTGTGGATTTTTGCTGATGTTGTGTTTTCACTTTATTACTGTTTGTGTGCTGCATAAATACATTACACATTGCCTCTAAGGCACAAGCTAGGTAAGTTATAATTAGAAGTACAAACACGAATTAGCAGGGTAAAAGGTCTTGCCCCTGAAACTTGTCTACCAATGTTTTTATTCCTACATAGCCAGAGTGGAAGCATAGACATGTGTGGCAGCCAACTTTGAATGAATATTTTAAACAAAACCCATTCATAGATAGCCGCAGTGAGTGTGCATGTATCCACAGTGGTCTTCTTTGAAAGTTTTTTAATACTCCATTCAAAGATGGCCTCTGCAGACGTGCGTGCATATGTCACACATGTGCCCATATTAGAGTGGTTAAAAACCTAGATTTCCGCCTGCTTATGCAGCAGTGGGTGGCACTCTGAGCACAAGTGGGTATGGGCAAGTATGTATTGGGGGGTTGGTGTTTAATACTTAGAGGGTGGGAGAGCGTCAAGAAGCATTGAGAGAGAAGAATAGAAAATAGCCCCCATGTGCACTGCTATACAAAATCTGATGTCAGCTGTGGAAGGATACCTACCATCCAATCAAAACACTGAGACTCAAAATCTCCTTGGGTGGGACCAACAGAAGAATAGAGAGACAAGCCATTGAATCAGCAGGAGGGAAGTAAGATGGGCAAGAAAGCCATCTAATTATGGATAAGGACTCATTCTATGAATTGTACTGTTCGCAACAGGTTTTCAACAAGAGAGAAAGAGACCTGTCTGTAGGTGATACCTAGAATGATGACAAGGCACATTAAAAGTATTGAGACTTGTAAGATAGGGGGACCTTTTGCAGGACAGTACAGTCAAAGGACAGAATATGTTGCATAAGGATAAAGATTTAAATGACTTACTGGTAATCACAATTACACTGAGGTAAACACTTCCTCATCCCCATTTTTACTTTGTGAGTTGCATTTGCACCTCCAGGTGTGTAGGTGCAAGTATACAGTAATGGGGGGCAGCCTGCTCGGCACTGGCTGCAGTTAATTTACTGGCAGTCGGTTTGGATTCTTTTTATGAATACCATCCTGGTGCATGGCACTATGTTTGCTCTTCCAGGAGGGACGCAGTTGGATTAAGGTCATCACGAGCAAGACAAGTCCCAAGCATGTAGTGAATGTGGTGGTGCAAGGCTGCTGCTGGCCCAGACCATATATGTGACTTCGGAGGTTTGCTGGCTGGTACTGCTGCAGCTGCACAGCAGCTGCAAATATTGTCAGAGCTTACCTTCCTGGAGAGAGGACATTGCGCTCACCTCTGAATGTGAAAAAGAGAGAAGCAGAGCCAGATTTGGGAACCAAAAGCAGCTCTGGCAAACATGCTCAGACCAGCCCCGCTCCTGTGGTCTCCTCACGATCTCTCTCTATTTCCATCCATCCATTCACTCTCCTCTCTCTCTTCCCCACCTCTGGTTCTTTCTTTCTGCCTTCACCCTTCCTCCCAATTTTTCTCCAAGTCTCTTGAAGCTTCACTGGCCTGCTGCAATTAACCTCAGGAGCTGGGGAATGTGACGGGCACACCAAGAGGGGCATTGGGCTTTCAAAACTGGCCTCCAAAGGCTCCAGCCCACCAGGGAAATGCCGGGTGGAATAAAAGGCCTCGCTGGCTCTGGAGAGTGGCTAAGAGATAGTCTGGCACTTAACTAGGTAATTGAACTGGTTTGTTGTACTCTGACCCGAACCCACCCATGCCATGGGACATACTAGCTGACAGCTGATGCTGGACCTTGCTTGCCCAAGTCCGAGTCACCACATGATTCGCGCCATCTCCTTCTATCCGTGCTTTTATAGGAATCATTCTGGAAGCCAGTTCCTGGTAGGCATGCGCCACGTCTCTGTGCATTGAGAAAGGACAATACGTTTACTCATTTAAGATGACAAATTGTAATTCGTCCCTGCCATGTGTGCCTTCAAACGTCACAAATACGTATAATATTAGGAGGCTTCCCAGAGGCAGTGTTGCTGGCAGTTTTAACACACTCCAGGGACCTTTGCCACACTGTTCTACGCTTCACAGTAAAAGAAGTGAAGTAGTGAGGCAAATGCTACTTCTGATAGTCAAAACTGTTGGAAGTACTGGAGATTTTAATAGGATGCCAATTAGTGCTAAATTTGTGAAAGGATAAGTGCCAGACCCTTGTCAGGAGGCCACTGCAACTTGCACCACCCATTGCCCCTGTCAACGCTGCCAATGACAGTACCAACACAACTACTAATTGTTACACTTCTTCAAATGTGGCAATTCCAACTATTCCGGCCCCCTAAAGTTGTAAGAATGGCTTGGGGGTAGGTATTAGTAATGTTTAAGGTATATTGAATTGACAAACAATGGTTGTTGTGCTCATCTCTATATTAAAGAAACAGCACTACCATGTGGCAGACCATCATAAGCCCCGGTGCTGACACTTAAGTTCTGGTGTCGAGCACCGGAAACCACCCGGTCAAATTAAGCACTCATGCCAATTCAGGAATGTACATGTCCTAATTTTCTCTTGATAAAAACTGTAGAAGCAGCGTGCAACCCACCCACCAGTAGCGTTGTTGTTTTTTTTTTTATGAGCAGGTGTAAAAAAAATGTTTAGGGGAAGCCCACGGGCTGCTAAAATGCTATGAGATGGAATGTTTAATGAGGTGCATGTGGATTTGCTGGAGACCCTAATAAGAAAATATGGGTTTGACCATTTCCCACCTATCAGAAGGATTAATACTTTCAAATTCGGCATTGCAAAGAAATCACTGAGGAGGTGACTCTTTCTCTACATAGATCTGAGTGACAGATGTTTCTAAAGAAATGCAGATTTTGTATATTTTGGAAATTTCCAGCAAATTTGGGAAATTCTCACAGTGAGAAATTTGGTTGTTGGATGAGGTGGGGTGAACCCTACTCAAGCACAGCCACAATTCTTGCCAGGATGAACCACAAACAGTCACTAAATCAACTTCTGCTCCACCCTCTGGTAGCTTGGAACAAAGGCAGTCAGGCTTAACTTAGAGGCAATGTGTAAAGTATTTCTGCAGCACACAAACAGGAATAAAGTGAAAACACAACACTAGAAAAATTACACACCAATTTAGAAAAATAAGTTATTTGAAACCAAAATAACAAAAATCCAATCAGTAGAACCACAGATATAGAATTTTAGAGAATTTAGGTAAGTATAGCTTCTAAAATACAAAGCGTCTCACGTGTTTATCTGGTCGTGCAATACCAGGTTAAAGTCACAAGCTCAGGCCGACCGCGATGGAGTGTGGACCGGATGGGAGACCAGGTTAACCCCGCTGAGTTACCGTCTAAAGTCTAGCACGAAGAGTCCAGTTGGCGCTGGAGGAAGCCACAGGGAGCAGGGAGAGCATTGAGGATGGTCGTCGCTGTAGCGTGAAGAGCTGGCCGGGTATTGTGGACGGCCGTCACTGTAGCATGAAGATCCTGTTGGGCATCAAGGACAGTCATTGCTGGAGATTCGCATTGGCGTTCACCATGGGCTGGCGATGCTGTAGCGCTAAATGCAGGTCTCACTTTGGCAGTCGTCGCTGGAATTTCCTGCCTCCCTGCCCTGGCCCCAGTCTGACTGGGGGCACAACAGGATAGTGTGAAGTCCTTGTATGTGTGCTGAGGCAGCCCCATTGAATTGCAAGTGGAGTTGGTGCAGCTCTGCCTCCTCATCCTGCCAGAGATGGCCCATCCTGCCAACACTGAAACCCTCTATTGTGATGCTGTCTGGGAGGAATACACAAAGGCCAACTCCAAACTACACTACAACACTTATCACAAGTACAGCAGTCCACTGGACCCCTGTACTCATGGTGGCCCGACCACCGACACACTGCGCACCCGCCAGCAGTATTTTGAGTATGGCGGGCGGACTGCCACAGGACCGATGCGACTGCCGGGGATCCAGTCTGCTATGGCAGTCTCGCAGCAGTCAGAGGCTGAAATATGCTGGCAGTGCCGCAACAGAACCGCTGGGCATATTTCGAGTTGCCTTTTGACCACGGAGAGGCAAGAGAAAGGGCCCTGTGCCGTCTCTGGGCCTGGGGGGTGCATTTATGCCACACCGTGCAGGAAGGTGCAGTCGGCTCTCTGAGAGCAGCTGTCTGTATGTTAGGCTCTTCTATGAGCCTAACAGACTGTGCTGTCAGACCGGCGCACAACCGCCCACCAGACCAGGATTAAAGTCCTAATCTGGCGGGCGCAAGCACCACGGCTTTAGTGGTCCTACAGCGGATGGCGCGTTGCACTGCCCGCTGTAGGACTGCCAAAGTCATAATAAGGCCCCTAGACATGTGGCCCATGAACATGCTGTAAGCACCAAATTGTTAGAACAAGAAAATGCCAACTTTCTAAAAGGGACATTTTCCGAATTGTGACTTAGAATCTGGCTTTACCTTTAAAGGGGTTTTTAAATTACAGTGCCCCAGACACCAAATATGACTTTCCCACCTGCTCCCAATCAAAAGCTATCACTTACTAAATGTAAGAAAGTAACCCAATGTTATCCTATGGGAGAGGTAGGCCTTGCAGTACTGAAAAACGAATGTAGGAGTTTTTCACTACAGGAAATGTAAAACTAAAAAAGTACATGTCCAACTTTTTAAATAGAATGCTCCCTGTCCTGTGGGATTTTTAGGGCCTACTCTAGGGGTGACTCATATGTATTAAAAAGGAAGATTTAGGCCTGGCAAAAGGTTTTTTTACCATTTTGAAATGGCAATTTAAAACTGCACACACAGGCTGCAATGGCAGGTCTGAGACATGTTTAAAAAGGCTACTTAAATGGGTGGCACAATGAGTGCTGCAGGCCCATTAGGGCAAGAAAGCAAAAGACACACAATTAGCAGCATTTAATTTACAGGCCCAGTGTACCTGTACTACCACTTTACTAGGGAGTTACAAGTAAATTAAATGTGCCAATTGGGTATAAGCCAATATCGCCATGTTTAAACGAGAGAGCACAAGCACCTTAGCATGGGTCAGCAGTGGTAAAGTCACAGAGTCCTAAAGCCAACACAAATTGGTTCAGAAAACAGGAGGGGTGAGGGCAAAATATTTGGGGTGACCATGCATATAGGGCCAAGTCCAACACTCCCATATTCTTTGCCTCTGCCTGAATTTCCAGGCACAGAGAAAGTGTGCAAAAGCATCTAAAAGTGAGGTGGAATTCCTGCTACCATGAAGCAGGGGTTGCAGCGGCCACAACCAACATAGACTAGCATCACTTCCAGCAGTGCCTGAAATGCTAATTGACAGTAATGGCATCTCAGCTGAGTTCTAGTGGACATCTGCAGAGTGAATCTTTGCCGGAAGCTGCAAAGCCAGGTTCACTCACTTAGCCAGTGGAGTTTCCCTTCTTTCACTATGAGTGAATGTGTCTAGCACATGTGTGTTCTCAGTGACACTATCACGCACAGAGGTAAGTGAGAGCAGAGTGCCTCGCATCGCAATAGAGTTGCTGATGAGAGATGTGTGAGGGGAGCAGAGACACACACAAAGATGCACATGTAGGGGCTGAAGAGATTTGTATGAGGGGACAGAGGTCTTACATATTCCCATGAATTATGAAAATAAACATAACAAGTGTAAAGGTTTGTGAAGTTGCAAAGTTTACTGGTTTGCAGCTTTTCTTTTTTTTAAATGTTACCATCTTCACGGCATGCAAGGCTGTAGAAGTTTTAAAAGATGAAGGAAGTGACCCAAAAAGGGCCACTCGGGTCACTCACGACCACCTGACAGCCTTCCATACAAATTAAGAGTTGGTCAGACAGTAGAGAATACAAACCAGATTATTTATTGATATTACGCTGCAGCGGAGCCCAGTCTGACTAGCCTCCTGAGATGGCTGTCGAGGGACTGGACCCTGTAAGCATAAAATTACATTATGTACGTTGCGGAGTCCACAAAGACCCGCCTACTATGAAAAAAAACACTGGTAGGTGTCATAATACATTGGGGGTACAGAACATAAGTTTAGATTCTGCAGCCGGGCACAGGCTATCTACTGCCCAAGGTCATCTGGCCTATCCTCTCCACCAGACAGGTGGGAGAAAGCCTCTATCTAACGGGAAAGGCATGCACTAATGAGGACACTTGCAATTACAAAAAGAAAAGCTCAACCTTGGGAAACGAAACTTACCAAAGACCATTTCCCGAAAATAACCAAGCTGCAGTTTCGATTATAATACAAAATGCCGTCCAGATTGCAAGATGGTTTCGTGAATGCTAAGATATACAGAGAGAAGGGCCTTTCAGTATTAACAAACCCTCCTGTTAGCATGAGCTAACCATCTACAATTGGAAACAAGAGCAAAACATAAATGAATAATAAAAGCACATAGCTATTTTTATACACATTTCATATCATCAACAGTAGGAATGTGCTCTATGAGAAGAGAAGATGTTTTGAAGATACCCTCGTCTATGATCATCATTTCGTCTATTTCTTCTGTAACATTATTGCAGCATTGGTATCATGAATCGATATCTTCCCCTTTGGAGTCAATACAGAGATACAATAGGTGCAGCACATTGGAAGACATTGAATAAGGACACAGCAAAGTATTAATATAGCAACGAGATAGATTACTTTTTCTATTAGCCAGCCCCATGTTCCAAAAAAGGACCAACTGCAATTTCCTGTTTCCATGCCTTTGACATTCTCAATGATGTCCAAGATATGCTTAGTAATATTCTTTTCCATATTGGTTATTCCCACTACGCACTGATCGCCAATAACTGCGCATGCACCACCATTTTTTGCTAACATAAAATCAACTGCATATCTAGTTTGTTCAGAATAGATCCTCATACTCTCTAATTGAATGGTGATGTCACGTAATGCTGCCACTGTAGTATTGGACAATATCTGAAACTTACAGCCAAAGTATTCCCGGGCCTTTTCACCTCTACTCATAGCCATTCCCCCCAACGTAAAGACAGCAGACAGGATATAACCAAAAGTAATACCATTACTGTAACTGTTGATCTCAATATCTGTTACTCCTTTGCAAAATTCCTTTGTAAGTGTTCTCTTCACCCATTTTACCTGTCTGTGGGCATATTTACAAGGGACCCCCAGAGGCAGCACCATCCCAAGAGCTACATCATTGGTGCCATTATGAACATTTGAGAACGTTCCATTAGATAAAAAGAATAACCCGGGATGGGCATATATATCGGTCTGTCATAGTTCACAGCTGAATAGCGAGAATTACCTGTAATGGTGCTAGAACCTCTCGAACCTTTCAAAGGGAATGTCTCCTTGGATATGATCACCCCTGAGCAATTGATATACAATATGGTATCAGTACTATTTATGATGGGGCAACAAGCAGGGTAATAGCCAGCTTTTCGAGGAACCGTCACTTCTTTATAATGCCAACCCACTAACGTTATATTTTGCTCTTCCAAGTAGAAATTATCACAATACGTATTATTGTCACAGCCGGGGTAACCTGTTCCCGTGGGCTTACGATGATACAAGCATGGCCCTGGGTAGCCAAATCCAAACTCCCCTTTTACCTCAACAAAATTTGTCAGCTTAGAATACGTATAATTTATCAAAGACAAAGGATAAGCAGTCCACAGGCTAGTCACAGATTAAGTAGGATAACAAGCGATACCATTACCAAAAATCTCTTATGAGTGTCCAAAAACATTATTAGAAAGCATTCTCTTCCGTCTTGGTGTGAAAAATATATAATTGTCAGGAGTAGGCGAGTTACATGTATACTCTAATGCCGAGAGAACCCCACAAAAGATAATCATCAGCAGAATAGCAAGAAAGGGAAATATTACTCTCCGCTGTTTAATCCATAATGATCGTGACAAAACAACAAGACCCAATGGCTGTTCTTCATCAATCATTGGCCTGCCAAAAGGATGCATGATAGCAGAACGAAAAGGTACAATTAATACAACCTCAATGAAACCAAATAAACAATCTTCTTTCCAGGGTCCGTTTTTTTTCTCCTTTGAGCCTCGCTGGCAGACTCCTATGGTTCATCTACGGTGGTGCTATTGAGCACTTCTCAATGGAGCTGCGTGATTGCAGCCCTTCATGAGGAAAATCCACTTCACTCAGGATAGGGTACCCCTCCCTCCTGGGAGGACACCCGCAACTTATCCTGTCCAGTGATTCGGACAATGCACCAATCTCCCTGTCCCTACTCTATCATCCCTATGCTTCATCCATGAAGTCCATCCCTACTAATCTGACTTTTCCTTTGTGCACTGTACCTCCGTCGGGGACGCAAATTGTACCTAACAACTCCAGGAACAGAGGGATCAAGAAACAAAGGCTCGCTTTCAGAGAGACGACTGACTCAGGCTCAGACACAGACGGGCCAGCCGACTGAAGCTCTTGGCTAGCCTTAATCTCAGGTGGCACTGCCTCATTCAAAACTGCATCACTCTCCTCCTCAGAAGGTGCCCATCTTACTCTGGCATTGGAGAAAGGAATGAAACGGGGAACCTTCTCCGTCTCGGAATCCCCAATGTCGTCGAGCCTCCATTGATCATAGGGCAGAGGAAGTGGCACTCTCTTGCAGTGCGTTGAATGAATCTAATTTTTCCGACTGTCCACCTTCACCGCTGTACGGGTAGCGAGGAGGATCTGGAAAGGCCCCTTCCACCGGGGCTCCAGACTGATTTTGTGCTGAAAGTGGCGAGCCAACACAAAATCCCTGGGCCGGAGGTCGTGGCCTGGTCCCTCTTGAGCGGATGGCAAGGCCTCTTGAATCTGCTGATAAATAGAACGCAAATTTTTTGTCAACTCACATAAATAATCTATCAACAAAGGGTGATCTATCTCGGAGAAATGGCGAGGTCTCGGGAACGCCCTAGACATTAGTGGGCCGACCAAAAACAACCTCATAAGGGGACAACCCTGTTCTAGTATGGGCTGTAACTCTTGTCGACAGCAAAGCCAATGGTAAAGCATCTGGCTACTTCAATACTATACTCTCCTGAATTTTGGCCATCTTTAGTTTGAGTGTACCATTGTACTTCTCAACTAAACCTGCTGACTGAGGGTGATTCGTAGCATGAAACTTTTGCTTAATGTGCAGGCCATTGCACACCAACTGGATGACTTTCGAATTAAAGTGGCTGCCGTTATCACTCCAAATCAAACGGGGCAAACCAAAACGAGGGAAGAACTCCTTTAAAAGAGCCTTCGCTGTCGCCAAAGCTGTATTCTCCTTAGCAGGATAAGCCTCAACCCATTTACTGAATGCACAGACCACCACTAACACATACTTCAGATTATTCACCTGTTCCATCTCAATGCAATCCATTTGAAGGACTTCAAAAGAGAAAGAAGGGGGTGCAAAATTACCGGGAGGTGTGGGAATACCCTTCCAGGATTGTACATCATGCACACCATGCAATATTTCACCAAATGGGCTGCCGTCTTTGGGATATTATCATTCTGCCATACAGGGTCTAGCAACTTGCAGATACCCCTAGCACTAATGTGAGCTGGTCCATGAGCCATAGTGACTACAGGAAGAACATATGCATCTGGCAGCATCCATCTCTGCTTCCCTGACTTATCTACCCAGCACCCATCATCATCCAATTGCGCTGTGCTTTCCTGCCATATTGCTAATTCCTCAACCGTCACCTCGCTCTGTATCTCTTTCACATTATCTAGTGTGTCCTCAAACATCGTAACTTCTGGCACCCATCTAGCAGGACCTGCTACAAACATCTTTTTCATCTTAGATCGGGCCTGTCTCCTTGGCTGTTTGATCTGCAAAAGCATTTCCCCTTCCCACATCATCAGTAATTGCTTTGTGAGCGCTACACTTCACTATTGCCAGTTTCTTGGGCAGGGTTAAAGCCGACAGAAGCCTATTTATCAAAGGGCCATGTTGAATTTTGGAACCATGGGAAGTGAGAAATCCTCTCTCTGCCCAGAGCCGCCCAAAATTATGAGCGACTGCGAAGGCATACTGACTATCAGTATAAATATTGACCACCAATCCCTGACTCAACTCGCAGGCTCGAATTAGAGCCACCAGCTCTGCAGCTTGGGCCGACTGATAGGGACCTTGTGATGTCTCAACTATCCTATGCAGTGTTGTGATTGCCTAAGCAGCAGTTGTGGTGCCATCCGGTAATTTAAAACAAGAGCCATCGACATATAGTTCCTCTTGGGGGTCAGATAAGGGAACATCAGTCAAGTCTACCCATCCCTTCGTCTCCTCTTCCGTCCGAAACATACAATCATGTATGTCTATTTCCTCACTCTCCGAAGGGAGGAGTAGTAACGTGGCAGGGTTCAGAGTGGCACATCTTTTAATTGTAATGTGTGGTGCAAAGAGGGTTAGCTCATAGCCAGTCAGACGTGCACTGGTAAGGTGCTGTGTCTTTGTTCTGTTCAAATGCATATCCACAGCATGAGGTACCATAACTGTGAGATCAGTATCAAGGACAAGCCCTGCCGATTGTCGAATAGAGACGGCCACAGCCGCAGTAGCTCTTAAAGAAGCTCGGGAGGGCTTTCACAGCGGGATCAAGCACTGCAGAAAAATACGCACACGGCCTCTGCTTACCTCCAAAGTCCTGTGTTAAGACAGAAAGCGCAAAACCGGCAGACTCGTGTACATATAACACAAACGGCTTGTTGTAATCGGGTGTGCCAAGCACAGGAGCCGAGCAAAGCGCAACCTTCAATTGCTCAAAAGCTTGTTGACATTCAGGCGTCCAAGGCAAAGGTTCATGCACATCTTTAGTTGTTAAATATAACAGCGGCTTTGTTAGTAAGGCAAAGTTCGGTATCCAATGACGACAATAGGAAGTAATACCAATGAAGGCTCATACATCCCTTTGGGTCCTTGGAACAGGCATGTTAACTACAGCATTAATACTCTCAGGAGTTAGTTTCTGACCCTCCTTCGACAGAAGGTGACCTAAATAGGTGACCTCCTGTCGACAATATTGAAATTTTGAAAAGGACACTTTGTGTCCATATTGAGCCAAATGCAGCAACAATTTTACTGTAGCTTCTTTACACCCTTACTCAGTATCGGACGCAATCAAAAGACCGTCCACATACTGCAACAATACATTACCTGGGGGGAGGGGGAGGGAGTCCAATTGACCTTTCAAAGCCTGGTTATATATGCTAGGACTCTCAGTGTACCCCTGAGGAACTCGACAAAATCTAAAACTACGACCTGCCAAGGAAAATCCGAAAAGATGCCTGCTATTTGGATGAACAGTGATGCTATAGAAGGCATTCTTCAAATCACTAACAGAAAAGAATTTAGCAGAAGAAGGAATCATAGTTAACAGAGCGGTAATGTCAGGAACCACGGGAAACTGAGGAACCACAATTTTATTAACTTCGCGCAAATCAATCACAAAACGATAAACATCAGCAACATCATCAGAGGAACCCGGAGGTGGCCTCTTAAGAATAGGAAGAATGGGACTATTACACACATTTGCCGCTGTCTCCTCCACAACTCCTGACTGAATCAAATCTTGTATTATGTGCAACAACGCCTGTTCTCCTGCATGCGAAATATTATACTGAGGGATACGAGGCAATATTGCATTTTCTTTAACCTGAATACAAACTGGAGGTATCTGCAAAAGTCCCAAATCTGTGTCGCTTGTGGCCCACAACGTAGATGGGACATCCTTAAACTCAACTGGAAGGAGAGCATCTTTAGACAAACCTTGCGTAGTACTAACCACACTTGGACCCATTGTCATATGGACACCATCCGGGGAACAGTAAATAGTAGCATGTAACTTCTTCTTTTTTTTTTGTCCTCATCTCACCATTCAGCGTCTGCAACTTTAGCTAGAAGCCATTTACCAAACCTAGGCACCCCAGGCTTCTACAACTGCATTGGCCATAGGCCTAACCAGGCCAGCTTCTTCGTGCGAAGCTTGGTGTAATCATAGGACCGGGGTTATCTGACCAACCTCATCTCTCTACCCCATGAAACAAACTGAGACCAGATGTTAGGAATGTCATTGTTTAAATACCCCTGATCCAGGCGTGCCATAGCGAATGCTGCTTTCAACCAATCTTCGTGGCGTGGGGGCTGTGGGTCTTTCCAGAGTTTACATATCTCCCTTCGGGCAACAAGAATTAAGTATAGTAACAAGCCTCTTTGCATTGGCTGCAGAAGATTCATCACTTCAAGATCCATACCAAAAATTACTATGGAGAGGTTCACATTGATCTTAACTTTAAAAATGGCACCAAGGGCACGCGCCACATTCTGCCAGAACCCACTTAGTTTGCAACATTCATAAAATATGTGTATATCATCTGCTTTAGAAAAGTCACATCTCGGACATTTAGAAGAAGCTAAGGGAGCAAATCTAGCAATTTTCACAGGGGTATAATATAGTCTGTTAACTACAAAAAAGTGATTCTTTTTTAAGGATGCCGGTTTGACGAACTTATATAGAGTTTGCAGTGATAAGTCATACAGATCTTCCGCCTTAGAATCCAAGAGTGACTGATTCCAAATAGCAAACTGTGGGGGGAGTTCTGCGACATCTACATCGAGGAGTTTCCTGTACCAAAGTGCAACCTCCTTCATTTTAGGCTTTGGGTTTTGCAGGAAACGCTCAATTTCCCAGTCACCACAGATTGACTCCTTTTCAACTGCACACCAGGAAACCAACTGCAAATATTTAAATTTAGAAAAGGAGTTACCTATTTTAATTCTTAATAGATCCCACGGAAGAACTCCGTCCGAGGATACAAGGTCTGACCAGATCAAGAGGCCAGCCCTTTTGATTGGCAGCGCAAGACTATCATCTAGGCAGGCTGGCGTCCCAGGGGAGCCCCAAATAGGGGCAAAATCTGAATAATACCCAACTCCCCATCTTTGTCTAACCCTGTACCACACATTGAGGGCTGCCCTTAAAACTTTCAGGCGGTCTTTTTTGAAAAACCTAGGTGCCCCGTATTTGTATAAAAACCCTTCACCCCCGCCCTCACTATAGCCATTTCTCTCAATATCTTCCCCCAATTAGTTTCCTCAGGTGTTGTCAGCAGCATCCGTATGTTTTTAAATTGAAACGCTAAAGAGTACCAGGCTGTATCCGGAAGAGCGAGACCCCCTTTCAAAAGCTTGCGTCTCAGCTTCTTCCAAGAGAGTCTTGCACTCTTATTGGACCAGATGAAACTTCCTATTTTACTTTGGATCTTACTAATCTCCTTACAAGGGAAATCTAGAGGAATAGCGTTAAAAAGGTATGTTAACTTCGGTAAAATGACCATCTTAACTAAATTAACCCTGCCATAAATAGTCAATGGGAGATTTTTCCATCTAGTGAAGAGGTGGTCGACCTCTTTAGCCACCTTTTTCAAATTAATCAGAGGTATATCGTCTAAGTAGTTAACAATATTGATTCCCAGATACCTGAATTGTTTACTCAATCTGCCTTCCCAATTATTGATGTTCCAGCACATCACTTCTGTTTTGGAGGAATTAGCAAGATACCCAGAATACGAACCAAATTCCTCCAAAAGGGTTTCCGCCCTTGGTATTACCTCCACCGGATTGTTAGTATATAATAGCAGATCATCAGCTTATAAAGCTAATTTGCTGCTGTATTGGTGGAAACTAAAAGGAGTAATTAGATCGTCCAGTCTTAATGCTTGAGCCAGGGGCTCTATATACAGATCGAACAGCAAGGGCGAGATGGGACAGCCCTGCCTTGTTCCCCTGGATATAGTAAAACTTGCCGTTAACATTCCGTTTAACAGAATTACCGCAGAAGCTCCCTGGTAACAACTAATCAGGGTCAGAATAAACGTGGGTCCGAAGCCCATTACCCTCAGTACTTCCCAGAGGAAGACCCAGCAGACTCGGTCAAAAGCCTTGGCCGCATCAAAAGCTGTGACAGCCAAGGGTCTCGACCGAGCCACCGCCAGATCTATAGTACCAATTAATTGGAGCGTCTGCTCTTGAATGTGCCTCCCCGGGATGAAGCCCTTCTGATCTGAATTAATCAGATGCATGCTACCTTTACCAATCTCCCTGCCAAAATGCTCATAAAGATCTTATAGTCAGCATTCAGCAGGGAGATTGGTCTATACGAATCTGCTTTAAGTGGGTCCTTCCCTGGCTTCAAAATAAGTACAATTATGGTCTCCTTCCATGTCTTAGGGACCTTGCCTTCCGGGCTGTAGATAAAATTAAACAATTCGCATAATCTCGGGACAAGCTCATCCCGGAGGAGTTTATACACCTCACCAGGAAGAGCATCCGTTCCAGCTGCTTTGTTCTTCTTGATCTTATTGATGTGCATTCTTATCTCGCTCTCTGTTATAGGAGCATTCAGACAATCTCGGCTGCCTTCAGTTAATTCAGGTAAATCTTTGTGCCTTAACCACTTTTGGATATTTTCCGAGCTAGGTGAGATCTCCTCTTTATACAGTTTTGAAAACAGGGAGAGGAGGCAAGTTTGCATATCCTCTAATTTACAAGAGGTCGCCCCACTCTCATCTATTATTAATTCACTGATATTATTTTTAGCTCGGTCAATTCTTGCCTTCCAGGCTAGAAGAGCACCCGCCTTTTCACCATATTCAAAGTTTTTCATGTTATGTGATGCTCACTGAGCCTTCACCTTAATATCTAATTTGCCCTTATATTCCTGACGAAGACGATCTAAGTCACTATGAACTTGAGTCAATCTTTCGGGGTAGTCCTGGGAGTATCTTATCCTTTCATCTTCTAACTTGGCAATTTCTCTTTCCAAGTCCTGGAATTCTTGAGCCTCCTCCCTGTTTTTAGAGCAGATCAGGCTATGTAACTGACCTCGCATATGGGCTTTAAAGGCGTCCCAAATATAGTCTAAAGATGTTGATCCTATATTGATAGAAAAATAATCCAGGGTAGAAGATTTAATTGCCCTAACTATTTCCTCATTAGACAGCATAGCCCTTTTCAGTGTCCATCTAGGCCTGAGGCTGTGTCCATTCCCAAGATAAGTGAAAGACATGGGGGCATGATCTGATAGGATGCTAGGTAGAATAGATATATCAGAAAATTATCTAAACTCATCCTATCAACCAGAACATAGTCAATTCTCGATGAATGACCATGCTTTTTACTAAAGTACGTAAAACCTGGATTATCACCCTTCTTAACCCTCCAGGCATCAGCAAGTCCTAAGTCGTGAATCATATTAGTCGTTGCCCGACGAGTACGTGGGGCTCCGACGTAGTGACTCTGATTTGATATGTCCCGTATAGGGTCAAAAAGGACATTAAAATCACCACCAATTATTATAGGAGAAGTGGCTTCCATCAATTTGGACTGCATCTTACAGATATGTGTCGGGTCGTCAGTATTGGGACCATAGAATGACACCACAGTTAGCTCAACCCCTCTAATCTCTAACTGTGCGATGATCCATCTCCCTGTCTGATCAGTTGATGTTAATTTGATGTTCCCTCTAGCTCCTGATTTAATTAAAATAGCCACCCCTTTGTTATGTGCTGCCTGTTCAGAAGAACAGAAGTATTCAACCCAATGGTATTTAGCGAAAATAACTCGACTTTCCGGGTGGCTCAAATGGGTTTCTTATTGAAGACAGACTTGTGCCGATGATTGCTCAAGATATTTCATGACCAATCTTTGTCTGCGTGGACATCTCAATCCATTGACATTCCACGAGAGGAATTTTATTTCACTACTCATTGGGGCTACTACAACCTCCCGATGACAAAACTTTACACAGACGCTTTAATTGTGAGTTAATTTAAAAAATATAATTAGAATTGAGGACATTTTTTTGTTTTTCACCCACTGCAACCCCACCCGTGCTCCCCCCCACCCTCCTCCCACCCTGCCCTCGTGACCCCTCAACCCCGAAACCCTCCTGGGGAACCCCCCTTACTCTGGGCATAAGCCCTTATGGTCTCAGACCCCTGGGCGTGAAACCAGAAAATGTATTTATATATTGAACCCCTCCCGGAGTTCCCATCTTTACCTTAACTATCCCCCCACAACCTACACCCCACTCCCACTCCTTATTTTGTCGATAAGGGCGTCTACCTCCTCAATTTTACGTAAATTATGCATACAGTTATTCCACATGATACGCACGGATGCTGGAAATTTCAGTTGTGTCTTAGCCCCCAGTGAATTAAGGACTGCCATTCTTTTACCAAGCTCCCATTGTTTTGTTGCCGTTATGTGGGAAATGTCAGATCTAATGGTGAATGTGAAAGGATTGATGGAGGAATTGCTTTTAATCGCACCCTCTTTCAGGGCCAAGGATAAAAAAATCTTTTATAGTGTATGTAAGAAAATTTATTAAGATTTTCCTCGGTTTCTGTTTTGCAGTGTTCCTCCTAAATGGGTCACGATGTACCCGTTGGATATCCTGAATCAGATTTAACTCCGGGGAGCCTTTCAATATTGTATCATTTAAGAGCGATATCACAAAGCTTTTGATATCTGTTCCTTCCACATCTTCTGGAATATTTAGCAATCTCAGGTTGTTTTTTCTCGCGTTGTTTTCAAGACGCTCAACATCATCTCTCAGGTCCCTATTTTGAAGAGCTAATTCATCCAGTTTTATTGAAGATAGATGTAATGTTTCCTTAATTTTGGGCATTTCGGATTCAAGAACCTCTGTTCTCTGAGATACTTCTTCTAGCTTCTGGGCTAGAACCTCGCAGGAGGCTTGGATTGCGGCTTGATTGGATTCCGAAACGGAAAATCTTTTCCCCATATCCTCTTTTAAGGCCAATAAAATTTCTGCTAATGACCCAATCCCAGGGCCAGGGGGAACTGCCGCAGGGAGTATTACAGGTGTAGCATCTGCTTTCTCGGACGTAGAGGAGATACCCAACACGCCCTCTTGAACCTCTTGTACCTCCAAGATTGCAAATCTATTCAAAGTACCAACAGATGGATGAATAACCGAACGTTGCTCCACTATGGCTTCCCTTGTTTTTGAAAGTTTTGCAGTTTTATTCGTATCAATTGTTTCAATTGATTCAGCTAACTCGGTTATTTCAGCCACCATTCCTGCATTTTTACTCGCTAGTTTAGATTTAGCAAGGGACTGCATACTGATTGTAGCCAAATTTCCTTTATTAGACCCCCTTGTTGTAGGAGTGGATAATACCTTATAGTACGTCTTGAGAGACGGTGTGATTTTTACTTTGGAGGTAGGTACTTTCTTCACCTTTCCTCTCTCTTTTCCACTTACTGAGAGGGTGGTCTCCGTAGTGTTGACTTTCCTTTTGCCCTTCCTGGCAGGAGCCCTGAGAGTATCCCTAGCCTCCACAGTCAAAGGTGGAACACAAATCAAGTCAGTGCCCAAATCAAGCTTAATGGCCCTGGTGCGTAAGGTGTATCTGCAGGCGTATGGAATTTTATTAACACTGCTAGGGGGAAAGGCGTCCCTGCTCTCCATGCAGTAGAAAGCTCCAGCCTGCTGCTTAGTCCCAACTGGTCCCTCCTGCTCACTATGCACCCCACTTAACGCTCTCAATAACGGTGGAGGGTTTGCTGGGTCCGCTGGGACTCCAAAGGGATAATAGGCAGATTCCTTACCTTCACCTTCATGGGTCGCAAAGGCACCGTCCGAGGAGAAAGAAGTAAAACATCCCACCTCTTTCAGGCGTCTCACCACGTTTACCCGACTCTGATCCCTGTCCTTCAGTAAGACGTAGTCGCAGGTGCTGACTCTGCCTGCGCAGACCCGGACCTGCAAGCCGGGAATACACCAGCACCTCCACTCTCTCGCCGCACCAGCAGACCGCAGTAAAGCGGGTTCCCGCGGCGCCGTCGATCTTCTCCAGGGATCAGGCACCATTCACGATGAAGAAGGGGCCGAGCAGGTAAAAAAGAGGAAAAAAGAATCGGAATTCCGGGACTAAGCTGAAATGGAATGGGGGGGTCCACTAAATCCGCTAAAAACGCTTCATGGAATCAGCGGGAGAGGTCTAGAAGAGATCTTTAGTCACACGCCCAGGAGCTTCAACCGCGACCGTTAGCTTCCGGCCGCCATGTTCCCCCTCCCATGTAACTTCTTCAACAGATCTAATCCCAACAAGTTCTCTCCACAATTTGATGTTAATAAAAACGGCGAATCAACGGTGAAAGGGCCTATAGTCAAAGCAAGGGGTTTGGAGATGGGGCTTACTACCGGCACACCAGAAAAACCAACTGAAACATTGTTATGGCTAGACAGGGCTGCCCCAGGGACCAGTGACCTCGAAACAGAACTATTCATTGCTCCTGTGTCCACCCAAATTTTCTTTTCCGAGCCCTGCAAATCCACACTAATATAAGGTCCACAATGATCTACAGGTATCGGAACTGGTCCCTTACCCTGTCCCTGGCTGTCCTAGCTGTAAGACAACCCCGTCACCTCGTCCAAATCATAATCATCATGATAATACTGCCGTCCCCGAACGTCATCAAAGTAATTTTGATCGGAATGGCCCAGTGATGTCCCAGTAGCCTGATCTCCAACCTGATCACATGCCCCCCGGCCTCGCCCTCTCGCCCCCCGTCCTCTAGGAGCCGCAACCTTTTGCAGCAAAACTGGGCACTCGCTGCGCCAGTGCCCTTCCTCCTTGCAATACGCACATTGATTTGGGCCCACAGGCACAGCATTTCGGCTCTTACGGGAAAGCTGCCTGGCCGGTCCAACACCTCGACCCCGTCCCTGCCCCCTGGATGCCTGCTGCATCGATACCTTTGTCTTCAGCTCCTTCGTCTTCTTTTCTACCTTCTCTTTCTCCTCGTTCTCCCTATGCTCATAATACTGAGCCATACTCAATATCACCGAAGGGGTAGAAGTAGTCCACGTGCTCTCAGCAGCCTACAACCGGGTTGCAATCTCTGGGAGCAAATTCGTGACAAACCTGTTAACAAACAATCGGATACCCCCTTCCAAAGACAAATCCTGGCCACTAAAATCCAAGAACACACCTTCGAACCGGGTAAAGAAATCAGACACACTTTCATCTTTCTACTGACGACATGCGGCCAGCTTATCCCAGTCCACCTTCCGAGGTGGGATAAGAGAGTGCATATAGGTAATAATGCGGCCTGGCACAGCCAAGATCTCAGCCCTGGGCTTTTCACCAGGCTTCCTCTCCCCATCCCACGTCCTAATCTCGTCCCAAGTACCACCCAATTCTAGGGCATGGTCCTGAGTATGCACCTGTTACCAGATATCCACTGGCACCAATAAGCCAAAAAACATTTCAATATCTGCCAACGTCATTACCGTCGATGCAGCAGCCTCTGTCAATTCTTTATAATATGCAGTAGGATTTTTTCTGGGGTCGGGTAACTGAGCCTTAATCGAGAGGACTTCACTCCTCTTCCATGGAGTATAAACCCATTGTTCTTGAAAACGAGCCTCTACTCGCTGCCTAGTCACCTGATCATGCTGATCACTTAGCTCCCGTATCTCCGGGTGGAAAATGGGGTGAACTTCCCTCATCGGGAACTGGGATATCGTCGTCGGAGATTTCTGATGCAATCTACCTCGATATCCAATCAATGTGGTAACACTAGCGAAAACCTCATTTGGAGCCATGCCTGTGGCATGCACTTGGTCCCTAATATCATAAACGGACTGAGGTGCGACACCTTTAAAACACTGTTCCCATAGTCCAATCAAAGTAGCCGACATGTGCTTAAGGGCATGCTGCTGGACAAACGGCTCATAGTCCTTTAACACACTCCATACATCTTCAACACTATAAATAGGATTACAGGCACACTGGGCAGCCTGATTGGCCACCATCATTTTCTCCATATCTCCCACATCAGATCGAATCAACACACGTCCCAATCGCTCCTTTGCAACTGCCCCATACCCATCGTCCTGACCACGCACCGGTGTCTCGGCACCTAACAAGGGGGAAGAAGAGAGAAGAGGGGACAACACAGTAATCGAAGGGGGAGGCATCAAGGTCAACATCGGCTGAGTAGTAAGTGTCTGTGAAGGAGAAAGTGATGCCGTAATAACAGGAGTTGCAGGAAGACTAGCAACCACGGCGACTGCGGGGGACGGAGCCAAAGAAGAAGCTGGTGATGCCGGAACCAAAGCACTTTGATCAATACCAGAAACAGCAGGAACGGGGAGGGCAGAGGCAGATGGCAAGGGCTGTGGGACGACAGGATATATTCTATGTGGGGCATAAGGGGATGGCGGTCTTTCTTCCAATAATTCTTCCACAAAAGTGTCTGCCTCCTCCCTAGCAACATAGGACTTATCACATTGCAATCGAAACCTCCTATCAGCACATTCTATACCCTTCTCCACTTTCTCTTTATCATGCGCCAAAGCTTTCTGAGTCAGTGTCTGTTTTTTCTCCCTCCGTGCCTCCCTTTCCGCCCTCATTCGTCTCTGTTCAGCTTCCTTTCACCATACTTGAAGATAATCAAACATCGACTGCCTGCTATGTTTAGCAAACAATTTCTCCTCCAAATAATTCAATTTCTGCTCATCAAAGGTGCCTGTTGACGGCCACTGCAATTCAGCGTTGTCCCTCGTATATTTGTGCCATAATGTACTAAATATAATGGGGCCAAAGTCATATTTGACGTACATGTCATAATTCGGAGTGCCCTTCGCAGGTGCGGGCTGCTTTTCCTCCAATCGAGCATCAGCAGAACAACAACGACACCCCACACCACACAACTTACTCCAGCAAGGCATTCTGTTCACACTAAGAAACACATTCACCACACAATTACAGTAAAATGCACTCGTGCCTTTACCAAAAGTCGCTTCCGCGGATTGCATCAATCACAAATTAACAAAATGGTACCATATCTCAAAAGATATTCAAAATCAAATGCAAGCGCTTGTCTAAAACTGATTCCTAGACCAAGCAAAGTACCCACCAAACAAACGTGATGATGACAGAGAACCAAACAAGCTCACCTGGTGCACACAGGTCAAACAAATTTATTCTCCACTGCCAACTCTTCAGACCAAAAGGTCAGATCCAAGGGTTTCGCCATTCAGGACGCCAGTCAGGATGACCACTGGGTAGGGCACCGCCCGATCAGACAGGCGGGGCAGCTGCGAGTACAAAACTCTATCGTGCAGGGGTCCCCCGATCCACCTATCCGGCCCAACGCGGCCCCGTCCTCCTCACCCGTCCGCGGGCGAGGATGAGGTCACCCGATGGAGTCCCTGTTCGGGCGCCAACTGAAGGAAGTGACCCGAAAAGGGCCACTCGGGTCACTCACAACCACCTCTCAGCCTTCCATACAAATGAAGAGTCAGTCAGACAGTAGAGAATACAAACCAGATTATTTATTGATATTACGCTGCAGCGGAGCCCAGTCTGACCAGCCTCCTGAGATGGCTGTCGGGGGACTTGGACCCTTTAAGCATAAAATTACATTATGTACGTTGCGGAGTCCACAAAGACCCGCTTACTAGGAAAAAAAACACCGGTAGGTGTCGTAATACAATGGGGGTACAGAACATAAGTTTCGATTCGGCAGCCGGGCACAGGCTATCTACTGCCCAAGGTCGTCTGGCCTATCCTACCCACCAGACAGGTGGGAGAAGGTCTCTATCTAACGGGAAAGGCATGCACTAATGAGGACACTTGCAATTACAGAAAGAAAAGCTCAACCTTGGGAAACGAAACTTACCAAAGACCGTTTCTCGAAAATAACCAAGCAGCAGTTTCGATTACAATACAAAATGGCGTCCAGATTGCAAGATGGTTTCGCAAATGCTAAGATATACAGAGAGAAGGGCCTTTCAGTATTAACAAAGAGCAACAAAAGTGTATGGGACTATGTGCAACTTCAGAAACTTCGGAAATGGTCCACCAGCCACTCAGGTCAGTGAACTTGCCCTGACCAGTTGCTTCCCACAGTTGCAACTACTTAGGCACAACTGTCCTATATACTGCATCTAGACGAGACTTCTGGCAGCAGAAATGTAATGATACAGATACTGAATGGCAGCTATTTTGTTTCCTAGGTAAACACAGAGGTAAGGGTGGTCCTGGGCAGTGGTGCTGGGACAATTTTCAGACTGGTTGCGCTGCCATCAATGTTACATCACTGAACTCATTGGAATTCTGAAAAATACGAGCATCACACTAAGAAGAAGTGTAGCAAATGATTAACGCCCATTCAGCAGGAGAGTGGTAAGGGTGTAGTATGTAACTGGTGGTACATTTAGATACACAGGGCCTGATTCACAGAACTAACTTACGTCAAAAACGTAAACGTAAACGTAAAGTTAGTACTTTTTAGGTATTCACAGAATACACTTACTCATTTTGGTATTCACAGAATTAACTTACTCATTTCGGTATTCACAGAAGTTAGTAGTCCTAACTTTAGGACTCCTAAATGCCTTCTGTGAATACCGAAAGTCTTAAAGTTAGGATTTTACTTAACTTTACTACTCCTAAACTGAGATAAAGCCTAACTTTCAGACTTTCGGTATTCACAGAAGGCATTTAAGAGTCCTAAAGTTAGGACTACTAACTTCTGTGAATACCGAAATGAGTAAGTTCATTCTGTGAATACCAAAATGAGTAAGTGTATTCTGTGAATACCTAAAAAGTACTAACTTTACGTTTACGTTTACGTTTTTGACGTAAGTTAGTTCTGTGAATCAGGCCCACACTGTCACCATTATATTTCTAAGCATGGTGTGGTAGCAAGTGTCATTTACAGACAGTACATTTTCCATTGAAATGACCACTAAATTTGCAGACATACAGTTTTGCTGATAAACCTATATAGCACACCCTGATAATGTGTGGAAATTGTGTTTCAGTGAATATTTGTCCCATTTGTGCATCACCAAGTAAAGTGTATATTTGCTTTGATCCTATTAAGATCGTTGTTTCCATCACACTTCAGAATAAGAAAAAAACATGAATTCCTATGGCCTTTCCTTTCACATTAGCTAGATTGTCACATAGCACACTTTACAAAATACTCACACTTTGCAGTAAGAAAAAGAAAAAGAAATCCCAGTCTCCATGTCTTTGAACGCACAGCAAATGAGACAAGATAAAAACAAAATTTAAAGTCATCTTAAATGCTCATTCACCTTCTGAACTCCAGCATGGGTAATTATAGTTTATGTTTTTATGTTTTGTTATTTTACTTTTCTATGTTCCCACAAAAAAGAACTTAAGGAAGGAAGAGGAACAAGAAGATAAGGATTTAATTTGTTTTCTAGCAATCACCATTGCATTGAGTCCAGCACTTCCGGATCACAGTTTCTGTGGGCTCTACCAAAGTCTTTATGTATTGTTCTACTTTATTCTCTATCAAGGTATTTCACAGTGCTTTATTTGGGCTGGTGATTGAGGAACTGCATTTACTTTGCCGCATCAGACATTTACCGAGCGCAACAGCGGGAAAAACACAAAACCGAAAGATGGAGGAAGAGAAAGATGGAAAACCCATCCCAAAGGGAGAAAGCAAGAGCCTGCAAGAGTGATATAATAGGACAGGGAGTGTCTGGCAGTGGATTAAAGAGGAATTAGGTGGATTTAAGCCTTGGTAGTCGGCACACTGACATTTAACTGCTCTGACTTCGGCCTCATGCAAAAAGAACAATTGATGGACAGAATGCAGAACAATGTCATACATTCACCCCAGTACAGAGATCTTTGCCTAAATCCATCATTTTTTTGCTCCCCATGCCATTCCAATTTGAACCCAGCCATATGCAAATCAGTCTTGACACTGCGCCCAATGGGAACAGTCCAGCCCGAACTGCCAGGTCCTCCCTGGACTGGAAAGAAGCATCCTAGGACCGGTTTCGGGGTTTCACCCCTCATCAACCAGGATAGCTTGACTCCAGGGGCATAGAGAGCACGGGACCCACGTCTGGGCATACCCGTCCCATTTGGGGTGACAAATGCAAAAGGAACAATTGATGGACAGAATGCAGAACAATGTCATACATTCACCCCAGTACAGAGATCTGGGACTAAATCCATCGTTTTTTTGCTCCCCATGCCATTCCAATTTGAACCCAGCCATATGCAAATCAGTCTTGACACTGCGCCCAATGGGAACAGTCCAGCCCGAACTGCCAGGTCAGGTCCTCCCTGGACTGGAAACAAGCATCCTAGGACCGGTTTCGGGGTTTCACCCCTCATCAGCCAGGATAGCTTGACTCTAGTGGCATAAAGAGCACGGGACCCACGTCTGGGCATACCCGTCCCACTCAGGGTGACGAATGCAAAAAGAACAATTGATGGACAGAATGCAGAACAATGTCATACATTCACCCCAGTACAGAGATCTGGGACTAAATCCATCATTTTTTTGCTCCCCATGCCATTCCAATTTGAACCCAGCCATATGCAAATGAGTCTTGACACTGCACCCAATGGGAACAGTCCAGCCCGAACTGCCAGGCCAGGTCCTCCCTGGACTGGAAACAAGCATCCTAGGACCTGTTTCGGGGTTTCACCCCTCATCAGCCAGGATAGCTTGACTCCAGTGGCATGGAGAGCACGGGACCCACGTCTGGGCAAACCCGTCCCACTCGGGGTGACAAATGCAAAAAGAGGTTCATGAGCAGAGCTTAGGGCACTGGCACTTATTCTTTTAGAAATTAATGACTGGAATTTCATTGGTGCACCCCAAAGGAAGTGCAAGGATGTAATGGTCATACATCTATAACACTGAAAAAGGAAGGTCTAGATGGAATGATTAAACTGACTTTTATAAAGGAGATGGTCAATGACTTGGCAAGAGTCATGTGGACTCCAATGCAAGAAGAGGAAAGGGGTTCTTTGCCCTTCAAATTTGCAGTAAATCACAAATCTAATTGCGGTGTAGCAGGCCTGTCTTACCCCAGGGAACTGATGCCACTGAACATGCTGCACTCCACTGGGCAAACTACCCTACAAAAGAGACACTTTATTTGGCGATGCACAAATGGGACAGATATTCACTGAAACACAATTTCCACAAAAGTCAGAAAGAGAGCTCTTAAAACAGAGGATTCAAGAATGTCAATGCAACACCCTGGAAAGGATATTTAACTTTATCTGTACAAACACTACCTGTAGCAGTCTGAGCACAACCTCAGTGGCTGGTGGGTCCTCCAATTTTAACCTGTAGTGCTGAGCGATTGTTGAAGGAGACAGGGTTGTCCAGCATTGGTTCAGCTGGGTTTGGATCTATACCACATTTTACCAGTCACCGCTGTTTAGCTAAATCATTTCCATTAGCTTTACGTAAATGTATCTTATGAGGATAGCATGAAAATTTGACATGGGTACTGCCCTCTTGGACCTAAGTTGGACACCCTTCCCCAATAAGATGCCATTCAGATATCATTTAGAGACACCCATCAGGCTTCTGCCTACAGTCTGTCATTCATATAGTGTAAGGGTGTCAAATATTGGTATACAAAAGTGACAGTCATGCAAGAATAGTAGGACAAACACTATGTAACAATCTCCCATTTAGATTGAGTGTAAATGCAGTTCATGTCAATATTTTGAAAATCTCGTATGGATCAGGACCACACAGAAAAATGTTGGATACCCCTTCAGTAAAGTGATCTTTTCAGGCTCCTGTCTGTCTTCGGATAGACGTGGACAATCAGTGAAGCTTTGGCTCAAAGGAGCTAGTGCAGACCTCACTCGCTAGGTCACTGTCTCTGAAGCTCCAGAGCAGCCAAGTCTTGGAGTTTGCTTCACTCCTCTGGAAATAAGTGATAAGACTGTTAACTAATGGCCACAGGCTCTTGTAGGTGGCAGCACCAGGCAAGAAACACCTTTGGGTCACAAAGTCCGCTGGGGCTTGTAGTGAATCTTTTTTCCACTCAGAGGTCTTACTGCGATCAGGTGGGAGACATCAGAGACCCAAAAGCCTTTGGGTTGCATCTCAGTCCCCTGGTTCATCTAGTGGCCAGGGGCTCAAGGTCTCAAGCGGAATGGCCTTAAGATAAGAGGAGGGTTGGCAATTTGGTGAAAGGGGTGGGTGGCGACCGAGGGAGTTCAGCACTCAGGGACAGACGCAATTCAAATCCACAATGCCCCCCAAGGACAGCATGCAACATCTGAACTCCCCTACACCCCACCTGCATAGTATCTCAATATGTAAATATATGTACCGCAAAAATGAGTCAAATGACAAAAATTACACCAATCACGATACACAATAAAAATATTAATGCAAAAGAAATACAGTGATAGCATCGGGGCCGCTGAATACAAACTGGATATAAATCCCATACATCTTTGGCATTCACTCGATAGTCCGAACACTCCTGAAAATGGGAAACACAACTCGTTACTAATGGAGTTAGTACAAAAGTTGAGGGGTTCAAAAAATGTTAGCAAGTGGGTAATGTTCAAGATTGCTATAAAATCGCAAACAATGCACAGTCTAAATGGAGGATCACAAGGCTGCTGCCAAAACTGACTTACGATTTTATGAGCTCTCATGATCCTGTTGACTGTGAGCACTGAAAACTGGCTGAAATAAGTGACACACAGGGCCAATTGAAGCAGTAACTTGAAGTGAAACAGTGCGTGCAATGGAGTTAGGGAAATGAAGTGACTGAATCGAGAGTGATAAGCCTACCTTCTTTCCCCATACATGGTTGGGTGGTAAACATGTAGTAAATTGTGGCTGTCTTGTGACCTGGAGGTACCTTTGGGCAGCCTTGTAGATGATTGTGGGGTGAGAAGAACCTGAGCTATAGGGTTCTTCCCAATCTGGTAGTGATTATGTTACAGGGACAAGGAGGTGTGCACAAAGCAGTGCCAAGTGAAGAATAAAATAATAAAAGTTGGTCTAGGGATAGAGTGTGCCACTCAGCTCACCTAGCAGCAGACGATTTTGAGGAAGTAATCCTCTGGTCTTTTGTGAGGAGTGGAGCTGGCTTCTAACCACTATTACATATATTTCAATCTACATCTATTCGAAGTCTGAACAAGTTCATTCAAATTAAAAAGTAATATAAGTCTGTGAGTCACAGATTTGGGTGTCATGAGGTGCCCCTGCCGCCACTGAACATATAATGCTACCTATATACAGATTCATATAGGATTTATACATTTTACGCACAGCTTGCAGCGGACATCAAATGAATGAAACTCAGAGATATCATTTGTAAGAGTGAAGTAGAATCAGTGAGACTGAACACATCTGCCTTCAAAATGTTACAAGAATGAAAACATTACAGCCTTGAACAAGGAGTTTATGAATTCAGGCTTACTGCTGCCAAACCTGACAGTGTGGCTTTATACTTAGGAAGTTGCAAAACTCAAATTTACAGTATACTACCGCAATCACAATGCTTGGACAAGAGATTATATAAATTGGGAGCCCTTGTCACAAGGCAGTCAAAATTGAACTCCAAAACTTGAGATAGAATCCTGTATTAACATTTGCACTATGTGATAGCATCTGTCCGTTTGCAGGGGTACAATTCAATCCAACTAGAAAATGTACAGAAAATCAACAACACATATGAATATGAACAATGTTTAGGCACTTGGATAAATTCCATTTGTAAATGGATGAAAGACCTTGTCACGAGTAGTCGGGGAGGATCAGGGTTACTTACCAGCATGTCCACAGACAGCTCTCAGAGTCTCCATATGCCACAGCACCCTGAAAGCGAAAAGGGAAACAGTGAAAATAGAGAAGGATCTTTCAGAAGAAAGAATAGACAGGGAAGAAAGACAACAGGTGCAAACATGAAGAGAGAGTAAAGAGATCAGGAAGGCAGAAGGTCTAAATCATAAAGGGAAACAAACATTATGTTCTCCCACATGTCACTCTGCTGTTTTTAGTTCTTGCCTAACAGCTTTTAGCTGTCTGGTTCCAAAAAACCTCTTGACGACCATACCAAAAATGCTCGTCATTGGTTGTCTTTATTGTCACTCTAATTTGCTTCCTTCTTATTTGATATCTTGCCTTCCTCTTCTTGTGTTTGTCCCTCACCTGGAGCATAGCTTTGTTGCCATCCTTTTGAACGGATGGCTTTTATCCTTCTACAGCTCGCATTAGGGGACTATTTTTTTCGTTAAGCACTCCATGGTAGTGCTTGTTATAGTGTCATGAGACTATGGGCCAGATTTACTAAGTTCTCACGTGAGAAGGAGAGAGCAGGAGAGCGCCAAATTTATTGAAATATGGCACTCTCCTCCCCTCTCTCTAGCACCGACGCTGAAATAAGCTGCCTTGTGCCATGGAGACACCTTTGCGCCATGGAGTCTATCATAGGTTTTGTGCTGGAAGGGAACCCTTCCAGTACAAAATACCATGCATAGACTGACTGCAACCCTTTTCCGACTTTGGATGTGTGCTGTACAGTGCAGCACACGTACAAAGTCGGAACAGGGAGGAGAAATGAAAGCATTTCTCCTTCCTTGCACCTACTTTAAAAGGGCGCAGTTTTCTGATGCTAAACCCTGCCTACTTTGTTTAGTAAATTGGGTTTAGCATCAGAAACCTTGGGTGGTTGCATGGGAATGCCTATGCACCACCAAGGTGCACCCCCTTGGCACTAAGTAATGCAAAGCAGTACTATGAGCTGCTTCGTGTTACTTTCATGTTATTTCCAGCGTTAAACAAGTTTAGCGCTGGAAAGTAAATTGGAAAAAAAGATTTTGTCCCCCTATGTCCACTAGGACCCTAGTGGTTCTGGGGGGACTCAACAAGGAATTACGGAACTTGCTGGGAGATGTTAAGGTGTGGTTATTAATGGTTATGACGTAATGTGAGTTGAGTGTGTGATTGTATGCTGAGGAATACAGTCCAGAGCTCCGTGTGTTGCGTATTCCTTTGCATGCTCCTGGGGCTGGGGAGGACGCTACAACTGGTGACAAGTAGGGAATTTGTGCCCCGAAGAAACAAGACTCCTCTCCCTGAGAAGAAGCAGTTTGACGTTGCCATGTGTGGAGTCGAAGCCCCACTCCAGCCCATATATGGCCCTCGAAGAAGTTGAAGGCCCTGCGGAGGAGCACATTCAAAAAGCGTGCCAGAAACCCCTGGTAAGGCCAAAACAAGAGATATTGCAACACACCATAGCACAGAGCCAGTATCCATGCAAAGCAAATGCTAAAGGCAGTGTTAACCAGGTATGAAAGTGCAAACATATTTACCAGCGAGGGCGAGGGATGTGCCACACGACCTTGAATCGGGTGTGACAACCAGACCCAGTTGAGCCATCGAAGCATGCACAGCGGCGAGTGTCATCCAGTGCACCGAAAGGCCTTCGGAATTGTGAATTTTTTTAATGGCTGCAGAAAGGAGTGTGAAGTACAGTGCAGCCACGTTCCTGAAACCATCACCACCATTCGACACAGCCTAGAAGCAGAATATTGGCACCAGGTGGACTGCATGGATCGAGGCATTCGATGATTTCATAGATGCATTGGATAATTAAGTACTTAAAGAATTTTGCCAGGGATGGTGTAAAAGAAGTGATAAAGAAAATATCATAAACTGTTCTAAGTGTTAGAAGCCAAGTTCAATCCGATGCCAAATGTTGACTATGAAAGGTACATTTTCAATCAAGCAAGACAGCAAGCTGGTGAAACAATGGATGAGTTTGTTGAAAGACTTGATGTGTTTATCAAACACTGCAAGTTTAGTGAATTTAATTATGAAGAATCAATACATCTCGGAGTCATCAATGACTGTCTTTCAGACTCTTTCAGAAGACGCATGTTGAAAGAGACGCTCAGCTTAGAGAAAGTACTAATGGCTACAAGAGCCGAGGAAAGAGCAGATCGACAAGCCGCTCATATGGAAGCTGGAACAGCGAAAAAATGAATCAGCGTTGATCATGGAAAGCAAGCACAAGTACAAGGTAGATGCATGCAAATCGACTTGCACAAAGAAGAAAAGGTTGTGTTTGCGATGTGGGTTTTCATTTCCCCATGAAGGCAAATGTCCAGAAATAGGACAAAAGTGCGAAAGTTGCGGTAAAGAAAACTACTTCATAACAGTTTGCAAAGCGAGAAGAAAAAATGGATGCCAGAAGGTTCCAGAAGCATTCTCACCATGCACACACAGCCAAAAAGCAGGATCATATATGACAAGTAGGAACCAGACAAAGTCGATTGTCATCAAATTCATCCTACAAAGGCTCGTCAACGTCATTATCGAGCACCAGTGAAGAAGATGCATGTGAGATGATGATATCAACCAAGGAACAACATGCACGTGTAGGTTTGGCTGCCTGCAAAGATGAACAAAAGGCAAAGGCAAACCATGACACGAAACAACAGAAATCATTTGGACATTGCCCCAAGATTACAATAAACGTCAACAACTGCCCCATAACCTTTATGATAGACAGTGGTTGTGTCGATTAACATCATGCCTGTTGAAAAGTTCAACATCCTATGTCCTGTGTCACGCCTCAACACATCGAACACGAAAGTATACATGTGGGCTGCTTCTAAACCGTTGCAGAGTCAAGGATCATTCATAGCTGCAATGAGGCACAAATAGTATTAGTGCGTGTGCCAATACACGCTCTTCAAGGGACCTCGTCCTGTTGTAGGGATTCTGCACATATACAGAGCTATGCACAGGATGATAGGACCTCGGAATATAGTGGTGATCCAACCATAAACCTTAGCACCTAAAACCCCAACCCGACTAGCCTTAGCGTCTCATTAGCAACAAGGTTACCAATGATTAGACAACCCAGAACACGGTATCTCTCTCTCTCAGGACTCGCAGTAGCAAGAACACCCTTTCATCACTCACTCATACCTGTCCACAATGTGCGTAAGAAGAGACACTGTATAGTTTAAAATGTTTATTTCAACTAACGTGCTCTCAGATACAGTACACGTGTCGTGTCAGTACTATCAGCATAATGCATAAGAATAATATAAGCAGCATAGTTACAACACCATAGAATACAAACGGGGAAAGCATTTCATAAAGCAGTGGATATAGGGCTAAATGACCTTACCACCCTCCCCGTGCTAGTAGCTAATTTATTATAAAAATAGAAGACCTCTGGGCATTGTCTAGGGAACCCCCATACCTCAGTGTCTAGATGCAAAGTCTACATCAGCAGACAATCACAGCTCTTCTCCCTGGAAAGGTTTTTCTCCAAGTGTCTCTAAAGCGTGAAAATCGCAATATTAAAAGCACACAAATTTCTCCATGGCAGCTGTACATAGTGTTATGTCTAGGTGCGAGGGACTGGCCAGATCAGCAAGAACAAGGGATGTTGTTTTTCGACCTTGTACATGTTGTGCAGACGTAGACCAAAGGGAACAGGAGAAAAGGTGAAAGACAGAAAATGCAGACAGTTCTAAAATAACTTGGCAGGAGCAGAGGCTGGTAGAACAATGGCTCAGAGTAACGTGCGCAAAAAAGGCATCATGGCAGCCAGGCCTAAAGCAGCGCAGCAAAGCAGACCAGGAGGCCACAAACCACATGACACCCTCCCCTGGGCAGTCCATCGGCCAACACAAAGGACGAAGGCAGAGTTCAAATCGACCGAGCAGAACTGAAACGTCCATAGGGGATGCAGTCCCCCCGAAGGATAACGAATGGGAGAGGGGAAGAAAAAAATGTCTGTGAAGGAAAAATGCAGTCAGCGAGGCAGGTCACAGAGAGCGAAGGCCATGTTAATCCATCAGAGTGTGAGTGCAGAAAAACGCCACACCCTCTAAGAGGACATCATTGGAATCATCAGAAAACAGTGACGCCATCCAGTCCAATAAATCAAAACTGCAGGCATGCTCATCACAGGAGGGAGCATCAAATAGCAATGCGGGACAACTTGCGTGGTACTCAATATAACTTTGTTGCAGGAGATTCTGAGCAGCCGCCCAGATATCCCATTGTGCCAAAATCCCCAGTGCAGCCGCACGCGTCATGCAGCCTGCAGCGGAACAGTCCCGTTCATGGGCCTCTAAGGGACCCACCAACCGAACAAAATCCGGAACAGACTACGACGTATTGGAGAGGCAATAATCCATGGTCCAGGAGAAAGGACAGCGGATGCAAGACAGCACCGGTTGCACGCAAGTGAAATACGCAAAGCGAAAAGAAAGTGTATAGGACACACTCAGTGTCGCCAACGGCAGGACGCCGAAGCCAGCGAGGATGCGCTCACGGAGCAGCTGGAGTCGACCTGGGTCAAGAAGGGCCCATTGGGGAGCAGCCATTGCGCAGAAAACAGACCAACAGCAGTACACCAGCCGCCAAAGCGAGGATTAATGGGAAGCCACCAAAGACGCTGGAAAAAATGGAATGAATAAAAGCCGGTATCACACCAAAAATAGTTGGAAAAGAGGTCACAAGGCCAGAGCCCACAACCTTAAAAAAGTGTACCAGACCTTCAGTGCGAGATGCATTAAAAACACGGTGAATCAGTTCACCGAAATGTTGTGGGAGGTTAGTGTTCAAAAGGGCCTGTATTTCACTGTGGGTACTTGCCACCTGGAGAATGAATGTCTCCCGGGCGGACGTGAGCATAACCTCCTGATTCAATAATAGCGCCTTTATTCTGCTCAATTTATTGAAATCCGCCTTCAGAGTAGGAATGGAAGGCCAAACGGAACTATCTATGATGTCGTGCGGGGGAGGAAAAAGCACATTTTTGCAGCAGACAACCCTGTGGGAAACCGTAACAATATAGGGTATGCCGGCCAGCATGCCACAGCAATCTTGGTTATTCAAAAGCAGATAGCTACCATTCGAAAGCACAGTGAAAGTAGGAGAAATAGCCGGAGCAGGAATACCCTTTAACACACAAGCAAGATTCGGAGCTGAAACGTTGCAAGCCCCGTGCAATTTAATGTGTTTGCAAATAAGGGAATGACCCACAGTGGAATCGCAAGACTCCCCCGTGAGAAAAACTTCCTTTTCGTCTCTAAGGCATTTATACATGAAAGGCAGGGACCAAAGTTCATGCAGGAAGGCACTTCCCAAGGGCTGGAAACGGCCCACAGGATAATGTTTCATGCACGAGCTAAATTCAAATAAAGAAAAAGGCAAGGCGATAACTCCATGAACTAGCCACACAGCAGAATCCAATTCCGCCACAGAGAATGGTAAGGGCTCCACTTTCTCGATATGTAACAGAGTGTATGCTGCATCCTTCATGGACATGAACTGCTGTTTGTCAGTTAAATTAAAAGGCAGAAATAAGGCCGTGGTGTTCAAAAAATGCCAAGGAACTTTACCCAACTTAAGTGTTTGCAAAGTCCACGCAAACTGCATAACTGAACGTAATTGATTCTGACCATGGTACAACACAGAAACATCATCTTGTACAATATCAACAACAGAGGACACAATATTCTCTAACGTGTAAATGCGGGAAGATAGGGTATTAATACTATTGTCAACAACAGCAAGCACCTTTTCCAAATTTGCTTGGTCTATTTCCCGTAGACGGGAAGCAGCTTCCATTTGCGACAGCTTCCAGAGTTCATTATAAGCTTCATAAATGAATCTCTTAGGTCGTGGACCACGCGGTCCCAGAATAAAGTCGGACAGATCAATGTTGCCTGATAGGAGGGATAAATGTTGTTTAACAGATTCTAGGGAAGAGTGCTGCAACCACTGTTTACATAATTTACCAACAGAATATGTTGTAACAGTACGGGAGTCAGAAAACCTAGGATCTGGTCTATCCTGTTTGTATCCAGGGACTGAGTCGTGAAAACGCAGTTGGCACGCATTAGATGATATGGGCCAAGCCAACCAGGGTGACTGAACAAGCGTAGAAACATTAAACGAATTGTTCTGAAACAAAGCTTGCAAAGTGGCAAGGGACATATTAAAGTGCAAGCTTTCGTTGGGAGTGGAAGACAACGATGGAATGGAAGGCGCGTTTAATTGTTTAGTTGTAGCCAAACCCCAACACGTAGTCTGATAGATGGAAGTATTCAGAAACACCATTTGGGCCGGGATAAGGCAAGCACGGTGCAAGGCTTCAGTGCCTTGCACCTGCCATGGTTTTGAGCCCCATATTGATTTCAAATCCACAGTGTCCTTCCAGTACTCATAACCACCCACAGCTAAGGCGCTCAAAAAGGAACCCGAATATAGCAATTTGGTGTGGGTCAACATGATTTTCTGAGTGGATGGTGCGTTTAATTTAAAATAATAGGACCCAGGGTTCGATCTATCAAAATTTGAAAAATAAGCAAATTTATTTCTAAGAGTCTGGGAGCTACCAGGTAAAGGTGTTGGACAATGCTCCCACAGGGTGTAGTTAAAAGGACCACGCAGTGCACTTGGTTTATGGACAAAGTGGTTGCCCCAATGATGGAAGCAATACAAATCAGCATAATTTGCAGAATTCATGTACAAATCTTCAGCATTAAAGGAAGCGTAATATTTTAAATCAGCAAACAATGCTTCAACTGCATGCACATCCCAATCGTCAGAATGAATATTACTTTTTACGACATCACCCATCGAAACCCGAAGGACATTTGGTACATTAATAATTTCTGTCGGTCCATGAATCTGAAAATTTACCGCATCCCATACGATGCCATCAGCAACTGGAAAAGCTGAAATGTTCACAAATGTGTGGTCACGCTTCATGATGTGAGATGAGGAATGTGGTGCCAAAGTTCCAGCGACACTGTTCACAGCAGAGCGTTCTGGTAAATAGTGACCATTGATGAGTAGAAAAAACACTGTGACAAAGCCAATGGACATGAACAAAAAAATTAGGAACAGCACCAACCAGATGTATGTCCAGGGGGAATCAAAAACTTGTCTCTGAACCAGGATACAAAAATACTGAACTTGGACGGGACAATAGATGAGGTGGAATCCGAATCAAAAGAATAACTCGTTGGGCTCAGTGGCGTTGTTGGTAAGTGTGCCACCGACTCGTTATCGGGATAGGTATACTCATTCTCGTCGTTGCCGGGGGAAACCGGGTGTTCGAGTGAGCTTTCAGGCAAATCAACCATCTCAACGGCAACATCAGTGACCGTTCGGGCAGGAGGGCCACGAACACTTGTCCGGTAAATGGCAGGGCAAGAGACCGCTGGTGTAACGCTATTCAGGATCGGCCAGATGTTGTAGCTTGACATTTTCCACTGAGATGTATCTGTTCTCCTTGCGACCAGGAAGCGGTGGTAGGATTACTGTACGTGTTCCCTTCAAGCCCAGGACTGGAACCGGTGCACGATAAGAGGGGCCGAATTCTTTTTGTTCTCCACCTTCTCTCGAACCAGATCTCCAATCTTCGGAAGCCAGCCGGCCACCGGAATCTGCAGTGCAGGGTCTGTGGCTGAAGGTAAATGTGCGATTGCAAGTTTGTCTCGGGCTTCTTGTAAGTCCTGTAACATAGTAGAATGGTTATCTACATCAAAGATGGCGGATTGCGCCGCCATGTCTAGACCATCAAGGTCAGGCACAAACATCCTAATGCCAAAGAGCATTTCGTATGGGGTCCGCCCACCCAGAGGTCTTCTAGGGAGATTATTAAGTGCACGTTGTACGGTATACAAGTGGGCCAGCCAGTTCCTGCCAGTACCTAAGACTCTAGCTGTCAAGGATTGCTTTAAGTCACGGTTCATTCGTTCAACGATCGAGTTGCCCTCAGGCCGATACGGAGACGAAAATTTCACCCGCACCCCCAGTGAACCCATTGCGTCCTTGTAAGCCTTTGAGGCAAACGCTGGACCTTGGTCAGAATGGAAGGTGCCACAGGCGAAAATTCCCACAAAGACACGCAAATCCCTGATGACATTTCGAGCGTCAGCACTCCGTTGTGGCCAAACCCAGATGAAACGTGTGCACGAGTCCACTGCCACTAAGATATATTTATAGGCAGTGTCTGAAGAAAATGGACCGCAGTGATCCAGGTAAACACACCCAAAGGGTCTGTTAGAAATGCAGAGCGGGGTCTGTGGTGGTCTTGTAACCGTAGAAGGCTTAATCTGTTGACAAACGTCACAAGAAAGCACATAAGTACGGGTGTCTTTGTATAAACCACGCCACCAGTAACGCTGCTGCAAGATGGAAACGGTCGCAGACACTCCAGCATGAGCCGAAGCCATGCCTTCGTGTGCAGCCGTTATCAAGGAAAGTCTGCGGTCCGCGTTGGGGATCAGCCGATCGCCAACGTCGGGTATTGTTACATAAGGAGCCTGTTCGGGACCTAACTGATAAGAATATTTGGAAGGAAAACCCCTAGGGTAATTAGCACCTTCTTTTGTTGCAGCAATAGCTGCTAAAATATCAGTATCAATTTTAGACATGGATCTAGTAACTGCTGCTACTGAACACGTGACTACTGCTGATTTGGCTGCTTCGTCTGCCAAACCGTTACCAACAGCGTGTGCGCCCACCCGCTGATGGCCAAGTGTGTGAACCACCTGTGTGAGGGGCAGACGTTGTTGCAAATCTGCCACCCGTACCCAAAGCATTTTATGCTTAATTGTGCTACCTTTGGCGTCTCTATAGTCGTTTTGCGACCAAAAGAACAGATTGTCATTGTAAGATTGAACACAGTAATAAGAATCGCATACAATTAGAGTGGTCACATCCGGATTAGCGAACTCAAGTGCGAGCACCAATGCACGCAGCTCGGCCAATTGTGCAGTACTGTCCCCGAGTGCCTGAGTGTGCACCACAGTAGATTTGAACTTTCCGTTCACAAAGGTACCTGCAACAATAGCACATGCGGCTGAATAAGCATGCTTGGAACCCGTGGCCGGTTGTGCCGAACCATCGGTGTAGATCACACATTCGTAATCCTCAAGCGGTAGCAATGACAGAGGAGGTGGATGAACGAATTCATACTGTAAAAACTCCTGAGTCTGTAGAGAAGAATCAAAGATGAAAGTGACATCCGGAGACGTCAAAGAGGTTGCCCATTGAATCCAACGGGGGTGCAAAGCTTTAGAATTCGGAACACTTGCCTTTGTCACTGCCTCTAGAGCAGGATATGGTGTTACCACCAGAATGCGTTTTCCCTGTGCCAGTGCGCGTTCCTTCAGAATCGCCATTTGCACTGCTGTTAAAACTTTTTCCACAGAGGAAAAGCGCATTTCCGCGGAAGTGTAAAGATGTGACTTGTATGCGATTGGAACTGTGTCACCTTCGTTGAAGGTTAAGTACGTGAAACCCACTGCCCCTGGAATTATTCTAATCACCAGGTTTGTGTGGTTATCACGAGTCAACAAGTATTTAGACTCAAGAAGGTCTGTCTGCAAAGACTGCAGAATGGAGGTATGCTCCGGAAGCCAGCATGACTTCGAAAAGTTAGGTTGTATCAAGGCATACAGTGGCTTGATACGCTGGGCATATTCGGGAATGTAAGTACGCCCGAAGTTCAGAAAACCCAGCAAAGACTGAAGTTTTTTCAGAGTAGTAGGAGGGCACAAAAGTGCACATTTCTCTAGGAAATGGGGGCTAAGCCCTTACCTTCATTGTTGAGCTCATAGCCCAAGAACAAAACGGTAAATTCAGCAATGTGAGATTTGGCAAAGTTAAACTTATAACCTAAAACCGCAAATTCTAGAATAATGCGGTCCACTCGGGAAAGATGCAGGAATAGTTCGTCGTCCGTCAGATAAATGTCATCGACGTACGAACATGCATCTGGGTCTATGCCGTCTAACAAAGAGACAACACGGGCAGCGAATACGCCTGGACTGTTCTTGTAGCCCATAGGTAAACGCCGGAATTTGAATAATTTACCACCGGATGTAAAAGCGCTCCATTGGCTACTCTCCGGGGCTAAGTTGTGCGTGTAGAATCCATTGGAGAGGTCAAGTGTCGTTTTATATTTTTTACGAACAAGACTGTCTACAAGCGCAGAACTATGTGTGTTTTGCACCGCAAAGGTCCGACAATGAGAGTTCAAATGTCGGTAATCCAAAACCAAGCGGTACGATCCATCGGGTTTAGAAACCGCGAAAAGGGGATTATTCATTGGTGATACACATGTTTCAATTACTCCCTGATATTCTAACTGAGTCAGAATTTCGGAAATGGGGCCTTTTGCTTCCCGTTTAATGGGATATTGGGGTTGTGGCTGTGGCAGCGACCGCAAAGGTATTTCATGGGGGGGAGAGTCCTCATCTCAGCCCACGTGATTGCGGTATAACGCTGGAGCCAGGGACACAGCCCACTCAGCTGCAAGAGCCTCCGCTTTGTCCTTTGGGACATGTCGAGAAAAGCTCGGAAGGATTACCTCCTCCCCTTTACGCGCAGCAAGTACGAATGGGGGCGGCCAATCTGCCTCCGCCAACAAAATGTCGTACGAAGAGGTCAGATTTTCCCAAAAAATCCCTTTAATTACACGCTGTATATCACCTTCAATTTGAATGACAATATTAAATAGTCTGTCAGGGGGTGCCACTCTGGTGTCTGCTGTCTCGACAGTAATGAATGTTTCAGTTGCTGTCGCCTCCACATGAGGACGTAGCGCCTCCCGCACTATGGTAACTTCCGCGGCGCTGTCTAGGAGGGTCACTGCCCACGTCCAATTCAGGAGTCTCGTTCTCACCGTCTGTGGCATATCTCGCTGTTACAGCGGCAACTTTCTTCTTCTGAAATTGCGGGCGAGAACGTTGAAATTCTTCTGCTTTCCCTCTGACCTGTTGTCGAGGTTGGTCTCGTCCCTGGGGAGCCTCTCGACCCCTCCCTCTATCCTGGCGATCTCCTCCACCGGCCTGCGAAGTTGTCTGTGCCTGTGAAGAACGAGGAGAACGCGTATCAGGGATCTGAAACCTATCCGGAGATTTAATTCTCGCCCTATCGCGCAAATCATAAGTGCGTTCAGAAGAGACGGAAACCGGGGATGCGCCTCTCGACCCCGGCCTCTTTTGTTGCTTACCCTGTTTTTTCAACCTCCAGCTCTTTTTAGTAAAGACTGGTTTCTCATCTTTCTCAGATTGAGTTTTTGGTTGTTGTTGTTGCGATTGTTGTTGCGATTTAGCAAAAGGCTTAACTCCCAGGCTATTTCTGCCAATAGTTTTGTAAGCCTGGGCTATAATTTTCGGTAATTCGCGCGGCCTGTCCGGTTCTGGGACTAAAGCCAAAGCATTAGCTACTTGAAAGTTCACTGCATCGCCCTTGACATTCGCAAGGATCAACTCAGCTACTACGTCGAACACTCCCACCAGTCTCATCCCTAATTCCACAGCCGCTTCAGGGCCATGCTCATCCTGCACTCGTTTAATTACAGAGGGGAGTACCGTCATGGAGGGGGTGCCGAAACACTTCGCATATACTGCTGCGAATACCCTACCCCAGTTGTTGCATTCTGCCAACTCGGGGACTAAGTCTTTTGGCAAACTAATCGTTAAAATCCTGTGTTTATCCACGGGAGAGGTGTTAGGAAAAACTGCCTCCAGCTGGTCAAATTTTTCTGCAAGCCAATAAGGAAAATCATCCTTATTTTGTGGGCGCTTGCCCATCACTGAATTCACATTGACAGGACTTATGGTCACACCTCCTGCACCAGCTGGATGGGCCGCAACTCCAGGTGGGGCTCCCTGGATGTTGCCTGTAACATACTGCACTAAGGCTCGATGCACTCGTATCAAAGACGAATGCATATCACGCAATTCAGCGACGGGTACCAACATATAACGTGGATGTGGGGTATACCCGGCCAAAACAGGCCAAGTGGCCCCTTCAATTGATAAGGGACCTAAACGAACCGTGGTAACCGGTTGGGGGAGGGCGCCATCAAACCAAACACGGTGTTGCCAAGCCGTGAGCGGTACTTCAATATTCCTATACGGTCTATAGTGATTAGGAACTACGGTGGCTTCATATTCATGGAACATATGGTCAGTCCCATCCACCGCCGGAAAGGTGACCCAAGAGTAAAATACCTCAAAGTGGTAAGCTGCATCAGCTTGTACCACAAAGATCAGATCGACACCCGCGTCAGGCACTCCATACACTGTTAAGTGAGCCCGGAGCGCTGCGCGGCTATGTGCCGCAATTTGAACAGCCATTTTAGGCTGGAAGTAGTCGACAATCTAAAATGAGGCAGCACAAATAGGGTTTTAGTTTAAGAAACCTTTTAACAACTTCAAGCTTGAAAGAACCTATAAAAACGACAATATAGGAGGTATCACCGTCACACACGCTTCCGGAAGCGTCTGTGAGGGGAGTTGTGGACAAGCACAAATACTACTCAAGCGTCTCGCAGATAAGCGGCCCCACTCGTTGGTCGCGCCATGTTGTAGGGATTCTGCACATATACAGAGCTATGCACAGTATGATAGGACCTCGGAATATAGTGGTGATCCAACCATAAACCTTAGCACCTAAAACCCCAACCCGACTAGCCTTAGCGTCTCATTAGCAACAAGGTTACCAATGATTAGACAACCCAGAGCACGGTATCTCTCTCTATCAGGACTCGCAGTAGCAAGAACACCCTTTCATCACTCACTCATACCTGTCCACAATGTGCGTAAGAAGAGACACTGTATAGTTTAAAATGTTTATTTCAACTAACGTGCTCTCAGATACAGTACACGTGTCAGTACTATCAGCATAATGCATAAGAATAATATAAGCAGCATAGTTACAACACCATAGAATACAAACGGGAAAGCATTTCATAAAGCAGTGGATATAGGGCTAAATGACCTTACCACCCTCCCCGTGCTAGTAGCTAATTTATTATAAAAATAGAAGACCTCTGGGCATTGTCTAGCGAACCCCCATACCTCAGTGTCTAGATGCAAAGTCTACATCAGCAGACAATCACAGCTCTTCTCCCTGGAAAGGTTTTTCTCCAAGTGTCTCTAAAGCGTGAAAATAGCAATATTAAAAGCACACAAATTTCTCCATGGCAGCTGTACATAGTGTTATGTCTAGGTGCGAGGGACTGGCCAGATCAGCAAGAACAAGGGACGTTGTTTTTCGACCTTGTACATGTTGTGCAGACGTAGCCCAAAGGGAACAGGAGAAAAGGTGAAAGACAGAAAATGCAGACAGTTCTAAAATAACTTGGCAGGAGCAGAGGCTGATAGAACAACGGCTCAGAGTAACGTGCGCAAAAAAGGCATCATGGCAGCCAGGCCTAAAGCAGCGCAGCAAAGCAGACCAGGAGGCCACAAACCACATGACAGTCCAGTGAATGCCTACACAGTTTTGCTAACACTGCTGACATGGAACTGATATCTCCACACTCAATCTGAAGTTGTGAGTCAGTTTCCGTCGTTATTTCATGGACTAGGCAGGCTCAGGACAATGAAAGTGCGACTTCACATAAATGAGGATGTTTGCCCTGCTGCCCAGTGGCACCGCAGAGTTGCTTTCCACTTGCCAGAAGCTGTTGAGAAAGAACTAGAAACACTGTTGAAGTATGACATCGAGTGCTCCACCTGTCCTGCAACATGTGTTTTACTCATAGTGGTGGTGCCAAAAAGGACAGTGGAGGTGCAGTGCACATCCGTGTTGATATGTGTCAGGCCAACAAAGCAATCAAGAGAGAAAGACGTCCTGGTCCACAGATAGCGGACATGATCATGCAACTCAACGGTGCCAAAGTCTTCTCCCGTCTTGACCTCAACAATGGATACCATCAACTCAAGTTGAAAGAAAACTGCAGGTACATCACTACTTTTAATGCTTATGTTGAGTTGTTCAGATACAAAAAGTTGAATTTTGGAGTGTCATCAGCTGCAGAAATATTTCAGGATGTTATACTTCAAATAATTCAACCTGTCGTGCATGATTTTAATTACAGTGATGACATACTGATATTTGGGACAATGAAAAAGGAGCAAGGCAAGGCTCTTCTGCAAGTGTGCCAGTTACTTGCTGATGCAGGTCTCACTCTAAATGCAACAAAGTATGAGTTTCACAAGACCAAACTCAAATTCTTTGGGAACATATTCTCTGATGGTGGAGTGACTACTGACCCAGATAAAGTGCAAGCACTATCAGCTACCTGCCCCCCACAAGATGTCACCATGCTGCTATTCTTCTTAGGCATGGCCAGTTATTGCTCAAGGTAGATTCATGACTTTGCTACTGTGGGTGCTCCATTGAGAGACTTGACAAAATGAAATGTCCCTTTCCAGTGGTCTGCTGAATGTGATCAAAGCTTCAAAAGAATAAAACATGTGATTGAAAAGGCAACTTAAATGGCCTATTTTGACCCCAAGTTACATACTGAGAGCACAGTCGATGCAAGCCCGGTGGGGCCAGGAGCAATCCTTGCTCTGTATAATGGTCATCACAATGCTCAGAGGCATATTGTGGCATATGCCAGTCGATGATTGTCTTATACAGAACATGCCTTTTCTCAGCTGGAGAAGGACAGTCTGGCTGTACTGTGGGCCTGCAAACATTTTCATGTATTTCTATACAGAAAACGTTTCACTAACATTACAGATCACCAAGCACTGCTCACTATTTTTGGAAACCCTAAAGTCAAGATGCCCCCTCCCATTAAGACGTGGGGGTTGTGACTGCAATAGCATCACTATGCAATTGTACACAAGCCAGGTAAAGATCAGAACCCTGCTGATTCTTTTTCACGAGTACTGTTACAGTGGCACAGTTCAACATCCAAAACAGCTGAGGAGTACATTAACTTCATTGTGAGGTCCAGCACGCCAGGTTCCATACTTATATTGGTACTTAGGATATCCAGTCCCATTGTATCTGTTGTTATTATTGTGGGACTCCTCTGGGCAAAGCCGTCGGTACTATTGTTTGTTTCAGGTCTCCTAGAAATAATTACTGGGATAAACAGGGGACACCCTGCCCCACTACCCTCCTGAGTGCCTGTTTTACCTGCTACACTAAGTCAATCTATATCCTCGAGTGTAGGTAGGATATCGAACCGGTTATGAACCGGGACGTTATAGTGGTTCATAACATTGGAATGTGGGCCCCCAAACTGGGTCAGTTGTCAAATGGAGGTAAAGGTAGAGGTAAGATGAGTAAAGAGGAGGCTAAGAAGAAATTTCCTTGTCATGCGTGCGGAAAGATTGGACATTGGAAGAATGAGTGTAGATCTGCTCAATAGAATAATGGGGTGAGTCAAAATTTAAATCCACAGATGCAGAATGAGGTGGTTGTGAACCAGCAGCAGCAGGTAGTTACCCCACAGTTACAGGTGCCACAAGCTCCTATGCCAAATAATGTGAATGCTCAGGTGCAGAGGTACGGTGTGAACTCTGGATTTCACGGAGGTGACCAGATCGGTAAGAATCAAAGTGTGCAGATGATTCCGCAATATTGGTTGCAGTGCAATGAGAATGATTCAGACTCATCTCAATGACGGTGCCTGAGGGGGGAGGAAGAGTGCGTACTTGGCGCATCTTTGGTGGTAGATCAGTCAGGTCCATTTGTCGAAGGAAATGATATTACCTTCTTAGTGGACACTGGTGCTACCCGTTCTACTGTGAGAGCAGCAGAAATTCCAAACCTACCCCTCTCGGGAGAAACTATCCAAGTTGTAGGAGTTTCAAATAAGCACATTAAAACCCCAGTCACAAATCCAATAGAAGTTCATATTGGAAACTTCAGAGACATGCATCGGTTTGTGGTATGTGACTCAAGTCCAGTAAATCTCTTGGGTAGAGATTTGCTATGTAAAATGAATTGTACACCAGATGGTATTGCATTTCAGACTCCTGATGAGGATGTCGAGTTTAAAATGATGTTAGCGAAGCAAGGGACAGAAGTGGATGAGTTGTTTTCACTTCTCACAGAAGAGAGTTTGCCTGAGGAATTAAGAAGTACAGTGAAGTCGGTTGTATGGGATTTTACAGGAAAAGAAATCGGTCTAATGACAAACGTAGACCCAATTAAGGTTACGGTGAAAGAGGGTGCTGTGTATCCAAACACTCCTCAGTACAAAATAAGTCCAGAAGTAATTGCAGGTGTCACTCCTGTGATTGATCAAATGGTTGAACAGGGAATTTTGAGAGAAATAATGAGTAGTCCTTGTAATTCACCCATTATAGGAATCAAAAAGCCAAGTGGGAAATATAGAGTAGTACAGGATTTGAGAAAGATTAATAAAATTGTAGTACCTTGCTGTCCCATAGTACCAAATCCAGAAGTCATCCTTTACCAAATTCCATGCGATTCAGAATGGTACACAGTGATTGATCTGTGTCAAGCATTTTTCTCGATTCCCTTGCTTCTGGAGAGCCAATATCTTTTTGCGTTCCGGTTCGGAGACCGTGTCTTGGCATGATGCCGAGTGCCTCAAGGGTATACCGAGACTCCCTCAATCTTTAACCAGATTCTGAAAAGATGTCTGGAAACTTTGACCATGCCAGGAAATTCAGTTTTGGTTCAGTACATTGATGACATACTTGTGGCATCAAAGACTCGAGAGGCATGTGTGACAGATACCATTGCCTTACTGAACCATTTGGCAGAGGGAGGACACAAAGCATCACCAGCAAAATTACAATTTTGTAAACAAGATGTCCAGTATTTAGGACACAAAATTGAAAGGGGAATCAGAAAGGTGACAGAAAGTGACACGAGAAAGAATTAGTGTGATCAGACAAATAAGCCCACCTACCACTCAGAAAGAAGTACAAATGTTTTTGGGAATGGTTGGATACTGTAGGCAATGGATTTGTGGTTTCTCATTGATTGCAAAACCTTACAGAGGTTGACACGAAAGGACGTGAAAGATCCGATTGTATTGGATGATGAAAGTATGGAAGCTTTTACGAAATTGAGAAACAGTCTTTGTCGAGCACCTGCATTAGGAATGCCAGACTACACCAAGGAGTTTGCATTGTATTGTTGCAAAAGAGATGGATGTGCACTTTCAGTCCTAACTCAGAAACACGGAATGGCACGACGTCCAGTAGCATATTTTTCTGTTACTCTGGATTCAGTGGCTGCAGCGTTACCAGGCTGTTTGAAGAACGTAGCCGCCACTTGTGTGAGCCTGGAACAAAGTGAAGCAATTGTGATGGGTTATCCAGCCAAAGTGTATGTACCACATTCTGTTGAGATCCTTTTAACTCGAACTAGTTCCAGAAAATGTGACTGTGATAAGGTGCACCACAGTAAATCCGGCAACTCTATTGCCAAATTCTAGGTGTGAGGAAGTGAGAGAAGAAGCAGATCATGATTGCTTGGATGTGACAGAACTGTGCACCAAACCCAGGTTTGATATAGAGGATGTTCCTCTAGAAGAACCAGACTGTGAAATATTCGTGGAGGGTCATGTCTGAGAAATGAGAAAGGTGAATTATGTACTGCCTATGCTGTTTGCACTGTAGCGGGAGTTCTAGAAACATCCTGTTTAAAAGGAGTAAATTCTGCACAAATTGCTGAATTGATCGCTCTAATTAGAGCTTGTAAAATTTCCAAAAGTTTAAGGGTGACCATGTTCACAGATAGCCAATATGGATTTGGGATTGTCCATGATTTTGGACAGCTATAGATGCAAAGGGGATTTCTGACTTCTTCAGGTTCTCCTATTCGTAATAGCAAACCTGTAAAAGAATTATTGGATGCTTTACAATTGCCCAAAATAATTGCAGTGGTCAAATGTGCCGCACATAAATCAGGGGATGATTATGTGACGAAGGGCAACAGATACGCTGATCAAATAGCGCGTTTCTGTGCACGAAATTTAATGGCTTTAAACAGATCAATTGAAAGGGAAAATACCGAATGCCATCTTTTGTTCACAAACATATATGAAACTTGGGATGAATTGAGGCAGATGCAGGAAGAGGCAAGTGATGAGGAAAAAGAAATCTGGAAAAATACTGGCTGTAGAAAGCGAGCAGAAGATGAAGTGTGGGTCTATTTGGATGAAAGACCAGTCCTGCCAGATTCCTTACTTTGCCATATGGCCAGGGTATATCATAGAATTGCACATGTTGGAAGAGATGCAATGATCAGACTCTTCAGCAGTCATGGTACAACCCGAGGTTCAGGGTCATTGCAGAGAGCCTTTGCCAGAGATGCGTCATTTGTCAGAAACAAAATCCAGGCAGAAAGACAGTTGTTAGTTGGGGGCGAATTGGAAGAGCAGGAGGACCATTTACACGTCTTCAACTTGATTTTATTGAGCTCCCTCCTTGTAATGGGCTGAGATATGTGCTAGTTATCATCTGTTTGTTCTCTCGTTGGGTGGAAGCCTATCCGACAAGAAGGAATGACAGCCTAACTGTCGCCAAACTACTTCTGAGAGAAATGATTTCTAGATTTGGATTTCCAGTTACCTTAGAAACAGATAGAGGAACTCATTTTAATAATGAAATAATTCGGATGATTTGTGCAGCATTGCAAATTGAACAGAAGCTGCATTGTTCCTATTGACCAGAAGCATCTGGAGTGGTAGAGCAATTAAATGGCACAATAAAATACAGGTTAGGGAAGGTGTGTGCATCCACAACACTGAAATGGCCTGACGCTTTACCCCTTGTACTAATGAGTCTTAGAAGCATTCCTGACAAAAAGACAGGTTTGAGTCCACATGAGATCCTAATGGGAAGAGCAATGAGACAAGCATACATACCAGTGAACAAACTGATGAACATATCTGATGATCTAGTGCTTGACTATTGCAGAGGATTGGCTGACCTGGTGCGTTCTGTGTCTCGCCAGGTTGGAGAAGACGCCACAACAACACAGCTGAATCAAGCTCATGATCTGAGTCCTGGTGAATGGGTTCTAATCAAGAAACACGTGAGGAAATCGTGTTTAGAACCCAGGTGGAGCAGCCCTTACCAAGTTATCCTGGTGACGACAACTGCGGTGAAGTGTGGTGGTCTGCCAAATTGGATTCAGTCTAGCGACACCAGACGAGTCCCAAGTCCACTTGAAAGACAAGAGCAGCAACTGGTAAACAAAAGTCAAAGACCAGAGGTTGAAGTGTGTGAAGCTGAAGAATCTAGAATAAAAGATTCTGAAGAACAAACTGATGATGAACAGCCGAGCACAAGTCAAGTAAAGTGGGCACCAGTTACTGGGTCTCGGGAAATTGCTGTTGAACCAGAAGGTGAGAGGCCTGCTGCTGAACCAGGAGAAAGTGAGATCGTTGCCAATCCAGAAGAAAGTGAGTTCACTGTTGAACAAGGAGTCAGTGAAATTACTGTCAAAACAGAAGAAATGGAAGTTGCTGAAAAACTAAAGAAAAGACAGATAGAAGGAAGGCCAAATAAAAGAACCTGTGAACCAGATGCGGATGGTGAAGAAGTAGTTCAACACAAGAAAGCAAGAAAAGGTGATAATTGGCCAGGTGGAGTGAAAAGACTGAAATACACTCTTGTGAGGAGAAAGTCAAAGAAAAGACCAGAGCAAAGTAATGAGGTTTCAAGTCAGACAGACCAAGAAGAATCAGGAGAAAATTTAGTGCGAAAAAACAAGAAGAGCAAGAATTCCAAGTAAAAAATATACAGCACCAGAATGGACCTACGTAATCTTGGAAGAAATTGAAAGCTCAGATCCAAGTGAAGAAAGAGACAAATCAGATACTGAACATGTGGATGAAAGCAAACTGAGACCACCTTAAAGAACTGTGACAAAAACTAAGGTGCTTCATTTGTCAGTTGTAAAAAGAAATAAAGATTCTGAAGACCTAAAGAAAAGAAAAGAAATTCAAAAGAAAGGGGTAAAGAAGAAAGTCTGAAGTGTAGGATTACTCTATATTTTTCTTAGAATTTTTAGTAAAGCTTAGTGTTTATAGATTTAGAATTTTTATATTTTTGGTAGAATACAAAATGGCTAAAGAAAAGGTGACTGAACATCCATAATCTAGTCTAAAACATAGATGTATTAAAGCTTGCTTATGTAGTGTCTTGCTATTAACATTTATGTGGGTATTACTAACTGTCCTTGTACCTATCCTAATGATAACTAATAATGGAAATAATACTAATGATGTGACAAGTGAAAGAGTGAATGATGTTACTAAAAGAATACCTAATACTAACATAGAACAAATGGATGAAAGCATTTTCCATCATGATAAATCAATTAGTGATTTCTCGTTAAATGTGTTTACTAAATTGTTGTATGAATATATTGATACGATGAATGTGAGTTATTGCTATGTGTGCATGCAATTACCTTCGTCTGTCTCAGAGGGGGTAACGTACCATCACCTTCCTCTAACATATGGTGTGTCTTGTAGCGTCCTAATGAGCTTGTTTTATGTAACGGGGAAGCTCGAGTATCATTACTCTAATATAGATTTAGTGTTTTCAGAAATACCTATTGTTAAAGAACTTAATAAGGTTTTGAGTAGTAAAAATGCACACTTTATGGGAGAGTTCTTCCATATTACTAAAGTTTTAGATGTGGAATATGCTTACAAAAATAATTTAACATGTAGTTTGCGGGTTGAAGAAAAAGTATTTATAGAATTAGTAGAAAGTAGAAGAGAACGTTTCCAGAGAAAAGGTGTCGAACAGAAGTCACAAATTCCACCGTGGGCTTTTAGGGAAGGAAATTATGAGAAAGGCGAAACCTACGCTGCAATGTCTCTGGACTGGCCTCAGAAAAATATGTTTGCTTAGAATGAAGACTAATTATAACAAGTATTTTATCGGTACTAGTGAGTGCGAGCATACTTTTCAAATTACTGGAGGTTGGGGATTGAAGGGTGGAACTGATCCTGTGTTTCCGGGAATTTATTATGTGTGTGGTAAGAAAGCCTATTATAGGTTGCCTGAGCATTGGTATGGTAGTTGTTATTTTGCAATTGTTTTACCCAAGGTCTACCATATGGACCAAAACAGCAATGGACTAAAAGAAATACATCATGGACTAACACGTAACAAGAGAGCAAGTTTTTCAGAAATAGTAGGAGATATTTTTGGTGCACTGATACCCTCAGTTGGAGTCGTCTTGAATTCACACAAAATTCGAAAATTGTCCACAGTAGTTGATCGATTATCAACAGATACTGCTGGTGGATTCTTAATGATTGACACAGAAATGGTTGCAATCAGATCTATGGTTTTGCAAAATTGACTTGCCCTTGATATTTTATTGGCAAAGGAGGGTGGAGTCTGTGGCATGTTGAAAATCCAACACTGCTGTACTTATATCCCTGATAAAAGTAAAGGAATTGAGGGATATATAAGAAATATTACGAAATTACATGAAGACTTGACCCAGCTGGAGGTTGACGGTGTTTGGGAGAGACTTGGTAAGAGTTTCTCCTCTGTAGGTAAATGGTTTTCTACCTTTGGAAGTAGTGTATTAGGAAAAATAATAATGCCAGTTATTTCGGTAGCCATAATAGTCTTAGTGATAATAACAACATATAAATGTTACAAGTGTAAGAAAGGGAAAAGGAAATGTCAGAATGGGAGAGTAAACAAAGAGCAAGAAAGAGAAAAAGAGAGGAAATTGAGCTAGAAGAATACTATAAGATGATGAAAGATATAGATGAAAGTGCCATAAAAGAGAGAAGATTACAGAGTTTTAGATAAAATGAAGATGGCACTCGGTATGGTAGGTATTTTATGATGGCTCCAGAAAGCCATAAAAGGGGGATTGATGGAGCAGGAATTCGATAAAAGAAACCTGCTCGAATTAATACCCCCATAATACGTACTAACAGTAAGTAGTAATAGAAAATTAACGTGCACCTTACATGAACACGAGGGAAAACTGCTTTGCGCATGCATGCACTAACGTGAAAAATAATATATGAAAGAACTAAAATTGTATTTACATCATGCTTTGAAAGAAACGAGAAATAATGCATGACTAGGCCGCATGTGCATTTAGTAGTTTGCATGTTGCAGCTTGCTTTGAATTAATAATGTCGTTTTGCATAAGGCTATGCTAGGAAAAAACATTATTAAGGGATAGTACAAAGGTGGGTGGTAAACAGCGAAAATTAAATTATCACATAATTAATGAATGTTCGTTTTTTTTTCATTATAGTGGGCTGGATGGACTCCATGTTTTCTTATATTGACCAAAGTGAAGGCGAGTTGGAAATTAAAGTAAATGTTGTTCAGACAAAAGCACGCTGAAGCAATGAGCACAGCAGAAGAGATGAAAGAGTTGAAGGCCAATGTGATGATCGTCTGCCAAGCAATGTAACAGACCGTGGGATAGAAGGACATTTCCTGAAGACATTGCTTGAAATGTATAAAATTGTAACTTAGATTTGATCATGTGAATGTACAATATATGAGCTAATGAGAAACGGGCATAAAACAAAGAATAAGCTTAAGAGCGAATGAAGTCATCATGGTGTGACACACCACCCCCAAAGTCCACCAATCAACTGCTTAGTTTGGTGGGATGTTTCAATTGATGTGGGACGGACATGTAGGGTTGAAGGTATAATTGGGGTGCCTTTAGGGGTGTGGTTTAGCACGTTAGGTGGAGAGGCTGAGAGAGGGGGATGCGTCGCAGTCCGTCGGAGAGAATAGAGGCATAGCTGATTCCTGTCCTGTCCTGATCCTGAAATCTTTGTCCCCTGACTCTATTTCGGGGGATCCCCACCACCACTTAGGCCGATGGGTTTGTATTAATCTAACTCGTTTTTCTTCATAATTTACTCGCAAATGTATTTTTGTATCTGAAACTTTTGTCTCTTTATCTATCCACTCCTTCATGCAATATTTTCATTGCTTATTGATGAGTTCTGTTCATTTGATTTGCTGATGTTCTCTCTCCCTTGTGAGTTCAATGTTTGCATTTGTGACCGTATGCATTTGAGCATTTTATTCTATGATTTTGAGATAAACTTTATTAACTTCAATGAGAGTCTGTGGTTATTTAGTTTATAAATGATTAGTTAGATAAAAGAGTATCATTACCATCAACTATTCAACTAATTGGTTCATCGACCAAGTAGAGGAAGAGTTGATTGATGAATAAGATCGTTATTTGGGAAAAAATGCCATATATGAACAGATATGAGAAAGAGAATTGAACTTGTATAAAAATTGACAACCAGCGCATCAGGGATTTGGGTGAGTGTGTATGGGCCATTGTTCTGCTATATTATTGAGTATTGATCCCTGATTAGGCATTGGCCGCGCGCTGGATCAGGTATAATAAGTAAATCATGTATTCTCAAATGTGTATGTGGTTGGAATGTATTAACCCTGGATGCTTTTATAAGCTGTGTGGGTGGCTGAAAAACTGTTTTAGAATAACTTTCAGTCATGTCCAAGGAGAGAATGTTATTTCATTCTTCTCAAATATATTGTTGAAGCAAGACTTTCTTCATAAGAGTATATGAAGTGCTGTTAACACACAGGTAGCACCTAGAAAATACGTGCCTGGTTATTCTTGCGGTTGGCTGTAAAATAGAGGACCCCTGAAAGCAACTGGAAATAGAAGGGGCTGAGTTCAGAATCTGGTCAAGCAAAAAGGGAGAAATTGCTTTCACTGTCCCACCCAAATATACTGCCAGTTTGATTTCCACAGGCCACCCCACAGTCAGTATCAGCAAGGTGAATTGGGGCAGGTAGAACTCCATAGAGAGGGGCAGAAGAACAGAGACTTTGTCATACTTATCAGGATAGTGTCCATGCAAATACAGGTGAGAGCATTGTTCTTCTTCATCAAAGAGGATGGGGCTGTGGGCACATCCCTTTGAACACCAGTGGACAAGTGAGCGTAGATCCAGTATGAAGAAAGATTGAGATTTTGTCAATCTTGCGCCAAGTGGAAGGAGATATTTTCATTGTAGGGGCATCGTCAGTGTTGAGGGTGGACAGAAAGCAAGGTGACACCCTTCTTTGATTTCTGTGATTCTGTGACATCTGTCACCCACCTCCCCATCCCTCCAAGCATTGCCAGATGAGAAACTAGACAATGAGGCCTGCAGTAGAAAGAACTGAGCAAACCCAGCAGGGGATCCAGATGCAGCAGGTATGCGGTGTAGAGTCTGCTTGCAATAAATCCAGGCAAGGACTGTTGTACGTCACAGAGGTGTTGTGGTGAGCATGAGCCGGACTAGGAAGGGGTCGCCCTACAGGGGTTGGAGAACTGACTTTCGCTGGTGGACATGTATGTGTAAGAGTTCTCCAGGCTGCTTGCTTTCTTTACCCTTCAATTGAATAGACAGGTGGGCAGCTTGAACTGTATTACAGAAGTTAAGGAGACAGAGACTAAGTTGTTTTCAGTACTAAAGGCCTACACCATCATTCAAATGCAGGTCAAATGAAGCTGGAGACACTAGAGGGTCAGGCTTAAGCAGCAAAGAATGCCCCATGACCACCTCGTAGGGACTAAGCTTAGCTCTCTGAGTAGGGATAACTCTAGTCTTCCAAAGTGCTAAGGATGTGGTAACCGGCCACTTAGCCTGTTTCTGAACCAACCATGGCTGAATTATTTTTAGCTTTCCACTCAAGTGCTCAACCTTCCCAAAAGAGGCAGGCGGGTATTCACAATGAATGTTGTTTGATCCCTAAAGGCTTACACAATGCCTAGACTAGAGGTGCCATAAATCGGGAGCCGAAATTGAACTCCAAACCCTGGGACAGAATCCAGTATCGACATTTTCACCATGAGATAGCAGCCTCACCTCTGAAAAATGTCTCTCCTCCTCGAGGGACATAAATCTGCTTCCCGGGCTTCTGCAGAGAATCAAATGGTTTTTTTAAATTCAGAGTTGTGTGGAAAGTAAATTAAGCCCTGGAAAGCGCTTTTCTGGCACTTCCTAATTTACAGCTTCAGACAGCTGCTATGTTGTTTTAAGTGCCTGCAACGAGTCCTCTATGTTAGTTTTATACTAGATCATGTGCAGCACGCTTTTTTTAAATGTACAGACTGTTTGTGTCCAAAGTATTTGACTAATACACCACGCAGTCTATAAAGTATAAAATACTGAATTTCATGTTTAGTTTCGAGATACTATACGATATGTGCTTGTTTTTCTTCAGTAATCAGATTTTTTCTTTCGCTTCTTTTAGACATTGCCTTACAAACAAGCATTGTCAAAGCCAACAGCTTGGCCCTCCTTATAAAGGCAAGGCCTTTTGGCTTTGCCAATGCCCAAGCTTTGTTATGTGCTATTCAACTCACCATTATACCCTTTACAATAGCTGGATAATGCTGCACTAAACCTCTGCTGTTTTTGTTATGTGTTATTCAACTCGCTATTAAATCCTTGCAAAATATCTCAATAGTGCAACACCACCATAACTCTGTTTTTTATGTTACGCGCTGTTCGTCCAACCATTATATCTTTCAGTCGCGGCCCCTGGAGGGAGTGCTGCGGGGTGGGGCGGGGGAGGGGCAGGGTGGGGGTTAGTAAACTCCGGCATTCAGCCGAACGAAATTAAGTACATAAATAAATAAATAAAACTAATTACATTGTGCGCGCTGCAACGCCAAATGGCGATGCGGCGCTCGCAATGTAATTAGTTTTATTTATTTATTTATGTACTTAACTCCGTTCGGCCGTATGCCGGAGTTTACTACCCCCCACCCTGCCCCTCCCCCGCCCCGCCCCACCGCCCCGCAGCACTCCCTCCAGGAGCCGCGACTGATATCTTTGTATCACAGCGGACAAATGCAATGGCACCTGTTTGTTTGTTGTGTACTACAATACCCATAAATAAATTCTAACTTCTAATTGCTCTCCAAAACTGTTGGCAACTGACAATGGGTGACATAATCCTTTAAAGCTTTTAGCAAAGCTAAACATATTCATTTGATAAAAGTCAAACTGTGGGAAAACTAAAGTGCAAATTGTTTTACGTGTCGCGGGGGTACATATTGAAAGAAACAACAGGACTGTCAAAATCTGAGAGTAATATATATATATAGGCTAATTGCCCTGATGAGAGTACAAAGGAAAGGCTAGGGTTAAATGTATGCAGAGTTGGGCATTATAAGGAAATCATGTATTCTCAAATGTATATGCGGTTGAAATATGTTTATCCTGGATGCTTTCAGAAGCTGTGGGTGGCTGAAATACTGTTTTAGAATAACCTACAGTGGTGTCCAAGGGCAAAGAGAGAATTTCATTTCATTCTTCTCAAATATATTCTGGAAGCAAGACTTTTACATAAGAGGACAGAAGGAATGAGAGAATGAATGTTGTGAGGAAGAGATCTACATTAATCATCTCTGTGTTTCCAAAATGCCTTCAAAGAAGGTATATCGTACGATAGGATGTTGTTCTTTTATGAAACAGACCTAGAGATGTACCTGAGTATCCTCCACAGAGGACAGCCCATTCCTAGAAAACTTTGGCTGTGGTAAAGAAAATAGTCCCTGACTGAGCTGAAAATCTCAGATGTAAAATTGGTTATTTCAGTGGTGCAAAGGGCAAGAAGCCCCCAGATCATGCATGCTTAAAGAAGGAAATACTCAGCATGATTAGAACATTGGGATATTGAGCACTCCATTGAAGACAATGGAGTGCTCCGGGCTTCTAATGGTTGGTAGAAGCCCAGAGCACCAACTTTCCAATGTTTATTCACAGCTGTTGCTGAGAACAAAGGCCTCTCTGTGGCGAGGGGATTTCAACCCCCTTGGGCTCCGTGAGGCCTTTGTTTTATTATTTAGAGCATTCTGCCCTCTGGGGCGGAATGTTCTAATAGCTTTAGACCCCTTCGTAGCAGGCTCTTCTGGCCATTAAAGGCCCGCTCCCTTGTTAAAGGCTCTCGCCTTTGGCTCTCGCCTTTAACGCTGGAGCGGGCCTTTAATGGTCGGTAGAGCCCGCTACGTCAGGATCTAAGGCTATAGTAAAGACACAGGCAAGAAGCCCCGAGGTCAGAAGAAAAAGTCATCGCTAGAGAATAAAATTGTGGTCTCAGGGTAGCTTAAAAACTCATGTCATCCGATAAATAATGATTGAACATTGTATTGCAAATCATATGTTAATTTTCTTGGGCCTGCAAAGAATGCTGGAAGGTAGGTGCCTAATATGTAAACCAAAGTTATCCTCACATGCATTGTGATGCTATTTAGTAACAGATCCATATGTGCATGAGGTTTGGATAGCAAAATATCAATGGACTGTCGGTTATACCAGCTGACTTCTACCATAAAATAAACACCGAAGTGGACCACAGAATATTGGAGATGAGTGAGTGACCCTGAATGTGTATCTGCCTGCAAGCATTACCTCTGCCTGATGGTAGCACACAAAAGAAATGGTTAAAAGTGATGCTGGGGCATCTATTCACTTTACCATTATAAAGAAGGGCCAGACTGGAGGTACATAAAAACAAGGAGTAAGGCAGGATAATTTGTTGGACATATGCACCATATAACGTCAGTTGATTCAAAACTCCAGTATTTATGGGATCAAACAAAAGTCAAGGGCTGAGATCGACTTACCCTTGGGAAGCTGAAACCGTAGGAGACCCTCTCCTGTTACTCTAGGTGAGTGACACTCCTATGGGAATGAACAAATGGGGGGAAGCACAGAACCCTACCTTTGTTCTCGCAGGCGGTCATCCCTAGACCCAAAGCGAGGCACAGAAGAGTTGCTGGACGCAGTAACATTATGGTACAGTTATAGTATCACTCAAGCTCACAGATCTCAATCTGCTCACTGCCAGAGAAGGGTGAACATATGATGTTGTTGATTTTATTTTGTCTTAGTACCCCTCTTCTGATGGCAGACACCTTGACATCTTTGCAGGTTAGACATCAATGTTAGCAGTTGACACCCTCAATTTAAGGTTCACTGCAGTGATGTGGAGCTTATTGTAAGCCAGTGGCATAGCAAGTGTGGGCCAGGGGGGTGGGGCGGTGCGCCTCGGGTGGCACACATTTTTGGGGCGGCCTCCCCCGCTCTTATCTGCGGCTGCCACTTGAATCGCCAGCACCCCACCCCCGCTCTTACATGCCGCGCTCGGGACCGCAGGGACCGCCACGGGCACTACATGGTCTAGCTACGCCACTGTTGTAAGCACCGCTTTGAACTTCAAGTTGTGTAGTAATACCAGTGTGTAAGACTAGTCGCTGCGTTCAATAACTGTCCGGGATAATACATCCACTGCTCATTAACAATAATATCCCCCAGCAGTGTTTGCCTCTTATAAAACCATGCCACTCAAAATTAGTCTATTAGCTGTGTTGAATGCTTCAGCCGTTTTGAGGTGCTTTTGTGAATTCAAGATCCTCCCCATCCTCTTCAAGGCCTTAAAGATGATATCTGTCTGTTTTTGAAAGTGCTAATTTGGGAATAATAACGTATTAAAGGCATGCCAGTTTTGCAGGGGACATTTTGGAATCCAAGTATGGGAACAGAATTTTAAATGTGCAAAGCCTATACTGAGAAGGCCGCCATATTTAATTTTGAGAATGTGTGCAAAGTCATTTGGTGGAGTAGGTTTTAAGAGTCCTAGTTGGGGCACAATGCGCTATTTATTATTCTGGACCACTATCAAGCCCTTGTGACCAATGTACCATTCTATGGTATTAGTCTTTTGACCACAATAAAGCAAAAGAAAAATGTTCTATACTGAAAATAAAGCATCTTTGTTAACAAACTCAATCTCGAAGAAATCAGGAACAAGAATATCAGTTCACTAACCAGCAGAATAATTTACAAACTTATTACACCTGTTGGTCCGAACAGGATGATTTTAATTTACAACCACCACAGAAGTATAGTTGTTGATTATAACTCACCACTCACCCCGAGGGCCCAAATCTAAAAAAAAAAAAAAAAAGTGAAATTAACTCCCATTGGTCCTCTGATACATTTGAAGTAAAGCTACATATTTTGGCGAATTCACAAAAAAATCCAGGAATAATCCTCGTAAACAAACTTCAAAAGTTGCACCCTGTAGCAGTACTCACATGAATAGTAATTTAAGCGTAAATGTAAAAGCTGAACATTTAAGTGCTTAGCAATGGTGTATTTGCACTTTATTTCTCTTTTCTTTTTTTCTCTCAAAGAGAAAAATGTTTTACACCATGGAGAAGTACCCTTTTCCCTCCCCATTCGCACCTGGATAAGAACTTACTCCTGCTCTTGACAGGAGTAAATATGAGACAGTATCCAGGATGGGAATGTACATTTGGAAGGCTAGTAATAACCATAACACTCGTTTGAGGATCTTCACCATTTTTCAAGGCATGCCCCCCCTTGAAGGCCCTGCTCCCTTTTCTACGTCACATGAAAAATAACACCATGCTGATGCAATTTTTTCTGTGCATGAATCGGTTTAAGATTACAGGTTTGTAAATACAAATTTACGTTTATAAAACAAACCACTGGTGCATTTAAGTACACCTTAGGCATGCAAGTGGCTTTTTGAAACAGTCTCTGAGAGTCTATTTTACTTGACATGATAAATCATCAAGGGTTGATGACTAGACTCACTGAGGGGGATGTCAAGGACATAGTGTGGAAATCAATTTTTAAGATGATCTACTTTTCGATCTTCTAGCAAGCCAGTAATTTGCAGTGTGCCCCAGGGATCCTCACTGTCGCCCACGCTTTTCAACCTGTGTGTGAAATCTCTAGCAGGCAAGATTTGTTTGTTCGACTGTCATGCTATTTCCTATATGGATGATACACAGATCTTGAAGCAGCTGGATCATCAAGCTCCTCCTTCGGCTAGAAACTGCATGCCCGTTTAGGGGTGGTATAGCAGTAGATGTATTCTAATTTGTTTAAGAGTAATGGAGCCCTTCTCCTAGGGAGGGACTCATTTGGAACAGCCTTTTATTGCCTTACTCCATGGATAAGCTTCCAAGTTTCTAGGCCAAGGTGAATTCCTTGAGGGTAATGCTTGATGATAAACTGGATTTCAACCACCATATTTCTTCAACATTGAGTACCTACTTGACTTGGTAAAGGTCCATAGGAAACAGCTTATTTCCTTTCAAAGGATCAGTGGTCCTCAGTGGTAACTTCTTGCGTTCGTGCAGACTGGACTAAGCTTAGCACAATATCAGGTCATCCGGGTCCAACACATTCAGAACCGAGCTGCAAGATTTGTCTGCAACTTTAAGAAATATGAACAAGTAGAATTATGCACTGGCTTCCCCTGCCTATTGACCAAAGAATCAAGTTTAAAACACTGAGCTTGGTGCATAACTTTTACCACAAAGACAATCCCCGGGGGAGTCTGTCAGCTGACGCACAACTGCCCTCAACTGCCCTCAAAGATCACGAAGATCATCAGGGCTTTTCTTATTGACCATCCCATGAATAAACAGAGATGGCAGTGGGATGGGGGGCATCCTTCAGCTACCAAGCGGCTAAATTGTGGAATGCCTCCCCACACCCTTGGGACAAAATTCCAACTAAAGGTCTTTCAAGAAAGCAATGAAATCATTCCTGTTTAAGTAAAAGTGGGGTTGCTCTACTTCTGTGGAACCTGCCTTTGCCTGCTTATTTATCTAGTTAGAAATGTTTTAGTTTCAGCACCTAGAGGCCACTCCAGTGATGCTCGTTGTGCTATACAGATAAATGAATTAAATCAAGCCAGATGAACAAGATTCTTGAAAAGAGCATGGAAAAACGCTTGGTTCACTCTATGGAATATAAATGAGAGGTATATCAGGCAAAGTGGATTCATGAATGTTGTGCCACTTTTTCAGATGTAAACATATTGTATTGATTTACATATGGGCAGTTCAGTGCCACCAGTAGATTGATGCGGGCCATTGCCTGGTTTGCGTATCCTTGCAATTTCTTTGTGATAATGGTGTTATTTCTTTGGCACAACGTACAGTCTTGCTGTCATCTAACTTCATTATTTTTTCGTATATTTTGCATCAAGCATTTCAGTATTTCACAAATATATGCCTGCTACACAGACTCTGTGCTTGACTTGGCTTTCGGGCAGTTTGGCATTCCAGGTGGGCCAGCGTGAAAGGATCAGTGTGTGGGAAAACGTTTTTGGTCCTTCCACGGCCCACGGCACCAAAAACAGCCCACACGCTGATCCTTTCAAGCAGATCCACCTGGAAGTGCAAGACTGCCTGAAAAACCAGTCCAACACACTTAGTCACTTCAAATATTGTGAACTTAGATTTCTCTCTCTCTCCTTCTCTAAAAAACTACAAAATGAAGCACAATGAATAGCTGTACACAACCACAACGGCCAGGTAAGACACACAGGGACCCAACTACAATCAATAAGGGCTAAATATTTATCTGTCACTGGTACAAAATCGTGTGTTCCACCCAGTGAATGAACCGGTCTGTCCGGAAACAGAAGAGGCCCCCCCACACTTCTTGACTAGGGCACAATATTAAGGAACATGTACCACTCAAACAATCTATCTTGGTGAACTCCTACACAGTTACTTACCTATGAACAGGTACTTACCTATACACTCTCTGCAGTTTCGTGGCATCTTTTTTGTTCACCTGCACATCATTTCAATCGTCCATCTTGAATGAGAGAAATGTATTACCAACTGATGCTTCATGTGGAAATGGTAAAAATGGTTGTTTAAGCAGCTAGTAACAGTGTTTCATTGTTGTTGCTGTTTGATGTCTTTAGGGACAACTCTGAATGAACCAGAATCCTTACATTGGGGACCAGCATCACACGTCTCCGATAAGGGCCAGTAAAACTTGGCCAAAAATTTCAGGACCAGCAAGCTTCGTGATGGGTAATCAGGTTGGTCATTAGCAATTTAAAATTCGTCAACATGGCAAAGGCCAAGTGTAACACAATCAGAGTACTATTGGCTTGAGTGACAATCAAACCCATATTCTCTCAATAGGGCTACTAGTGACATCATGCATTTTTTGAAAAGGTGTATGAGGAGCGCTGCCCTTTGTCGTACACCAGATATAAGGTTGCTGGTGTTTGACTAACAAAAAGGCAATGATATCAGTTCTGTGCAGCCTTCAAAGCTAGTGCTAAATATGTGTTAATCCCTCAAGTAGGGCAAAATAATGACATGGTTTGGCCTTTTCAGCGTCAGTGTTAAAACTGCTATTTTCTTTGTGGTTTTATATACCACAAACCTGGCCAGAGAGCATTAGAGCCAGTAGCGGCTGGTGTGCCGGCGGAGTAGTGGGGCGGGGGGGACAGACAAAGAAAAGACTAAAATAAAAAGTAAAAAAGAGAACTTACCTGCTGCATCGCTGCCCGCATAAACTTCGCTCTTCTGCTTATTCCTCGCTGCAGCACAGGCTCCCAGCCTCCCCTGCGGCCAATACTGATGCTGCTCTCATGAACGAATCAGGATTGGCCTGAGCACTCTGGATTTGTGCTCACAGAGAGACTGGGAGCCTGCTGTCTGCAACTAGGGAACGCAGCTCGGGTTGGAGACAACTCAGTCCACATGTCAGTTTGGCCTTCTCAAACCCACATGTACACTGAAGACAGTGCCCACCCGCCCCCAAAACTTATTCAATGGAAGAGAAATAATCCGATTATAAAAAAATGTTATTATCGTTTTATTTTTTTACATTTTTGCATAAGCGGAGGAGCCGCCGCTTATTAGAGCACTTTACATGAGCAGCAGAATATGTTGCACCTTTTTTTGACACAAGGGTATTATGTGATTTGTCCAGAATTAAAGATTGTGGATCCGAGGCCACATTATTCACAAATCTACCAGGTGTAAATCGTATCTTTTAAACGGCCCTCCTTCAGATCTAACATACACTTGAGTCCAGCAAAGGTTAATTTTGATATGGTGATTCAGTTGAAAAATTCACCTTTTATCATAAGTACACCCGTTTTTTTCAAATATCTGTTGCTAAAATGTAATGCTGCTTTATTTGGATAAGTTGACATTGGTACCAAGATTGCTGCTGAATCCTTTCACAAACTGAAACAGCTGCCTAAACCTGCCCTTCTGTCCAGTACAAGCATTGCCTAATTGAAACAAATATATAGCGCAGGGGTCCAAAGCTTTTCTTATGGGCCTGCTGCCAATGCTGCTGAATGGCAAGGTTACTGAACACCAAACCTGCCTAGTCTTGATTCCACCTCATGCCTCTTTCTTACACCACTTTCCACTTCCTGTCTCTTTATCTCACTCTTGCAGGTTCTTTTTAAGTCTGGCTTCAGACAGCTTTGGCTGTCTGTTAGCAGACCTATTGTCTCCAAAACATAATTTTGCTTAGAGTGGGCATTGGGTCAGACCCCTGCTCGTGACTGGATGGCTTGCTTGTCTATTTCAACGACCTGCTCCTGATTTGATGTCTTTCCTCCCTATTCTTGTATTTCCCCACCCATGAGAACATTTTAGTTTTAGCATTTCGACAGATTTACCCTGAAATAACAGTAGGCATATTGTGATTGGATGGTTTGAATGTGTATTTCAACTCAATGCTGCTGATTTTATGGTTTTCCTCCCTATTTTTGTCCCACCCAGAGGAGCATTTTGATTGCACATCTTTAGATTTGCCACAGCTGTCTGGAGGCTGTCTGTGTGTTCCCAGCAGGGGTCTGTGCTTTCTCGCAAGCTTAGTCAGCCTCCCAGACAAACACCCCTTGTAAAAATATCTATTTTAATTTCCTTATTTTTGATTTTCCCCTATGCTTCCCACTAAACTCCCAGTGTGTCTATTTTTAATGCTACCTATGCCCCTCCCGCTATCTGAGGCTTCCCACCCCAATCCCATAGCCGATCCAACATTAAAGTTTTTTAAAATGCTCCTAGTTTGTTGTGTTAAGAAAAGCCGAGGACTACAGTGAGACTGAGCAGCCTCTTTTAACTGCAAAGGATGAATAACAGGGACAACAAGGATGAAAAACACAAGGGTCTATTTGTAGCTCGGTTCTGCATTGGCACTTCAGCTGCCTTAGAGCTGGAACTGGGCTGCAAACATAGTACCTGAGCTAGGATGTCTGCCCCCTGCTGGTGTCTGCTGCTGGCAGGAGTGTTTGGCCCAGCTGTGGGGTGACAGTCAGAGTCAGTGGTGCTATCTCTTCATACCACACAGCGCTATCAAAGGTGCTGCAGCAATATAGTTTAGACTCCACACAGTATATGTCATTGTTATGACATTTTTATTAAATGTGTGACTTAACTTCATCAACAGGTGTGTCATATTTAAATGAATTAATAGTGTGTGATCACTGTAAACACTAAGGCTTTATACACAAGTATATTAAGGTGATCAATTTAACCATGTTTGCATATTCATATTTAACAAGGATTTTGTTTCTAATACATACATGCATTAAGCCTGGGCGGAGTTCAAGGAGTTAACTCCACAAAGTGCAAAAAAAAACTCTGCCACGCTACGCGGAGCTCCGCAAGCAGCGGAGTGCGTTAGAAAAATGCAGTTCGCTGTAATTTTCAGCGCCGGGTGTTTGTCCACGCTGTGAAATTATCGCGAACAGCACCATGCACTGCACAAGTGGGCGCTGTTTCCTTTCTGTAGATTTTCTACTCAAGCGGCAGCTTTCTCAGCGCGACAGGGCGGTTTCTCAACATGAGCGGTCGCAATCATACGCGGCCACTCGCATTGAGAAATCCAACCGCCCGCGTTGAGAAATCTCGCCAAGAGGTTGATTTCCCTCGCTCGCGCTCGCCAACTTGACGTTGACGAGCACGAATGAGGAAAAATCTAGCCAGGAGGTGGATTTTCCTCTCTCCCGCTCGCCAACTCGATGTTGACGAGCGCGAGTGAGGAAAAAAAGTCCACTACGCGGAGTGGTGCGGAGTTTTTGGGAACTCCGAGAGTTCCGCATAACGTGGAGTGCGGGAAACTCTGCAAACTTCGCAAGCAGAGCGGAGTTCACCACTCAGGCTTCATATTATGCATATAATATTATAACAGGCATCCATTTTGATTTTCGAGAGAGCTTAGCTTGACATTAGGCCTTAATTTAAAACACTTATTTAATGCCGCCAGTGAGCTGATCTTTTGTTCTGTAGGTGCGTTATCATGTTTCTCGTTAGTTAGAGAAATGCTTACTGTTTGTATTATACGACTGATAGTGAGGCCTGAGGGGAGGAAGTAGGCAATAAACTTGGAGAAATTATGGTGAAAGGAGGCCTTCTGTTCACGGCATACCAGAAGGACGAAATGTCCAAGGCTACCAGCTGCATGCCTAATTCTGAGGAGATGAGAATTTACAGAATATGTTGAGACGCAGTAACTGGATTGACTCTTGGTGGTGGGAAAGAGATATGAATGTTTTTTAAACTACTGTTATATTTAATTGGTGTTTCCATAGTTAGTGAGGCAGACTTTCCCTTGACTCTAAGAGGGAACAGATTTCTCTCTGCTGGGCTTTCTCTGAGTGTAAAGCTTCATGCTGAACACTTCTCTTATTTCCCTGAACTTCTACAGAACTTCAACTCTATGCTGACACCTTCTATGCTCCCCTGTTAAACATTCCCTTTAGAAACCTTGGTCTCAACCTATGTTTAGACGAGGGGTATTTTTTTATGTTGTATATTTGCATCACTGTATTTTACATGTACCTAAGGCTTTTACTGATTGTTTTTACTATTTTTCAATGGTCTTAAGTAACTATGCAAATAAATAAACTTACTTACTATGTTTATTGCAACTATCAGTTTTCTTGCATTGTTGCTGATACTATTTTGTAACTCATTTTATTACAGTTTAACTTACTGGCACATTTTGGCCTTCAAACTATATTGTTGTATCTTCTAAATTTGTTTCTACTTTGCATGTATACTGGATGGATTAATGTTTTAAAATAAACCCATATATTCAACATAAATTGATCCTTGGTCTTCATTGTGGAGTCGCATTGGCTTCATAAGTTTGAAATGTATCTCTGTTGTTAACTCCCTTACAGCGCATCAAGTCTACTAACAATGCTTTATACAACCAGTGGGAAAATATATTTGATGATTTTACTAAGAGATTGAGGAGCAGATATCTGTGTGCCATCAGAGTGAACTTCAAGCACCGAGCAGAACCATGACAGGACAAGCCAGAGTTTTATACAGCACGAACTTGGCCCAAGGACACTGGAGTGCTTTACATGAGCACCAGTTGCATTCCACTAGGTCAGATTAATTATTTTTTGTAAGGCATGGGAAGAACAAGAGATTTGCATAGATTGACAGGGTGTTAAGCCAATACAGGGACTCAAACCTGGTTCCAAAATTCCAAAATCAGAAACTCTGGCTGTAACTCCACATCTTCCCCAGGCGCTGTGAACAAATAAAGCCAGGACACTGTGGCTTCACTCGAAGGGCCACCAATCTTTTCATGGTACATCATAGCTGCCTCCCTTTACTCTGAGGCCTAACTCTATGGTGTCACTTTAAAGGACCACCAAATATCGGCAACTGTCACCGACGCTATTTCACTCTGAGGCCTAAACGCATTTGAGGCCTGAAGGCACCTGAAGACGTGGCTCTTCGGCTAGTTTAGTCGTGCCCCTTATCTGCTCACCTGATTACCGCTAAGCGCCGGGACACCTCTGTTGGAGGTAGCTGTATGCGCTATAGAAGTAACACTATTATTATTATTATTATTATTAAGGCAACAGGCTGCTTAAAAACGAGCGTCCCGTTCATGAAAACAGCATTAAAAGTAAAAACATAAAACGTGAACACGCTGCCTTCAGGGAGAAAAAAATATTGAAAGATAAAGATAAACCCTGTGTAGAAAAAGAAAATAACCTAAAACAGCAAAAAAAGTGGGTGTGCATAAAAAAACATCCAGTTCAAAAGTAACATTATGAATAAAACACAATTTTCTTCATTCATAAAAATTGTGAGTTTTATTTTTAGTATTGAAAATTCCGAAAACTGTAATTTTAATATAAAATCCTCATGATAGAGAAGGGTCAGTCACTCCATATACAACATAAAACTGTATGTGGGTAGCCATGAATTACAGGAATGTTTTCACCTCAGGGTTCTGAGTAACACAGGTAACTCAAACTTTGCTCTAGTTGTCGATAATGGAATTACTGTGGTAATACCGTTACTGCAGTAATGCTAGAAAAATGTAATATCAGGTTAGAAAGTATTGTTACCACTCCACAATCTTATATAATGCCGAGCTCCATGATCAAATACACATACAATTGAACTTTGGCTGTCCACGGCTAACCAGTGTGGCTGTAAAATAAAAAGTCTAGAATATCGATGGAACAGACAAAATAATGTTACAACAATGTTAAGGGACATAGGGCCAGATGTACGACCATTTCCTTTTGCGACTCGCAATTTGCGAATTTTAGCAACTCACAATTTGCGAGTCGCAAAAGGAAATGTACTAATGTGTCTTAGACACATTTTGCAATTTCCAATATGGTCGCAAATGATCTGCCTCATCAATATTCATGAGGCAGGTCACAATTTGCGATCCATTGGGAATGGGCAATAAAACATAGATGATGACCTGCCGAGGACAGCAGACCCCCATGTCTGTTTTTGCTTATTAAATAAAGCAACTTTTTAATGCAGCCCGTTTTCATTAAAGGAAAACAGGATGCGTTTCAAAAATAAAAATTAAATGTTTCAGTTTCATTTTTAGGTCGAGCCTAGCGTTGCAGCGCATGCGCTGCTCGCTTTGCGTGGCATGCAGTATTCAGTATAGCGTGGAAGCTTCGTGGAAGTTCCGCCCACTCTCCGCCCATCATTTTCATTAGCTTGTGTCTTAAATGCTGCCTTCCGATTGGTTGTAGGCTTGTTAGTCCCTCCTTATGAAGGCCATGCCGTCATTTGTTTCCTTCCATGGCTACTGGCCCCTTTACTTTACTGCACAGACTACTTTCTTCCCGTGCCCCCCCTCCCGCAGTTCGATGCCTTCTCACCCGTTCTAGAGTTGTTTTTTTTTCGAAAAGAGGAAAGCCACGAAACTGAAAATTACATTTAAAATGGACAAAGATCAAACTTATTTTACATTCTGAGAGACTCATATTTTCCTACGCCTTCAGTACTTTAATATAAAATACTTATTCTTTCTAGACAAATCCTCCTGATTTGAATAAAAATTGCATTTGGTTTTCTCCGCCACGTTTATTTTCAATGGAGTTATTACTCACAAACATGGCCGCTGATTCGTTTTATTATTTTCCGTTTCTTTCGTATCACACGTATACGGAGGTCTGTGCGTAATGACGTACAATGTAGGCATCCGACAGAACATGGAGTGGAAGTGCCTGATGTAGCATGGTTGACCAAGGGAGCACACGCAATGGCGTGTTGCTTTCAGCCCAATCTCAGCATGTGCCAGAAAGGTCCGGGGAACCAGGCGGTCTCTCAGGGACTGTGCTGCCCTCCTTCCCTGAAGCTTGCGCCCTGCTTAGTAGTCGTTACTCCTGCCTAGTGCTTGACACCCACCATAGACACATGGCGCTCCCACCTAAATATCTCCAAATGAAGAAAACTGGCATCCGAAACCAGCTCAATACCGAATTGCTTCGATACAGCGAGAGGTAAAGCTAGTGACAGATTCCAGTACTGGGAACAGAGCTCCCTGGGTGCAGGCGGGTCATCCGGTGATATGTGATGTAGCCGACATTGGTGCCCTTAGTGATAGACAAGTCAAAGCTTTTTTTTAAAATTTACATTTTGAAACTTTACTTGTTGAAACATTACTTCTTTTAAACTTTACTTTTAAATGAGTCAGTAAACTTTATTTGCATCAGCTAATTAAAACTCTTGCAATAAATATATACAAACATTCAGATTTAAAAAGTCGTTTTAAAACTAACAAATGAGAATAAAAGAAAAGTGTTAGTGTCCCTGTGTGCAGCCGGCTGGAACATATTGATGTCGGAAGCAAACCAAGTGGGAAGGTACATCGAACAATTGTGCAGACATAAAAGATTAAAAATAGGGCAGCACCCCACATAAAAGACCGCTTTAAAGTGCGGCTGTGCTAATTACTAGCAGCATAAGCGGGAGTACGCAAACTTTGAGTGCACTTATGAGTTCGCAAGGGAGCCAGTATAGCACGAGGGCATGATGTAAATGTTCTCTTCCTGGCTAGCAGCCTGGCCCCTGGAGCAAGGGTGGAGTTTTTAATCTCTAATTATCACCTACCAGGCTCCGCAGTTCCAGTTTACCTATTTTTCGTTCAGATCTGTTTAAATATTTAGCAAAGCGACAGTTTAATATGGGGTCATCAGGTTGTAGACAGTGATCTTATTAATGTGAAGATCCATTCATCTGGCCCCTCTCTCTATTCTAGTGTTACCTTTTGCTCCCTGATTATTGCCAGTTTAGTGGTTCAGAAGTGTGAGCACTTCATTAGGCAAGGGATTGATGGTATACACTTTAAGGAACACTGGGAATATCCTTTCCATCTTCCTTCAATCCAGCACTCGAATGACCCTCGGGTCCCTAAGTCAGTGGTGCTTGATGCAGCGAGTCCTGATTCTGAGTATACACTTGGGAACCCCAAAGACATCATGGTTTCTTTAGGGCAAAGGAGTCGAACAATCAGCATGGTGGCTGGCTCGGTTGTTGATCCTCAGGTTATTGACGTGGTAGATGAGTTGGCCCAATGGAGTTGGGTGGCAGAAGCTTTGAATAATTGCCCTTTATCCTCGAGGAATGAAACCTTGAGGTAGCATGGGTGGATTACTTTTGTCATGGAATATGTCTGGGCTGGGTCAAAACGAGGATAAATATAATTTTTTGAAATCCCTGAACCCCTTAATTATGTGCCTACTAGAAACTTGGTCATGTAAAGCGTTTGACTGCAGTGACTATTTTTTATTCTCCAGCAATGCCAGGCACTCTGACAGAGATCGGGGATGGGGGGTAATTTTGCTTAAGAACTCTGATAATTAGAATTATGTGGTTTATAGACATCCCTCCAATTTGTGCTTATGCCTGAAGATGGCGTGCCTGGGGGAAAATGGTCGACCGTCTTTCTTTACATTGGCAAATATGTACATTCCACCTGGGAAACCTTATGATCATTTGGTGAGTTCCTTTGTTTCCTTTGTTTGTGATATGTCCATTACGGAAGAATGCCCCCACGTAATATTTATGAGAGATTTTATTGCTAAAGTGTCTAATTCTGCTTCTGCAATTTATGCTGATGTCGCCAAGGAAAGAATTTGGTCCATACCTAAGATTTTATTTCTTGATAAAATTAGAATGGACTAATGTGCAATCCTCATACTTGAGGCCCTTAGAAGATTTGATTTGATCATATTAAATGGGAGAATTCCTGCGGGCATAGCTGCTCTTTTTACCTTTCATGCCCCGTCTACCCAGAGTTTCTTGCAGTGGTTCTCAAATGTTTTCAACCCATGGCTCCCTTGACCTTTTGGCTGCAGCTCCCCATTATGTTACTTTTTTTGGTGGGGGGGGTTATGTGTGCCCGGCCAGGGGAGTACATCCATTCTTCTCCCTGAAAATCATTGGGATGAAGCCGATGAAGGTATTCTAATCATAGATGTAATACTATCGACTGCGGAGCCTCAAGCAGTGTCAATGGCTGGAGGGACACGGGGTTCTCAGAGAAGTGAACTGTTACTGCATTGTGATGTAGTGCTCTTTAAAGAGGTGTGGTGTTTAGCTCGTTCCTGAGCAGGATTTGTGAGGCTCTAATAGATGCAGGAATGTTGTTTCAGATCATGGATGCATTGATAGAGAAGGTCTGCGTCTGCCATCTAGTTTTTTCTTTTTTGCACATTATTGCCTCCAGTCTGATGGTACCAGGCTGTCCTTGTTTCCTTGGCAGTGTGGTCCTTGAAACCGAGGTTGGTGTCCAGGGTGAATCCAAGTAACTTGGTGTTGTATGAAAGCTGGGGTCTGAATTGGTCCTGGTTCATGTCGTTGACTCAAGTTTGGACTAGTTATTGCTTGTTTTTCTTGGCAAATAACAGCCATTTGTGTGGCTGAGCTTCAGTTTGGTGATAAACATCAAGTTCTGAATGAGGGGCAGACATTGCTTTTGGTGTAGAAAGCCTGGAGCAGAGGACACTTTCAAGTAATATGACTTTTCCCCAGCAGGACCCTGTGAGTGATAACTGTTTATGTAACTTATGCGCCCCAAAGTTATTGGCCTCCGTAATATTAGACTGTCACTTGAAAATTCTGTGTTACAGCAGACGGCACTTTAAGGACTGGATGTTGTGTCGCATGGGTTAGAGATGATCTCTATGGCAGATGCCTTAGCCCGCTGAGCTATCTTTCTTCAATGTCATGCTTGCTTTAGAGCTAGTGCACTGATCTCAGCAGTCGCCAGATTAAAACTTCTGAAATTTCCTAGTCTGTGTGGACCTGTGACTGGCATGTTAAACACAACATATTTACATATACATTTCTCAAGTATTTTATGCCCTCTGGGCTTTCTCACAGGTTAAAAACGTGTTAGCACACTAGTTCCCTAACAGCTGTGCTATGTCCCTAGGATGGGGACTTGAGCATTCAGAGCAGTTCTGATGTGCCAAGATGAATCACTCGGAACTCTTCAGTAAAGGTAGGGAGAGGAACAGAAGTTGGCAGTAGAAAGGAATCCCGACCCCCATGAAGAGAGGTAAAAATCATATTATTGCAAAACACTCATACTAAATGATTTTATCAGTGATGTTGACACGCCCGTAGGAAGTTCTATGTTTTTCCTTACCAAAAACCTTACAAACAAATATCCTACTCCTTACAACTGCTATACCTATCATATACCCAGCTGTACCGAATAATACAAATAATTAATAGAAACGTTTTTCACAGTTCAAGAGCTAACACTGCACGCTTTGTCGGTAGCTTTTGCAGATGTAGTGGGAAGGCTCAATGGAAAGTAGGACTTATCAGGCACATTTAAAATGTAATCCTCGCAGCAATTTAGAGCCACTGCAGTCGTCTTCTTAAATACTGGGGATGTATGCATGCATTTGGGGAACACTGCATGCTCTGGCAGTTGACTTTTGGATTATGTGGAGTAGTGAGATCAGTTTCTTGGGAAATCCGTAGTAGTTTTGTCTACTGGAACCTACGTTTCTTCCCTTTGCATGTTTCTACCATGTGCTATTACTGTTAAGTGATTAAATTGCTTTTTTTTTGTTGCTTTTTCTAGCTATTTCGCTCCTTGGAGCCATGAGGCTCTGTAACTCAATTTCTGTTCTGTTTTTTTAAATGAGCTTTATATGTAAACACAATCAGTGACATATATTTGCTTCAAGCACAGGTGCCCAAACCGTGTGGTTGGTGCGTGGCGTCCCTGGCTGCTTTTGATGGTGCACAGATTGGAGACCACTGGTTTATTGGATTACGTTATTGTTTCTTTTCAAATGTTCGGGGTAAATTCTTTGTTCTTCCTTCTTTATGGAGCAACCATAGTGTAGGGGGTATGTCCGTGGTTTTCAATCTCCAGGAGTTGGACCCAGGAAACCCCTAAAAGATGAATGCTTTTAATAAATCGAATAGTCGCTCCTTTTGGACTACAAAAAAACTCAGCGCAAGCCAGCCATTCAAATTAAGAAAGTTTGCGTGGACCAGAAGGGCCACGGGTTTGGTGATCCTATCTTTCTTTTTGAGTCCCACATGGAAGAGAGTCGCAAACTAAGTACCAGTTTTACTGGTAGTCGATTGCCTAAAAAGGGTAAATCCTCATTGACAATATTAAATCAGGAAATAAATCGATTAATACGAAAACAACATTTGCTGTTTTCTTTGGGACGTCAACGGGAAATTGATCGTCTTAAATGTTTAAGAAGCCACTGTAAGCTCTGTGAGAGTAGATGGTATTATGGTTCTAAATGGATTAGTTTGCGAGAGTCTGCAAGGGCCAATGATACCAGAAAGTACTGGCGCTGCATCGCAGAGTACTGTGATTCAAGGGTGAAGGCGCAGGCTATCCCGATTTCTGAAAAGGGTTTGGGTGGATTATATCTCTCAGTTGTATGAGAATAACATAACAGCCTTCCCTGTGACTCTGTGTGGATGAGTCATCATTTTTAGGTCTCGCTGAGCCAGCGCATGCGCTGCTCTGCGAGACATTTAGTAAGGGGCTTTTGAAACTGCTACCAAAGAGGCTTTTTCCGGCCACCAGCGTGCGGTTACGCGCGCGTGCACGCGCGCAGCCGCCATCTGGCATTCGTCTCACTCTCCCATGCCTCAACGCATGCCCCTCCCCCGGCCCCCACCACAGAGCGCGTCCAGCTCCTCCCACTGGCTGCTGGTGCTCCTGGCCACTTTCATGGCCGCGTCACTTTTTCCCCCTCCCTGCGATCACTTTCAATTCCCTCCCCCTCCCCGCGATCACTTTTGCGGCCGCGCGGCCGGCCGCTGTATTTCCACACTCCATGTTAGTTATTTGCTCTTGTTTCCGCGTGCACCCATTCATTTTTTCTGCCCCCTCCAATTCCCTTGTTTTTGTTCCGCCCACATGCTTTAAAAACCCACACACAGTGTTGCTACCAACCCCTCCGTGCCCCTGTATTCCTTCCCCCACACACACTTTAAAAAAAAAGAAAGAGCTCTTTGTACATTTTTTCTTTATAATTACCTAGCAAACTCGTGTCTGTAGCCAAAGAAAAAAAGCAGCAACTTTTTTTAAAAATTCTTTAGCCATGCAGCACAGCATTGGAGATGCTGTGCAGCATGGTTATAACAATTAGCAAAGCCAATAAGGTCCCAAACGCGAGACCTATTGGCTTTGCCAATGCTTGTTGGTGCATGGTACTCCACCAGCGGAGGAGATTGTTGGGTTTATAAAGAATGCTAGACCCTCTGGCGCCCAGGCCCCCTTTGATGTTCCCATCTCTATTATCAACAAGCATTTGCAATGCAACAGGTCTCACATTTACGCGAGTTTGAGCTATTGGCATTGTAAATGACCATGCCTTTATTTATGTTTTGGTTTTTGAAACATAAATAAAACGTATTGTCATTTACAATGCCAATAGCTTAAACTCACGTAAATGCGAGACCTATTGCATTGCAAATGCTTGTTTAAGACCAGGCAGCGGTCCGTGGGACCACTGCCTGCTCTTAAAAAACATTTTCACTGCCAATCACAAAGGGGAAGGGGTACCCAGGGGACCCCTTCCCGTTCGCGACTGGAATATGATTTTTTTGTGACCGCATTTGCAGGCGCAAAGCAATCTTATATCCCCCTGTGACTCGAAATAAAGAAGGGATGCCCTTGGCACGCCCCTTCCTAATAGCGAGTCGCAAAACCTATTTTGTGAGTGGGTAACAAGATGCTGACTTGCAAAATAGGGTTGATACATGCTACAACCATTTTTAGGGATCGCAAACGTGCAGATTTCGACCACTAAAAACGGTCATACATCTGGCACAAAATATCGAAAGGAAAGTGCACAGCGGGAGGTAGGGATTTAGTATTCTTAACTCCAAATCTACATACCTTGAAGATATCACCAAGGTACACATATCTGTGGAGCTAGGTACAGAAACTGTAGAGAAACTTACCTTTCCATATTATAAATATAACAATATTCTGCCCCATCGATATTCAGGATTCGATATTCCTAGTCTACACCTTAGTTAGTCATGTATAAATCCTGTCAATGTAGAAAAAATAGAGCTAAGTCAGCGTTTAGACTTCTCTAGTCTTTCTGCTCAGAGCACATTGTGCTAAAAAATAAGTTAAAGCCTTAATGAATATTAAGGATATGAATGTCATAGAAAGTGTTGCATTTTTAATTGCATTTATATATAAATGCGTGAAAATGTAATAATGATTTTATATATCAATTGAATTGTAATAAGCTCATTAGGTTTGTAAAAAAAAATATTTCATAAATAAATAATATGCAGTGTTTTCCTGTCATCTTTTTTGATAGCAACAGTCAAGGCTCAAATCGTAGAACAGCACAGAAGCGACTTTCATAAATGTCAAGGTAGAGCTCCTTTTGACTAGTTTAAAACAATATGCGACCTTGGTCACAAAGCAGGATTTAAAAATATGACATAAATGACAGAGCTGTCGTGTAACTTAAACACCGCTTTCAGCTCCTTCATACTGGACAGAGTCTGTAAGGCTGGTTTAGGATGTGGCAAACGTTTTCACTGATCAAGGGGCCTGACTTTAAACTTGTTACTCACAAAATGTCTCACCTACCTAGCTGTCACATAAGGCGTGCACAGAATGAGATGGTCCAAAAATTCATATATTATTTGCTTTTAAAAATTCATATATTATTTGCTTTTAAAAATTCATATATTATTTGCTTTTAAAAATTCATATATTATTTGCTTTTCTAAATCCATGTACGTTTAAAGTTTTATTACCGTTCGAAATTATAGATTCTTCATGCCTGCAGAAGGAGACATAAAAATAAAACATAGGGGCTGGCAGCCTGTCACATCCGTGAATGATTTAGGGTCTGCTTTCCCAATTGGCTAAAAGCATCTGTGGCTTTGCAGCTGTGAATGAACGTCATTGACCTTGGGCAGAGGAAATGTACACTCCAGGATAGGTAATATTTAGATTTACTCTGGGTCATACTGAGTGTTTTGGACCATGGCATGCTGCTGACAGGGCATGGATCAAATCGGGGGATTGAAAAGAAGTCGAAAGAAAGCATCAAAACAGCCTGTCTGATATTTAAACGTATGTTTAGGGAGCATTTTAATGTGTCAGACGATTTGCAATGAGCATGATTCTTAAAATACGGAGATGCTGTCCTCCGAGGGAATCGGGTGGGGGAAAAGCTATCGCGTCTTCATTAATGATACTCTGAATTACAGAAGCTCATATTTAAAAATCAAATGTATATATTACCTCAGAGTAAGATTTTTACCACAAGTGGTAAAGACCTCCTACCCCGACTATTTAACTTGCAAATTAAGCATAACTTGTGCAATCAGTATATAACACACAGAATTCTGCATGTTTTGCCTTTTTTAGGGGTTCCCTTAAATTTTTACCTGTTAGACCTGCCGGAATTGTGCAGAGGAAAACTGCAAGGATGTGATAATTATCACACCATTCTTAATCCGATTCCTGTACATACACATATCTGCTCAGGGATCGGAATTTAGGGCCTGATTATGATGGCGGTCGGACTTGTGGTCGACCGCCATCCTATCGGAGATGAGACCGCCCGACAAGCTGTTGGCGGTCGCGCCATAGGCATTAGGATGCGACCGTCAACACGCCGTCGCAATGCCCATATTTTGTATTGCGGTGAGTGCTGCGGGCTGCAGCACACACCGCAGTACAAAAAGGGGACACTACACATATCCCTGCACTATGTGGCAGACACCATGCGGTGCCTGTCACATGGTGCAGGGATAGGTAGGGCGGCACCATAGGTGCCCCCCAAAATCCACAGCTGAGGGCCAGGGGCTAAGGGGGGCCCGCTACAGGCCCCCTATGTCCCTTTCCGCCAGCCTTTTCATGGCGGGTAAACCGCCATGAAACGGCTGGCAGAGAGGTACATCAAAATCCCTATGGTAAGGATTGGAGTTCCCTCCGACGGTGGATCCGTGGCGGTCGGTCTCTCCGACCGTCATACATCCGCCTGCCATCCTAATGTGGCAGGCAGGAAATAATCCTCATTTCAATGGCGGTGGGACCGCCACCAACGGGCTGTCGGTGGCGGTCTCACCGTCATCGTAATCAGGCCCTTAGTCCTGCACTTGTAATCAATGTTGTATCATTTACTGCGAAATGCATCACTGTTGGAAAGTGGGTTATTGGTAGGGGCAAATGTAGGTCTGCCACTGGCAATAAGGCCACTAACACATGATAGGACTCAGCATAGGTCTTAGAAAAGTATTCCTATGCTCAACCCTTGTTAACGTGGCTGCGAGCAGACAGGCTTAACTTCAAAGACAGGTATGTAAAGCATTTAAAAACACCATTTCAGTAAATAATTAAGACACAACACAAAATAAAAATCCAACACCAATTTATAAAAATAGGTAATATTTTTATCTTTTAAATGACACCAAAACTAAAAAAATCCACTGTAGGGAACCAGAGATATGAATTTTTAAAGATTAGTCACTTTCTAGTGCTTAGAAACCAACAGTGCCCCTTTTAGTCATTTCGTTTTCTCTGACAGGGACACCTTTAAAATTGTTCTGGAGAATCTCACCAATGTTGGGCGCCTTCTCCAGCAGGCGGGGTCCAGTTAGAACTCCTTCCTGAAGTTCTGCTTGCGGGTCCCAAAGTATCCAACACACAATCCAAGGTTCTGGAATCTCCAAGAGGGTCCTTGAAAGTGTGAAACTTCAATTCCGCAATCCACTTGAACAAAACCCTTACAAATCCACTGGTACTCCAGGCTGGGAATTCTTTGTGGGGATGTCCAGGTGAGCTCTGTTAACCTGTAGCTTGCAGGGAGTCCACTCTTTAGTCCTTTTGCATTAAGGTAATCCACAGGGCTGCAGTTTCAGTTGGTGCAATCTTCAGAGGTCAGGCCTTAGAAATCTTTGCACCGCAAAACTTCTCAGCAGGGCACTTCTTGCTTCAGTAAGTTTCAAGCAGCAGATCTGGAGAGCTCTGCCCCTCTCAGATACTTATTCAAAATTCTCTGGGTCAAGCAGCAGGTCACTTCTGACCAATGAGAGCAGGGCAACTCCTCATAGTGATGACCACATCCTGTAGAGTGTGGCATTATTTTGTCCCAGAGTGCATCAAATCTTCCAAATCCATAATGGCTGATTTTCCAGCAAGGAGGTAAGAGCTGGCTAAACACACCCCCTGGGATGGCTTATCTCATTGGACTCTCCCCCTACCATCTGCACATACCTTCCTTAAGCCTAGCCCTGACTCTGAGTCAAGAGTGTCATAGTGAAACTGAAACCCAGGCCTCCCCTCTGCCTTTGAAGAGCATGGGTTACGACTCCACCCCCTGGCCTGGCATTCCTATACACCAGCACACTGCCCTCCCAGGACAGTTGGTAACCCCAGGGGATCTTTATCACCTCTTCAAAGCAGCCTGGCTAATCCACTTAACTCTGACCAATCAGGACAGACCACTGGAAGGCTGAATTTGGACTTACAAACAAGAAAGTCTTATAACTTCTTGTATGTACATTTTAGGAGAAATTCAACAATATGATATTGTTGGATTTAGCACTACTATTCTGATAAGTCTTTGAATGGTGGCTCTAGGTCCTTCCTGTCAGGAGTTATTATTTAATAACTTCCTGCAATGTTAACCTATGGGCCATGGGATTTGCAATGGGGAAAATGACTTGGGCCAGGTTTCTAGCACCATGGCTTATAAAAATATATTTTATAAGTATTTCCCTAATTTCTACAGGACCCCCACCCTCAGTGCAACTAGGGGAGACTTTAGGGGTTCTGAATCTGAGGAAACATTGCAGATCCTCCTTCTACAGTGCAAAGTTGAATTTGAGCAGCACTTTGCTACAATGTGGGGAGTGAAATGTGAAATTTCACTTTACCCAGGCATATAAAAACTCCTTTTATAAGGGTGTACCTTATACACAACTGACCCCCCACCCCTGGGATACCTAGGGGAGACCCTGGGGGTCCCTAATATGCCAAAACATTGTAGATTATCCACTTTTAAGTGCCCCTACCACCAAAGTCGAGTTTGGGCACAATTTACTTTTTAAAAGCAGTCCTGGCAGCCAGGGCTGTTTTTAAACTGACCCCAGGCTTCAGCATTGGACCCATGCAAGTGCAGAAAAGCTGCTGGCCTCTAAACTGCCATGCCCCAGGATACTGGGGACTTCTAGGTAGTTTCAATCCCCTGCCCTATTATATACTAGGGGCTTATGGGGTAGGTCATGCCAATTACAGGGGTACCCCACCATATCATAGTGTACCCTAGTGTATGTTGGGTGTCTTAACTGTTTTCTAATGTGTTCCTTTCAGCTTGGCACTGGCCCTGGGCCTGGTTAGACAGAGCCCAGGGTCAGTCAGAGTCAGTTACCACCAGTTCCAGTCAGTAAAAAGTTGGGGGGTGCCCAGGGCACAGGATGACTTTACAACATAGCCCCCCCCCCAAACAAAAGGTGAGGGGTTACTAACCTACACCCTGGTAGTCCTCCTCAGCTAAGTGGAAAAACCTGGAAAGTCCATCTGCATTTGCATGGGCAACCCCAGGTCTGTGTTCCACTGTAAAGTCCATTCCCTGTAGGGAAATGGACCACTTTAACAGCTTGGGATTCTCCCTCTCATCTGCATGAGCCATCTGAGAGGCCTGTGGTCAGTTTGAACACGAAAGTGAGTCCCAAACAAATATGGTCTCAACTTTTTCAGGGACCACACCACAGCAAAAGCCTCTCTCTCAATGGCACTCCACCTCTGCTCTCTGGGAAGAAGCCTCCTGCTAATAAAGGCAACTGGCTGATCAAGTCCCCCTTCATTTAGCTGTGACAACACTGCCCCAATCCCTTGCTCTGAAGCATCTGTCTGAACTACAAATTCTTTTGTGTAGTCAGGGGCCAGTAACACTGGTGCTGAACACATAGCAGCTTTCAGAGTGTCAAAAGCCTTCTGACACTCTGGGGTCCAAATCACCTTCTTGGGCCTCTTTTAGAAGTCAGTTCTGTTAGGGGCCCCACAATGGTCCCATAATTTTGAACAAACCTTCTATAGTACCCTGTCAGTCCAAGGAATGCCCTGACCTGAGTCTGGGTAACAGGTGCTGTCCAATCCAAAATAGTTTGAATTTTAGCTTGGAGAGGCTGTACATGGCCCCCACCTACCAGGTGGCCCAGGTACACCACAGAACTCTGCCCTATTTGGCACTTGCTTGCCTTAATAGTCAGGCCTGCCTGCTGCATGGCCTGAAGCACTTCCCTTAGGTGGCTTAAGTGATCCCCCCAGGTAGAACTGTATACAGCTATATCATCCAGGTAAGCTGCACTGAACTGTTCCAACCCAGACAAGACCCTGTTCACCAACCTTTGGAAGGTGGCAAGTGCATTCTTTAAGCCAAAGGGCATTACCTTGAACTGATAATGTCCCTCTGGTGTGGAGAATGCTGACCTCTCCTTTGCTCCGTCAGTGAGGGCAATCTGCCAGTAACCTGAAGTCAAATCAAAAGTACTCAGGTACTTAGCAGCCCCTAACCTGTCAATGAGCTCATCAGCTCTAGGTATAGAGTGAGCATCAGTCTTTGTGACTGCATTCAATCCTCTGTAGTCCACACAGAACCTTAACTCCTTGGGTCCCCCCTGAGGATTAGGTTTGGGTACCAGCACCACTGGACTGGCCCATGGACTCTCAAACGGTTCAATTACCCCCAATTCCAGCATCTTAGCAACCTCAGCTTTAATGCTGGCTCTGACATGGTCAGACAACCTGTACAGTTTATTTTTGACAGGTAGGCTGTCACCAGTGTCAATGTGGTGCACACACCACTCAGTGATGCCTGGGGTCAAGGAGAACAGGCCAGAAAACTGCTCCAGCACTTGCTTACAGTCTCTGTGCTGCTGGTCTGTCAACTTGGGAGAGAGTATCACCCCCTCCACTGACCCATCTTGCACATTAGTGGAGAGGAGGTCGGGCACAGGCTCAGTTTCCTCCTCCACACCCTCATCAGTGACCAGTAACATGGTCATGTCTGCCCTGTCATGGTGGGGTTTCAATATATTCACATGCAGGACCCTATGAGGGTTCCTGGGGGTGCCAAGGTCAACCAAATAGGTAACCTCACCCTTCTTTTCTAAGATTGGATAGGGCCCACTCCACTTGTCATGGAGGGCCCTGGGAGCTACAGGCTCCAACACCCACACCAATTGTCCTGGAGTATACTCAGGCATAGTAGCCTTTTGATCATACCAGTGCTTCATGAGCTCCTGGCTGGCCTCCAGTTTCCTGTTTGCCTTGTACATGTACTCTGCCATTCTAGATCTCAGGCCTAGCACATAATCAAGCACATTGTCCTTTGCTTCTTTTAGAGGCTTCTCTAAAGACTCTCTTAGCAGGCTCAATGGCCCGCTCACAGGGTGTCCAAACACCAACTCAAAGGGACTGAAACCAACCCCTTTCTGTGGCACCTCCCTGTAGGCAAACAGTAAGCATGGGAGGAGAGCATCCCATCTCCTCCTGAGTTTCTCTGACAACCCATTTATCATGCCCTTCAGGGTTTTGTTGAATCTCTCAACAAGACCATTTGCTTGTGGGTGATAGGGGTGGTGAACTTGTAGTTGACACCACACTCATCCCACATAGCAGTCAGATAGCTGGACAGGAAGTTCGTGCCCCTATCTGACACCACCTCTTTTGGAAACCCCACTCTGGTGAACACACCAAGCTGTGCTCTAGCCACCGCAGGAGCATCAATGGTTCTCAGAGGTATGGCTTCAGGGTATCTAGTGGCATGGTCAACTACCACTAAGATATACCTATTCCCTGATGCAGTAGGTGGGTCTAGGGGACCAACAATGTCCATCCCCACCCTTTCAAAAGGAACCCCAACCACTGGCAGTGGTAATAGGGGAGCCTTTGTCTTACCCCCTGCCTTGCCACTGGCCTGACAGGTGACACAGGAGCTGCAAAACTCCTTTACCTTTTCAGACATATGGGGCCAGTAGAAATGGTTCACCAACCGGTTCCATGTCTTTGTCTGTCTCAAATGTCCTGCCAAGGGGATATCATGACCCAAAGTCAGGATGCACTCTCTGTACTTCTGGGGCACCACCAACCTCCTGGTGGCCCCCTCCTTGAGGTTTCTGGCCTCAGTATAAAGCAGTCCATCTTCCCAATAGAGTCTGTGAAACCCACTGTCATCCCCTTCCTCTTGCTTAGAAGCAATCCACCTCAAGCTCTCAAGGGTGGGACAGTCACGCTGTCCCTGACTGAACTCCTCTCTGGCGGGTCCACCTGCTCCTGTCAGTTCTGCCAAATCTGACAGCTCTGGCAGGGATGTAGTCCCTCCCTCAGAGGCCAGATCTTCCCCATCAGGGTTAGATTCTTCCTGCACCTCTGGAGTTCCCTGGGCTAGCTCACCAGGCCCAGTGCCCTTGTCCTTGGATGCTTGGCCCTTTGTTCCAGGGTCCAAGTGTCCAGCCCCTCCCTTCTGGCTAGTCTGTGACCTAGTCACAGCACATACCCACTCAGGGAGCTCCAATCTTTTCATATGGAGTCCTCTCTCCACCTCTGACCACACAGAGGCTTCAAGATCATTGCCCAGTAAACACTGGACTGGGAGCACCTTTGACACAGCTACCTTCATAGGGCCTGTCACACCTCCCCATTCCAAATCCACCACAGCCATAGGATGGAGTTTGGTGGTGCTGTCTGCATAAGTCACCTGGTGAAATTCACCAGGTAACAAACTCTCTGGGGGTACCAGCTCATCCAGGACCATAGTTACACTAGCCCCAGTGTCTCTGATAGCCTCAACCTCAGTCCCATTCACTTTAGGCCTCTGCCTGTACTTATCCATGTTTGGAGGTAAGGCAGTAAGGGTTGCAATATTCACCCCACCCAGGGACACTAAGGTTGCTTGCCCCACCTGATTACCATTCTCTGGGGCACCACTCTCCACCCCTACACTGACACTGGCAATCCCTGTGGATGGCCACTTAGGGGGGAGCTTCTTGGCGCAGACAGCATCTCCCTGCTTGTGCCCTGGCTGGTTACAGTCAAAGCACTTACCCACCTTTGAGGGATCAAAGAACCTACCAGGCTTTCCCTGAAACCCCCTCTCTTTGAATTTGGGTTGGCTTGGGGCCCCCCCTCCTTGTGCAGGTTTTTGTGGGTCTTTGGAGGACTCCTTCTGGTTTTGACCTTCCTTTCCCTGGGCTTTCCCCTGGGGAGGGACCTGTCCTCCTTTCTTCTGGTCACCCCCCTGGTGCTGAATGGAAACCTGGGTTCTCACCCACTCATCAGCTGATTCTCCCAACTCTCTGGGGTCTGTCAGCTTAGAGTCCACTAGATACTGGCGTAACTTCTCTTCTGCACAATGAGTCAAAATATGTTCCTTCAAAAACAAATTATACAATCCCTCATATGTGTCAACTTTGTTACCGACAATCCAGCCTTCCAGTGCCTTTACTGAAACGTCCACAAAGTCTACCCACGACTTTGAACTCAATTTCTGGGTGCCTCTAAACTTCACCCTGTACTGCTCTGGAGTCAGACCAAATCTCTTGACTAAGCATGCCTTCATCTGCTGGTATGATTCTGCATCCTCTCCCTTCAGGGTCAGGAGCCTATCCCTCCCAGCTACTGGAATCAACTCCCACAGGAGTGCACCCCAATACCTAGAGTGGACCCTACTCATTTTAAGGGCCCTCTCAAAAGCTGCTAGCCACCTGTCAATGTCATCCCCCTCAGTGTACTTGGGTACTATGCCCTTGGGAAGTTTAGGTTCAAATCTACCACCCCTGGACATCTCAGCATCTTCTTCACTTTTGCTGCCACCATTCCTTTTCTCCTCCTTCTCCCATCTCTTCTCAGCCAAGTCCAGTTTCCTTTGCTCTAAAGCTATCAAAGCTAATTGAGCCTGAAGCTGTCTCTCTGCAAGGGACGGTAGTGGTTCCGGAGTAAGGGACCCTTCCCCCTCCCACCACCACCTTGATTCACCTGGCTAACACTAGTCACAATGGAAGAGGTCTCATCCTCACCCTCTCTCGGGTGAGGTTGGGGGGAACATCCTCCCACCCCCCTGGGTTCTCCTCAGCTGCCTTGGCCCAGGCCTTTAGGGACTCAAGCAACCCTGCCTTCCTCGTCTTCTTGGCAGCATGCAGCCCCCTAAGCCTACACTGTACCCTAAGATCAGCTATCTTATACTTGGACAGTTTAGCCAGGTCCAGCTCCATGGTTCCCTAGTTTTGGGTCACAAAAAACTAGACACAACAGACTTAGAACAAATTGGAAAAATCAAAACAATGGATTAAAAACAGTTTAGTCCAAATTCCAAGAATCAAACTCAAAAGTTTTGTTCTAAGGCAATTTAGAGGATTTTTATAATTTTAAATCATTCACTGAAAGGTGTACTTTTTAAACACAAGTCCACATCCACACCGCTGAGCACCAAATGTTGGAAAGTGGGTTATTGGTAGGGGCAAATGTAGGTCTGCCACTGGCAATAAGGCCACTAACACATGATAGGACTCAGCATAGGTCTTAGAAAAGTATTCCTATGCTCAACCCTTGGTAACGTGGCTGCGAGCAGACAGGCTTAACTTCAAAGACAGGTATGTAAAGCATTTAAAAATACCATTTCAGTAAATAATTAAGACACAACACAAAATAAAAATCCAACACCAATTTATAAAAATAGGTAATATTTTTATCTTTTAAATGACACCAAAACTAAAAAAATCCACTGTAGGGAACCAGAGATATGAATTTTTAAAGATTAGTCACTTTCTAGTGCTTAGAAACCAACAGTGCCCCTTTTAGTCATTTCGTTTTCTCTGACAGGGACACCTTTAAAATTGTTCTGGAGAATCTCACCAATGTTGGGTGCCTTCTCCAGCAGGCGGGGTCCAGTTAGAACTCCTTCCTGAAGTTCTGCTTGCGGGTCCCAAAGTATCCAACACACAATCCAAGGTTCTGGAATCTCCAAGAGGGTCCTTGAAAGTGTGAAACTTCAATTCCGCAATCCACTTGAACAAAACCCTTACAAATCCACTGGTACTCCAGGCTGGGAATTCTTTGTGGGGATGTCCAGGTGAGCTCTGTTAACCTGTAACTTGCAGGGAGTCCACTCTTTAGTCCTTTTGCAGCAAGGTAATCCACAGGGCTGCAGTTTCAGTTGGTGCAATCTTCAGAGGTCAGGCCTTAGAAATCTTTGCACAGCAAAACTTCTCAGCAGGGCACTTCTTGCTTCAGTAAGTTTCAAGCAGCAGATCTGGAGGGCTCTGCCCCTCTCAGATACTTATTCAAAATTCTCTGGGTCAAGCAGCAGGTCACTTCTGACCAATGAGAGCAGGGCAACTCCTCATAGTGATGACCACATCCTGTAGAGTGTGGCATTATTTTGTCCCAGAGTGCATCAAATCTTCCAAATCCATAATGGCTGATTTTCCAGCAAGGAGGTAAGAGCTGGCTAAACACACCCCCTGGGATGGCTTATCTCCTTGGACTCTCCCCCTACCATCTGCACATACCTTCCTTAAGCCTAGCCCTGACTCTGGGTCAAGAGTGTCAGAGTGAAACTGAAACCCAGGCCTCCCCTCTAACTTTGAAGAGCATGGGTTACGACTCCATCCCCTGGCCTGGCATTCCTATAGACCAGCACACTGCCCTCCCAGGACAGTTGGTAACCCCAGGGGATCTTTATCACCTCTTCAAAGCAGCCTGGCTAATCCACTTAACTCTGACCAATCAGGGCAGACCACTGGAAGGCTGAATTTGGACTTACAAACAAGAAAGTCTTATAACTTCTTGTATGTACATTTTAGGAGAAATTCAACAATATGATATTGTTGGATTTAGCACTACTATTCTGATAAGTCTTTGAATGGTGGCTCTAGGTCCTTCCTGTCAGGAGTTATTATTTAATAACTTCCTACAATGTTAACCTATGAGCCATGGGATTTGCAATGGGGAAAATGACTTGGGCCAGCTTTCTAGCACCATGGCTTATAAAAATATATTTTATAAGTATTTCCCTAATTTCTACAGGACCCCCACCCTCAGTGCAACTAGGGAGACTTTAGGGGTTCTGAATCTGCAGAAACATTGCAGATCCTCCTTCTACAGTGCTTCTAGCATCAAAGTCGAATTTGAGCAGCACTTTGCTACAATGTGGGGAGTGAAATGTGAAATTTCACTTTACCCAGGCATATAAAAACTCATTTTATAAGGGTGTACCTTATACACAACTGACCCCCCACCCCTGGGATACCTAGGGGAGACCCTGGGGGTCCCTAATATGCCAAAACATTGTAGATTATCCACTTTTAAGTGCCCCTACCACCAAAGTCGAGTTTGGGCACAATTTACTTTTTAAAAGCAGTCCTGGCAGCCAGGGCTGTTTTTAAACTGACCCCAGGCTTCAGCATTGGACCCATGCAAGTGCAGAAAAGCTGCTGGCCTCTAAACTGCCATGCCCCAGGATACTGGGGACTTCTAGGTAGTTTCAATCCCCTGCCCTATTATATACTAGGGGCTTATGGGGTAGGTCATGCCAATTACAGGGGTACCCCACCATACCATAGTGTACCCTAGTGTATGTTGGGTGTCTTAACTGTATTCTAATGTGTTCCTTTCAGCTTGGCACTGGCCCTGGGCCTGGTTAGACAGAGCCCAGGGTCAGGCAGAGTCAGTTACCACCAGTTCCAGTCAGCAAAACGTTGGGGGGTGCCCAGGGCACAGGATGACTTTACAACAATCACTGAGAGGAGAGGACTTCCTTTCATGCAGTTGGTAAACAAGTAAAAAAGGCTAGGCTTCATTGTCCCAGTACCTTCTCTGTTCGGGAGCATAATCAGAGACAAAAAACTCCCTTAACAAATGTGGCTCCTCCCAAAAAGCTGGCTGGGGGAATCACTGGTGCTGAAGGCATAGTCCTGAAGAAAGAAATTCCTTGTAGAATGTTGTAGCATATTACAGTGGAACATTATAACTTATTACAGTGCTAGGTTTCTGAGGGCTGATAGTAGCCGCATTTTGAAGAGATTTAAAGTGACCTTAAGATTAATTTGAAGCTGCTTTAAGACATTTTGTGGGCAGAATTATTCATTACACCTATACATCAGAAGAAGTCACAATGGTTTTTATTTGCTTTACACATTATTTTATGTACAGTATTTAGGGGGTAGTGCTTTAGCATCTAAGAGGTGGTTCTTTGTGGAGGGGAAGACAGTAGAAAAATCAGGCACTTGAAAATCTCACTTCAGGGCATAAATATAAAGTTACATCAGACAGTTGTTCCAAGATGCATTTTGTTGGTCAAATAAGCACATATATCAGAAAAATGCATAAAGGACAATTCCTCAACTGATGATTAAAAGTATTACATTAGGGAATTAATAGTTATCAGAGTCCTCACAATAGTTCAAACTATGATAAATTCTATCCATGTCAATACTACATCATTCCTTGGTACAGGAAAAGTCTTACCCTCACTTGGCCACAGTTGGACTTTTCTGCACCCACTTCAAATAAGCATTGAATGTAGAAGACTAAGGGCCTGATTTAAAGTTTGGCAGACGGGTTACTCCGTCACAAATGTGATGGATATCCTGTCCTCCGTATTACCAGTGCATTATATCTAAGGCTTCCTGTTCTCCGTTTTTACGGATTTTTACAGATAAATACAGACAGAAAACAATGTGTTTTCTGTCTGCATTTATTTTTAAAAGTAGATAAATACAGAAAATGTGCTTCTTTTAAGTGACTCTTCATGCTGTCTTTCATGAATTATAGCCCAGCAGCTGAGCAGATGGACAGCATGGGAAATTAAAAACAGGATGAAATTTCTTCAAATAACTGCATGTATCAACATACATTTGTGGTATAATGCTAATGTTAGCCAGTGGATGTACTGCTATATAATATTTGGCATCTTAAATAGCTAAAACATGACAGACATCAAAGTATGAGTGCGCGTCTATCATTTAAATAAATATGGAAATGTACAGTTTTACAACTACATTTATACGCAAAACATAAAATAAATATGGATAAATACAGATAAAATGCCCCAAAAATAAATATGGATAAATACAGACGGAAATGTTAAAAAAATAAATACCATAAAACCGGGAGCCCTAATTATATCATATGGTACTTGAAATACAGTGGACGGGATATCCGTCACATTTGTGACAAAGTAACCTGTCTGCTGAACTCTAAATCAGGCCCTAAGTTCTCTTCATTACTCCCTGATTTCCATTGCAGTCAGTTTTGGGGAGGGTGAGGGAGGGAGTAGGGGTCCTTTAATGCTACAGAGGTCTAGAAATACATTGCTCTTTTCCAGTGGCAGCTGGCAGTGGACGGGGTGGCGGGGCAGGGAGGGGCGCGGGGAGACAAAAAATATATACAAAATCCACTTACCTTTTGCTGCCGGCCGGCCGTCACTCCCCTTCGGTCCCTTCAGGCGCCTTCTCCTCTGTTTCCATAGCGGAAGGAAGCAGGAAGCACACAGACTCCCTCCCCTAAGCCAATCACAACGCTGCAATGCAGCATTGTGATTGGTCTGAGCACCGTGTATCGGCACTCAGAAGGGGACTGTGAGGCTTTGCATGTTCCTCACCAGGCTTTGTAAAGCAAGCCTGATGGGGAAAATGCAAAGTGTGCAGGACTGTTTGGCCGTGCCAAGAGGGTCGGCCAAGCAGTCATGCACACTTGGAGTGAGGCAAACCACTCCTTTCCCGTAACCCCGGCCCTGCCCACTCTAACTCAGCCCGTAGTGAAAAATAAAATGATAATAACCAGGTTATTACAAATTTATTTTTCTGCTGCACTGCTCTTAAAAAAACATTTTACCTTTGTGTGGGGGAGAGGCTGCACGTGCTGGATACAGAGGCATTGGAAGACTAGTAGTACTTTTAACTGCTTTGAAGATGCTTGCTATGATTACCCCCGGCCCACTAATTGACAGAGAAGTGTGTGAGCCAGTAGACAGAGACCAGTTGCCCCAATGCTAACCCCCAAAGAGTGCAGTGCAGAGAAGGTGAGATCAGGTGGCTGTTCCAGGGGCAGCCAACTTTTAGAGTGGGGAAAAGCTTTTTTTATAGCATTATGTTATTTATTATTGTATGTGTGAATTGTGTTGTGCTTTTAAATGTAAATAAGATTGTATTTATTGGTTGTGATTATTTTGAAAATATATTTGGGTATTTTAATTATAATAATATTTGTATTCATTTATTTTATGGATTAAGCATTGTAATAAATATGTGATTTGCTTATTTAAAAAAAAATATATAGAGAGTGATTTTTATATTTAAATATTTATATTTTTAGACATTTAGTATGTTTTTAAATTATTTTATTTTGTTGAAGTGAATTAGTTGTTTTCTAATGTTGCAGATAGTGTAGTGGGAGTAATACATTTTACCCCTTTGAAATCCAACACTTTCCTTACTGTTGCACTGACTGGAGTGGGAATAGTAAATTGTACTCCTCCGCAATCCAACACTTTTCCTACTTTTGCACTGACTGGAGTGGGAATAGTGAGTTTTACCCCTCCGCAATCCAACACTTTCCCTACTTTTGCACTGACTGGAGTGGGAATAGTAAATTGTACCCCTCAGCAATTCAACACTTTCCCTACTGTTGCACTGACTGGAGTGGGAATAGTAAATTCTACCCCTCCGCAATCCAACACTTTCCCTACTGTTTCACTGACTGGAGTGGGAATAGTACATTTTACCCCTTCGCAATCCAGCAGTTTTCAAACTGTTGCACTGACTGGAGTGGGGATAGTAAATTTTACCCCTCCGCAATCTAACACTTTCCCTACTGTTGCAGTGACTGGAGTGGGAATAGTAAATTTTACCCCTCCGCAATCCAACACTCTCCCTACTGTTGCACTGACTGGAGTCGGAATAGTAAATTGTACCCCTCCGCAATTCAACACTTTTTCTATTTTTGCACTGACTGGATTGGGAATAGTGAAATTTACCCCTCCGCAATCCAACACTTTCCCTACTGTTGCACTGACTGGAGTGGGAATAGTAAATGTACCCCTCCACAATCTAACAATATATTTAATGTTTACTTTTTATAATTATATATATTTAAAAAACGAACGATAATAGGGACAACAATATCTTTTTATTGATGTTTTTGTAACTTACATGATAAGTATAGGATGATGATATTTTTGACATCGATATTTATGTCACTATATTTTTTTTATATGGTGATATTTTCATGTTCGATATGTTGTCAGCAAACCATCAGGTTAGAAAAATAAAGAATACTTTTATAAATAAAACACAAACAAAATGACGAAAATCCAATGAGTAGAAGTTGAGATATGAAGGTTTTAAAGATTACATGCAAAAATAGCTCTTAGAAGCAATAAGCGCCTAAAGAGTTAATTGGTCGTGCCGGACCTGGACAAAGTCAAAAATTTAGGCCAACCAGAATGGAGCATGGGGCGGACACAGGGACCCACTTAGGCCCGCTGACCAATAGTACCTTGATCCTTGGTTTTCGTCGAAGAAGATGCGGGTTGCAGCCGAGCGATGCATCAGTAATCCCCACACAGTTGGGGTGATGCGCTAGATTTCTCCGCGCAACGGCGGCTATGCAATGGCTCCGTGAATGAATCACCTGTTCTGAAGTGTGGCGGTTTCAAATGTGATGCAACGGGTTTCTCCACACTGTAGAGGCAATGCATCAATCTTCTCCACACAGTGGCAGCGATGCATTGGTTCCGAAGCGGAGGTTCCACAGGCGATGCAGCAGTTCCAAAAGCGATGCACCTACCCTGTGCCTGCAACAGTGGAGATGCATCAATTCTGCTCTAACAGCAGAGGATGCGTCAGTTCCGCTGGAGCAAACACCTAGTTCCACTTCCAATGGTCCAGGACTATGGTTGCACCAATTGGCAGGACAGGCTCACAAGCAGTAGGGTCCAAGTATTGAAGAAGGAGGGTTGTATGTTTTTCGTGTCACTGAGACTTAAAAACAGGAGACAAGCCAGAAAGACCTTGGTGTCACTCTGGGTTCAAGTGATGAAGGTCCATCCCTTCTCACCCAGGTAGAGAAAGCAGCAGGCTGCAGGGCATCACAGCAAGGCGGGAGTTCAGCAAAGAGCAGCCTAGAAGGACGGCAGTCCTTGAGCAGCACATCAGTTCTTCTTCTTCCTGGCAGAGGGGCCACGGTCCAGAAGTGTACTGAAGTTATGGTGCCAGAGGTACACTATTTATACCCAGTTGTGCCTTTGAAGTGGGGAAGACAACAAAGAAAGCTTTGAAGTGCATAGAGGTCCTCCCTCCCTGTCCTGGCTCCAAACTCACTACAGGGGCATATGCAGAGCTTTGTATGTGGACAGGACACAGCCTATTCAGGTGTAACTGTGGGGCTGTGCACAGCTCCTCCCTCCCATCTCTCAGGAAGGCCCATCAACACACACCTTAGCTCCCTTTGTGTGTAGCTGTCTAGAGGGAATACTCAAAGCCCAGCTGTCACAAACCCCGACTGAACAGAGACAGGGAGCTGGCATCAAATGGCTAAAGAAAGTGAATGCCAACTTTCTAAAAGTAAAAGAACAATTGATGGAGAGAATGCAGAACAATGTCATACATTCACCCCAGTATAGAGATCTGAGCGTAAATCCATCGTTTTTTGCTCCCCATGCCATTCCAGTTTGAACCCAGCCATATGCAAATCAGTCTTGACCCTGCACCCAATGGGAACAGTCCAGCCTGAACTGCCAGGCCAGGTCCTCCCTGGACTGCAAACAAGCCACCTAGGACCGGTTCGGGATTTTACGCCTCATCAGCCAAGATAGCTTGACTCCAGTGGCATGGAGAGCACTGGACCCACGTCTGGGCATACCCGTCCCACTCGGGGTGACAAATGCATAAAGAACAATTGATGGACAGAATGCAGAATAATGTCATACATTCACCCCAGTACAGAGATATGGCCCTAAATGCATTGTTTTTTCTCCCCATGCCATTCCAGTTTGAACCCAGCCATTTGCAAATCAGTCTTGACCCTGCGCCCAATGGGAACAGTACAGCCCGAACTGCCAGGCCAGGTCCTCCCTGGACTGGAAACAAGCATCCTAGGAACGGTTTTGGGGTTTCCCCCCTCATCAGCCAGGATAGCTTGACTCCAGTGGCATGGAGAGCACAGGACCCACGTCTGGGCATACCCGACCCACTTGGGGTGACAAATGCAAAAAGAACAATTGATGGACAGAATGCAGAACAATGTCATGCATCCACCCCAGTACAGAGATCTGGGCCTAAATCTATTGTTTTTTTGCTCCCCATGCCATTCCAGTTTGGACCCAGCCATATGCAAATCAGTCTTGACCCTGCGCCCAATGGGAAAAGCCCAGCCCGAACTGCCAGGCCAGGTCCTCCCTGGACTGGAAACAAGGATCCTAGGACTGGTTTCAGGGTTTCACCCCTCAACAGCCAGGATAGCTTGACTCCAGTAGCATGGAAAGCACGGGACCTACGTCTGGGCATACCTGTACCACTCGGGGTGACAAATTCAAAAAGAACAATTGATGGACAGAATGCAGACCAATGTCATACATACACCCCAGTACAGAGATCTGAGCCTAAATCCATCATTGTTTTGCTCCCCATGCCGTTCAAGTATGAACCCAGTCATATGCAAATCAATCTTGACCCTGTGCCCAATGGGAACAGTCCAGCCCGAACTGCCGGGCCCGCCCTGGACTGGAAACAAGCATCCTAGGACCGGTTTCCGGGTTTCACCCCCCTCATCAGCCAGGATAGCTTGACTCCAGTGGCATGGAGAGCACGGGACCCACGTCTTGGCATACAGATCCCACTCAGGGTGACAAATGCAAAAAGAACAATTGATGGACAGAAAGCAGAACAATGTCATACATTCACCCCAGTACAGAGATCTGGGCCTAAATCCATCGTTTTCTTGCTCCCCATGCCATTCCAGTTTGAACTCAGCCATATGCAAATCAGTCTTGACCCTGCGCCCAATGGGAACAGTCCAGCCCGATCTGCGAGGCCAGGTCCTCCCTGGACTGGAAACAAGCATCCTAGGACCGGTTTTGGGGTTTCAACCCTCATCAGCCACGATAGCTTGACTCCAGTGGCATGGAGAGCACGGGACCCACATCTGGGCATACCCGTCCCACTCTGGGTGACAAATGCAAAGAGAACAATTGATGGACAGAATGCAGAACAATGTCATACATTCACCCCAGTACAGAGATCTGGAACTAAATCCATCATTTTTCTGCTCCCCATGCCATTCCAGTTTGAACCCAGCCATATGCAAATCAGTCTTGACCCTGCGCCCAGAGCGAACAGTCCAGCCTGAACTGCCAACCAGGTCCTCCCTGGACTGGAAACAAGCATCCTAGGACCGGTTTCAGGGTATCACCCCTCATCAGCCAGGATACCTTGACTCCAGTGGCATGGAGAGCACGGGACCCACATCTGGGCATACCCGTCCCACTCGGGGTGACAAATGCAAAAAGAACAATTGATGGACAGAATGCAGAACAATGTCATATATTCACCCCAGTACAGATAACTGGGCCTCAATCCATCGTTTTTTGCTTCCCATGCCATTCCAGTTTGAACCCAGCCTTATGCAAATCAGTCTTGACCCTGCGCCCAATGGGAACAGTCCAGCCCGAACTGCCAGGCCAGGTCTTCCCTGGACTGGAAACAGGCATCCTAGGACTGGTTTTGGGGTTTCACCCCTCATCAGCCAGGATAGCTTGACTCCAGTGGCATGGAAAGCACAGGACCCACGTCTGGGCATACCCATCCCACTCGGGGTGACAAATGCAAAAAGAACAATTGATGGACAGAATGCAGACCAATGTCATACATTCATCCCAGTACAGAGATCAGGGCCTAAATCCATCTTTTTTTTGCTCCCCATGCCATTCCAGTTTGAAACCAGTCATATGCAAATCAGTCTTGACCCTGCGCCCAATGGGAACAGTCCAGCCTGAACTGCCAGGCCAGGTCCTCCCTGGACTGCAAACAAACATCCTAGGACCGGTTTCGGGGTTTCACCCCTCATCAGCCAGGATAGCGTGACTCCAGTGGCATGGAGAGCACGGGACCCGCGTCTGGGCATACCTGTCCCACTTTGGGTGACAAATGCAAAAAGAACAATTGATGGACAGAATGCAGAACAATGTCATACATTCACCCCAGTACAGAGATCTGGGCCTGGATGCAAGCTAGCCTGGCTGATGAGGGGTGATGCCCCGTAACCGGTTCCAGGATGTTTGTTTCCGGTTCAGGGAGGACCTGGCTCATCAGTTTGGTCTGGACTGTTCCCATGAGGCACAGGGTCAAGACTGATTTGCATAGGGCTGGGTCTAAGCTGGGGTGGCATGATGAACAAAAGAACAATGGATTTATCCCATATCTATTGACTTGGGTATTATGTTTGATTTGCTCTGCATTCCGTCCATCATTTGTGTGTCTTTTGCTTTCTCGCCCTAAGTGCTCTGGGTATGCCCAGACGTGGGTCCCGGACTCACTGTGCCACTGGATTCAAGCTAGCCTGGCTGATGAGGGGTGATGCCCCGTAACCGGTTCCAGGATGTTTGTTTCCGGTTCAGGGAGGACCTGGCTTGGCAGTTCGGTCTGGACTGTTCCCATGAGGCACAGGGTCAAGACTGATTTGCATATGGCAGGGTCTAAACTGGGGTGGCATGGTGAGCAAAAGAATGATGGATTTAAGCCAGATCTATTGACTGGCAGTGAATGTTTGATTTTCTCTGTATTCCGTCCATCAGCTGTGTGTCTTTTGCTTTCTCGCCCTAAGTGCGCCGGGTATGCCCAGACGTGGGTCCCGGGCTCACTGTGCCACTGGATTCAAGCTAGCCTGGCTGATGAGGGGTGATGCCCCGTAACCGGTCCCAGGATGCTTATTTCCGGTCCAGGGAGGACATGGCTTGGCAGTTCAGTCTGGACTGTTCCCATGAGGCACAGGGTCAAGACTGATTTGCATATGGCAGGGTCTAAACTGGGGTGGCATGGTGAGCAAAAGAATGATGGATTTAATCCAGATCTATTGACTGGCGGTGAATGTTTGATTTTCTCTGTATTCCGTCCATCATCTGTGTGTCTTTTTTTTTACTTTCTAAAAGTGGCATTGGCTAAACTGTAATTTAAAATCCAACTTCACCATAAGTTGTGATTTTAAATTGTGAGTCCGTTTACACCAGACTTGAAAAGTCTATCTCTTCACAATTGGGAGTTACACTTAAAGATGAAATAAGGTAATCCTAGTGTTATCCAGTGGTGGAGATATGCCTTGCAGTAGTGAAAAACGAGTTTTTCACTACCAACTCATGTAAAACTTAAGAGTGCATCCTTTAAATACCTTCCAGTCTGCCCTGTGGGTTAGACAGTGCCTACCTTAGAGGTGATGTATAGGTATAAAAAGGGAAGGTTTCGGCCTGGCAAGAGGTTTATCTTGCCATGTTGAAGTGACAGTGTAAAACTGCACATACAGGCCCTGCAATGGCAGGCCTGAGCCATGGTTAGAGGGCTACGTAAGTGGGTGGCACATTGAGTGCTGCAGCTCACTAGTGGCATTTATTTGACAGGCTCTGTGCTCATGGAGTGCACTTTACTAGGGACTTATAAGTAAACTAAATATGCCAATTGGGGTTAAGTTAATGTTACCATGTTTTAGGGGTGAGAGCACAAGCACTTTAGCACTGATTAGCAGTGATAAAGTACACAGAGTACTAAAGCCAGCAAAACCGAGGTCAGAAAAATGGAGTGAGGCAGGCAGAAAGTTGGAAGAAGACCACCCTAAGTCTGTCAGATCTAACAGTGTCTATGGGTGGCGATTAATGCAACCTTGAAAGTAATAAAACAGATGCTAAATGATTTAAGGGAAGTCATATGAAGACATCAGAGACTGCTAGAAAGACCAGAGAGGAACAATGTGCTAGCAGCTTAGCATGTCTGAGTAACAGACTGGTGCATGGTAGAAACAGAGAAAGTGCTGACAGCACTCAACTACCCTCTAATGAGCAACTCAAAGGCCTCACTCTCTACTGCCTCATACAGCGGAGAACAAAGCTACATGCTAGCTCAAAATGTATCCATCACTGTGAAGAACATGTAAACCTAAAGGAAGAACTGCAGAAACTACATGGAGGCTGAGGGGTGTGAATAACATCCTGGGAAACTATTCACAGAGCAGCAAAGAAATTGAAGCATAAGAAGCAGGGAGTCAACTTAAATATTTTGAAGACCAAGGATGAATAATATATTGTGCTTTGCGTCTTGAAGGTATGGAGAAAGGTAACATGAAGGATTTCTGGAGAAGTTTTGGCCAAAGTAGTTTATGAAGTTGGAGCAACTACTGTGAATTAAGGTAGAACAGGAATATCGAACACCATTATGGTGACAGGCAACAAACTCCCCATCTCACACAATTAGAATGCATTGACAGAAAGTAAGCCCAGTGTTCAGGCTCCACTGGATACATGAAAGCATGGTGAACTCCTATATGATTTCCACAAGATCTCATTTGATCTAGATAACTCCTTTGAGACCCAGAAGCAGTGCTGGACATTTGATGATGTTAAATATCCGTATCCGGCAGTCATGTGATCGACGGACGTTGCTTCTTCTCCAACTTCCATGCGGTTCCCGGGCGCACTCGCCTGTCACTCCTTCCTCCGCATTTGCCGCACTTCCCGACCTATCCATTAGCGTGCCCTCCTTGGGCCCTGCCCACCGCCACCACCCGGACCCGGATACTGTCCCTGGTCACCCTCTTCTGGGCAGGATTTCAAGACTTTACATCCTCCCATCTGAGACGCCCACTTTTCACCTTTGCTCAGTTTGCTACTACCCGTTCGGCCCTGAAGAGTCACGGGACTACTTCCCACTGTGACGAAACACGTGTCGGCTGGTCGTTTTTCTTTGTTCATCATTAAATAATCCTGACTCACATAACTGATGTCGATCTTAAATTGGGCAACTTTCGAGACTTTTTTCTGATCTATTATCCCAACCACGTGTGCACAGGATAGTGTCCATATTACCAGTGTGGGTTGTTGACTCACACAAATCACGGGGGTTATTGGGTACTTCCCCCGACCTGGCAGCACCCTACACATACAACAGCCTTGTTACATAGACGCGCACGATTCTGAGCGCCTACTCCCTGATGTACAAAAAACCCTACACAGCTTAGCTACATTGGATAATATAATATGGGGCCACTTATGCGATTGGTTTGGCCGATAATGAGATGCAATATATTTTCTTTTTTACACGTGTATGGCTGTATACCACTAATGATTCTGATGTGTGGTGCTAGATTGAGTGGGAGGTTTTTTGGTTTGCAGCCCTATTAAGGTACCTGAACTCTGCACAGACTTATCATAGTTCAGTGAGCAGTGTAGTGTTTAAGAGTATCTTTCCTTGTGTTGTTTTCTGTTTGTTTCTGTATGTGGAGTGGTGAGTGATTGCATGAGCACATCACTACGATTCTTCTAATCGTTCATACCACACCATTATTATTATTGAATGCCTCACAGTATGCTTTACATGAGCACCCACACACCCTTTCACATTTTGGTTTATCTAACTCTTGCCCCTAGAATCAACAGAAACTTCATAGAGAAATCTCCTACCTCATTTACACACCGTCCATCCAATACCAACATTACCTGCATTGGAGAATTCAATCTCTTCAAGGGCAAGAGAGTCTTTTTATTGAATCTCTCAGCATCTCTCAAAGCCTTCACACATCTCTATGCAAATATCCATGTCCTCTTAGTTAACCCTTTCCTTAACAGCTCCTTAAACCTCCCCACGATTCATCAGATTACTTTGCTCTTAAATGTAGCACACTGTAAACTTTCTCACAATCAACATCCCTGATGTTCTACCATCACCTCCAGGTCATTCAAAACCATCCCAACAGAAACTCTACAGCAAGCCCTAACCTCCATCCACTTCAAAATATCTGTTGACATGGGTAAACATCTGTTGACATGGACCCTTTTATTTACAGTCTCAATGCTGCTCTTGAGACCCTTCACTGACACTGATGCATAACTCCACTCCAGAAAGTTTAGTTCAGAAAACTCAACCACAAATGAATCCCAAGACCCTAACTCCTTGAAGCATGCATTTTGAAAGGTGGAAGAAACATGTGTTCCTCCATCCACAATTCAAACCATGAGGTCGGGAAAGTCCTTACAGCTGCACATGCTAAACGGAATTGGGTCACCCATAACGCTGGATTAGACCATTGGATCAAAATCATCTCATATTTGAAACAAAACTGATTACTGTTCAAAGCAGTTAAGTACAGTGTAAATTAAAGCAAATCTCACCATACTCATATGACATTCAACAGGGAAATCAAGAATTATCATCTGATTCTTCATCAAAAGCATTTGGTACCATAGGCAAAATATTGTCTCATAAAAAATCTTCTTTCCCACAACTGATCTCCTCTACGCCATCTTTCCAATCTTTCCAACCCTTCACTTTTAACAACCTAAGCTGTATTTTCTTTACCATTCCATGTCATGCTTTAGATTGAGGAGGTCCATTCATCCTCCCTGTAAAGTCCCTCTTCCCTCTCACTGTCACCCTTGCCCCCAGATTCATCAACACCTCCTATTGCGGCATTATTCAACATCTTCTCTAAAAGATGTTTAAATACTCCCCTTGTTCAAGGATCATGGTCTAGGTCTCAATGACCTCATCATGTACCTCTCTTTCACTCACTTCTCCTTCCTCAGCAAAGTCCTCAAAAACTGTGGCATTCAAACGCTAATACCACATAGTCTTAAACAATCTGCTTCAGGCTTTCCATCCCTACATCTACCATTGCCGCAGCACAGAAACTATTGAAGGCACGCTGCAAATCACTTCCAAAGTATACCTTGCTATCTACACCTCTCGTTCCATTCAGCAGCCTTTGATACCGTAGACATTTAGGTGCTACTTAACAATATATAAAGCAATGCATGTTTTATTACTGGAGATCCTAGTGATCCTTTGCCTGCAAGTTCTTCCATTTTCTGTTCTCCCACTCATCTTATCTTCTGTTCTTCAAACTGCTGAGATCCACCTTCGTCATGTTGGTCTTCTTATTTTTTTCTTTTGCTAAACCTTTTGTGTGGTGTCTTACCTATCACACTCTCCTTTCTTGTGTTTTGGCATTGATTAGTGTACCGTCTTCCTTCCTCCTGTCTGGCCGATCTCTACCACTGCATACCTTCATTTGTGCACAGGAAATAGAAAAGGATTGTGGTTGCACTTCTCACTTCAATTCTCTTGTAGATACTGTGTACTTGTTTTATTTACTTTACATTTGGTTATTAATAGTTTATCAGAGAGCAAAAGTATTTGAAGTTGTAAACAAATTTTAGACTTTTTGGTGTGTGGCCTTTTTGTATAACTAAGTTAAACTCTGTACACTTTTTAAGCATGATATTTTTTCTGTAAATCTATTTATCTTTGGATGATTTGTGTGAGAAACATTTAACAAGCTGATGTTGGACTTGCAGAGGATGGACAGACAGAGCCAAACAATGCACTTCAAGAAGAACATTCTTTACTTGATTCTAGTATTAATGCAGCCAGGTATATATCCCATATCTAAGTTCCTCAATTATCTTAATACACTATCTATCACAAGTCATTTGTCTGATTTTCCATTCAGGAGCTGCATTTACAGTTTTCCATGTTACCATTCAGTTTAAAGACATACTCAAAGGTATTTGCCAAGGTGAAGGCTATTTTGGTTGGCCAGCAGCAGGAAGAGTTATTTAGTGCACCCTAATCTTAGTGATTGGTTAATTAAGGCGTCATTGGTTAGGTTATCATTTAATAATTCATGGGGTCTGTGCACTTTTTTTATCAATTCCAATAGTTTTTCGCTTGTTTTTCTGCAGAGATTGGACTTTAATCAAAATCAACTGGGGACAGATATGGGAGCAGAATTCTTGCCCACAGATAGGATCCAGAGGCTGAGATATTGCATGGCATCATTAAATGGGACTGCAGGAAGGACAGATGTGAAGCAACTTGATATTTCATAAAGACATGCTGGCATCCAGTGTATTTGTACCACTGCCCTACCTTGTTTGGAACCCACTGGTGACATTGTAATCATGCTGTACTTTGGAGTTTCGGGTTTACAATGTAATGTTCGCAGAGATTTAATGTGACCTTTAGCGGTGACCTCGTGCAGAAATCTTTAGCAGGGACTGCACTTGGTTTCACCATTAACAATGGTCCTAATTACAGATAACAAGGAGGGTCTCTGTGAATAACTGTGGAATCCTTCCCGGCTCAATTACAGTACTGAGCAAGGAAGTGAAAATGGAAGGAGCAGGAGTCAATGCAGATAGACCAGTTGCAGTTTTCAAATCACTTGTTCTGATATGAACAGACAACAATGCCACCATGACCTATCTGAACAGATAGAGTGGTTTGTGCTGTCAAACCTGAACAAGCCTGCATTCCAAAAACCCAATTTGTGCAGAAACAATGCGTTGACACTATTTTATAAGATAATCTTAGATAAAGCACCTCCCCAGGATTGGAGATGTAATTAACCTCAGAACGTATTAGCCAATGTGTCCCACCAAACAACAGATTAACTGTAATTAAGTCAACATATTCAATTAAATGAGCTTTCATCCAGAACATACTTGTGCCTTCTAAATTTGCAAAACCATGAAGGTTTATTAAGTAACTAAAGTGCAATACAAAACGCACAAATAATAGTCAAAATACATGGTGAATCAAATTCGGGAATTAGCATAAGGCTCAACCAGATGCACCAAAGAGTCTGGTATGAAGTCAAGGAGGCTCAGAGCAAAATTATTCTAAGTCTAAATCAAGACTGACATAGTTCTGCTCTCAACGAGCCAGGGAAAACCAGGCTGGCTCACCTCCAATTTCATGGTCTTTTATAGTAAAATACACAGTGAAAATTGCATTATCAACAGAAGGGGATCATACATCATTATGGAAATTGACAATTCAGAACACAAACTTGTAGTACAGCAACATGTAGCACTATCGCAACTCTATCCTCTAATATGAATATATACATCACCCCTTTGACCTAATATCATTGGATATGGACAAATCAGGTTACACTCAAAACAATGACAGTTTCATAAATGAAGAGGCCTACAGTAGCCCAGGCAGGAAGAGCCTTAAATGTTGCAAAGGCTTGCTCTGGAGTTCTTTGAGAACGGCATATCAACAAAGAGCATTATACTGGAGCGAATTTTGTTACTTGAGATGAGAAGGGAAGTGAAAACAAACATCATGGGTGCGTTAGGATTCAAAATGGTATATAAGCCTAGTTCCGTCCTAGCTTTGTCAAATACAGGAAAATATGATTTTTGAAAAGTGCAGTGTTTTTGATTTAGTGCTAAATTGTTCATACCATTAGGCACACAATTTTAATAAATCAAAATCAGCTCCCTAATATGCAACTGTTGTTGATGACAGTTCACATGAAAGGAGTGGAAAGCCAAGTACCAGAATCTTCGGTTCACATCTTACGCTCCTCTCAGGAGAACACAATCTCCCAGCAGGTGTTTATAGTCACTAGATATTTTTGCACATTGGCACTGGTCTGTAAGGCAGCCTCACACATGGTGTTATTTTTTGAATGGCGTTTATTCATCTTTCGCTAACTTCTGCTTGGATCTAGATACTACACACTTTTTTGTTCACGGGTAATTGCATTGCTCACTAGATCTCACCCCCATGTTATTTTTCACCTTTATTTAACACTTTTCACTTCTCTCTTTGCTCTTTTCTCCCTTCCTCTCTATTATCCTTTTTTTCTATCAACTTATCTTTTTTCACATGTTTACAATGTTTTTCGTGGTCTAACATCATTATTCTAAAATACACTCATGTTGTATGCCATTACAGCCCTGAAGAAGCCCATTTTTGGGCGAAACGCGTTGGCTGGTTCTATCATACGAAGTACAACGGAGAATAAAAAGACCAGAAACGTTTATTTGCGAATACTTTTTATTGACGTGTTTTCATGTACTTAACTGTCTGTGTCTACATATTGCCTCTCATCCAACCAATTCACTCAGTCACTAAAACTTATCTGGTTTTCCTTCCCTGAACCTGATGCTCACCCGGGAGAAAATAATGCTACCAAATTCTGCTTCCAGTTTCTGGACCTCATTGCACAGAGTGTTAATGGTCTCAATCTTCTCTGGCAAGAGGGCCTCCTACATGCCTTCCCTCCCTTACTATTCATCACACAATTGTGCTGAATAATTTTAGAGGTAGAGTGGATGCAGTTTTAGTGGTAGCGTACTTGTCCAGGATCTATTGATTTCACATTCTAAAATTAACAAAAGAAAAGGAATGCATTTTAGGGTGATTCTCTGTATTTCCCTGCCCACTAACTCTAGGGGTTGTGTTAATTCTGACTTTCAGTCTGGAGATTGAGATTAGAGGATGGTAGAAGATGGGTTTTTCCAGAGAGGTGGTACAACTTTCTAAGTAGCTATCAGTGAAGCACACACGTACAATAGACAATCATTTCAGATTTGGTGTTTTGTGATAGTCATTCATCCTAAACCTCTGATCATTTTTGATTATCCACTAGACAGCTTTCACAAGTGCCTGGCTGTCACTCTAATTTGGGAGACTTCAAGTTCATCTTGAAGGTATGAAGAGGGTTGGGGTTGTATGAGCCCTTGGGTGGCTTTTTTGTTGTAAAAAAAAGGGTTTTAACTATTGTAGATAACTCCAAGGATCAGTGCAATCCTGGCCCTCTCTTACTTGTACAAAGCCATTGTTTTACTTAAGAGCCTCCCCCACACCACACAGGCCCCCTCACAAGGCATCCTTCAATCTGCAGCACATCTGATCAAGGGCTGAAAATATTTGACCGTATTACCCCTGCTCTGAAACATTGCCTCACATCATCACCTGCTAGGCCATCAGAAACCCTATCACCCTCAGATTGGATGCACCATATCAGATCCCAGGGCAGCTCCAGACTACAGTCAAAGAAATTACAGAAGAAAAAGACCAGCAGCCAGGCCTTCTGCATTTATACAACCACAATCTCGACCAGCTTCCCCATAGTCAAGAGAATGGCTCCTTCCGTTCTGCAATTCAGAAAGAAAGTGAAGATACATCTCTTTAAGGAACACTACCATCCTTCAAAATAGATCCTTATTATTAATTTCCTCATTATAAACTAAGTCATATCTCAGGGTTCACAATTGCTCTTCGGATCACTGACAGAATATCGGAATCAAGGATGTTGATTACAAAAGTCTATGAGGAACCTGGATTCAAATTCCTGCCAGTAGTATACAGACAGTTAACAAGAAGTTGGCAACCTTGTAGTGAAATTAATTGTGAGCACCTTTGGTAAATGTTTGTAAGGACCTTTTCATGTTTATTGTTTTCTGCTTCAATAGTTTCTTTTCTTTTTATCTCTTAGTCTCATTGTAGTGCAATGGGTTCTGCCCATATAATCCACCTGGTTTTTTGCTTTTGGATCACTTGTTTTAGACTTTTTACTGTGGGTGAGCCTTTCAACTGGTGTACCACCCACAGTAATCACATGGTAAATGGCCTGTGCATGATTACTGCCAGTGTCCGCCTTTTAAGATAAGGCTACTGCGATGCAACATGGGTCAGGGGCACTTGGTCGGTTACATGTTAACATGTATGCACACATGTGCATACAGGGGAGGGCTGCCCATGTGAGGCTACCACTTCACAGTGGCATAACGAAAGTTTAAGGGGCCCCCCTGCAATGTACACGGAGGGGCTCTTGCTCCGGATTTAATCTGGAGCGCTCAGACCTGAGTACTGTGCCCCCTGCAGTTCGGGAGCCCCCGCACCGCGGGGATGCAGGGGCCTGTGTTACGCCCCTGCCACTTCATTATATGCAGGGGAAATCTGCCTTAGAGTGCAGTTTCAATTCCCTTTGGCCTACAAAGTCCAGCAAGGTAACTGGGGTAAAAAGTGTGCACCAAGTTTGATTATGCAAGTCCCAAGCAGATATATGTACACCTTTTGGTTCGCCCAGAATTTATATACTTCTCTGACTCAACTCAGGATCAGAGCCCAGGCATTTTTGTACCCTGCTAGGCCAAGTTAATTACATTGCTCCTCAGCAAAAGGAACAAAGGCCTCCCCACACAAAGGGAGCAGATAACAGTGCTTCACTCAGTTCCTGAGGAGGAAGGGGTGGGGAAGAAAATTTGCATTTGTTAATTAGCTGTCACACTGTACAAGGGTTGTGACAGCCTAAGGCCACTGGACAAAGGGAAGCCAAGACCTCTGAAGCCAACCCAGGAAGAGGCTCCTTTTTAAAGTGTTGTTGGGAAAGGCCCAGGCACTGACGTCAGCGAGGGGTGGAGCTGATGCCCCGTGAGGAGATGTGACTCGTGACTTCTGGATGATGCCATCTTGAATTGTCCCAGCATGCTGTGCAGGAGGATTGGGATGGGGTTGAGGGGTGGTGTGCTGCCATAGAATTGGTCAGGGATGCCTGGCTTCTAGTACCTTCCACCCCCCATTTAGAAACCCTTGCACAAGGAAGGAAGAGTGCCTTGAGATTGGAGTTGGACACTGGAATTTGACAGTGGCAGCCCCATGGACAAACCCCCTAATGCCCTAATGGTCTAAGAACTCTGACTACAGTTGACCCCATGACCAGGGGGTCTCTCTAGACCAGGGAAGCTGGTTCCCTTACACCCCCCTAAGAACCAGTTGGGGGAAGAACTGGGCTTCTGCATCCAAACAGGAGGAGAGAAGCACCAGAGGACAAGAAAAAGGAGGAAGGCTGGCAGATGGAGCCAGTGGAACCAGCTCCCTGCAAAGTGTCCTGCATTGGAGGTCTGGAGGCATGTGGAAAAGGATTCAGTTGGTAGGTCTCACAACCAGGATCGAAATGAGCCCAAGCTGTGCAAAACAGCCCGATGGGACCTGAGATATCACAGGAAAAATAATTTCACCAGTGACCCGCCAGATGAGAAACAGAGCGCGTGGAGCTCCACTGCACGACCTGTAAAAACTCCCGGAGTCGACGCAAGCTACATTAATTAAGTCAGTCAGTCAATCAATCTTTATTCGGTTTTAAATCAACCATAAAGGAGCATAGACAGCAGCAAAAAAAACACATTCTGTTAATATATAGACTAAAACAATTCATTTACATTTCAGAATCTCAAAAGTTAAATTCTGATAAAAATACACGCCCCTGATTCATATTTTTTTCTAAAGACAATGGAAATATAAAAAAATGCAAAACAGCTAAGCAAATAGCTTGAATATCGAGCTTCTGGAGGCATGTCAATGGTAACCTATACAATCTAATCTTAGTATTCCAGCTAAAAATGATCCACGTGGCGATGAATACAATGTGCAAAACAGCATAAATAGACATGTGCTTTGACGAGGAACTCTGTCACAGGGACATGGTGGCTGTTAGAAACGGGGTAGCGTGGTGCGGAGCGGGTAGGCTAAACCAGGAGCATTGTGTAAAGCATCTGCGCAGCACACTCACAAGCGACACACCAGGCACACTACAAAAAGAGACTCCACACCAGGTTGCATGAAAATAACTTGTGTATTATAAAACACATTGTAGAATGCAATCTCAGGTACAGATAAACTGTGCCAACCGGCACCGGGTAGCAGTTCACAGGGGGACTATTTACAAGGCAGGGCCAATCAAGCCGCTGCCAGAACCATCTCCAGCACAATTAGAATAAATGGAAGCATCAGTAATAAACGTAAAGCAGCCAGTACCTCCTGGCAAGATCACGCACTTAGCCACAGTGCAACTAGCCTTAGGCCTACACGTAGAGCATCATCACATTAGCATGAAAACATTAGGGTAAAGCAGGAGCAACACATTAGGGCTAATCGCATTACCGCTGGCATTACTTCAGACCATCAGCGTAGGGCCTAATCACGTAAGCTGGTAGGTATCATCATGAGCATAGAACAGAATGGGCATAAGCATGTGAACATCGGGGCATCCTCATTAACATGGGTGCATTATTCATAAATCCTCCTTAGGCCTAAATCACCTTAGCAGGAAACATTAAGCACATCATAACATGACCTTAGGCATGGGACATAAGTCATGAGCATGAATCACCTCCGGCCTTAGGCATAAACATATGCGCTAGGCATCATTAGGGGCATAAACAACACATCATGCTTAACGTTAGGTACAACCATATGCAGTAGGCATAAACCTGTGAGCATGGAACGCATTAGCCTCAAGCATGAAATGAAAACATCATGGCATGTCATTAGACGTACCCTTGGGAGCATAGCAGCATCACCAGCATAAAAGCATTAGGCATACCCATGTGAGACCGTAACATGACACTATGCAAAACTGCATGAGGCATAAACTTAGAACATCATATCCTGACATTAAGCGTAATCCTCAGCCTCACATTGGCACAAACCAAAGCAGGCCTGAAAACATGAACACTACATTAGGCCTCAAATCAGCAGTGTAAATGCCTTAGGGACAAGCTGCACCCATTACCACTGCCCCCAACGCTGTAGATTTGCCTTTGGCGCCACTGCGCCTGGGGAGCCCCTCCTCTGGGACTCTCAAATCAACAATGCCCCCGGAACGTTGCAGCTGCCCACTGTCCGGCGGGGCAGCTGGGTAGTCACCAATGGTCCCTGGCACCTACGGTGCCTCTGGAGCCCCACACTGGGACTCTGGAAGGCAGAGATGCCCCCTCGGTGCAGTTAGTCAAACACGGGCACTCACGGTCAATGAGGAGCCACAAAAAAAGAACACTGACTGGCACGTTGGAGTCCCCCTGGGACTCAGTAATTGAAGAAATGTGGCTCACAATGTAGCAGCTCCCCGCGCTCTCGCAGGGCAGCTGTGAAACTAGCACGGGCACCACGGGGCCCTCAGTGTGGCCACAGGGGGGCGGGCACCGACAATGTGCCCTGACTCCACCCCCCCACCAGTAAAGCCTGAGCCCCACTCACCGGGACTCTGGGGCCTCTCTGGATGTCTCTGCAGTCTCCGGGCACCGGCAATGTGCCCCGACAGGTCCCGCTGCTGGGACCTCTCCTGGCTTCACCCTCAGCGGAGCCTTCTCCTCGTCAGCAGCGCGGAGGGGCAGGCACCGACAATGTGCCTCGGGCCCCCTCCGCCGCAGGACTCCTCCTTGCCTCAGCTGCTGCCACGGGGCTCTCACCCTGCACGGTAGCCCCGCTCACCACGCCGCACCTCTCCTGGCTTCACCCGGGCCCCCTCCTGGGACCCGGGACCTTGTGTTTCAGCTTGTGGAGGCGGGGTAGGCTCCCGTCCTCCTTTCCGGCCGCACTCCCTGATTCCGGCCGGCTTTCCCTGATGACGCGCCTTGTTACCGGGCAACTCCCGGCCCAATCCTAGTGTGGCTCCCCTCTGAAGTCAGCGGGGGAGCCCGCGCGGTGCTCCCGGGCCGGCGGCGGTGATCCTGGGCAGTTTAGAAGTGGGGGATGGGCTCCCGCCTTCAAAATAAAGACAATTGCGGGGTAGGCACCCGCTGCATCGAAGCAGGCAATTGCGGGGTGGGCACCCGTTTCTTCAGCAGACAGCGGGGTGGGCTCCCGCTGCCTTTTACAATAAGCAGCTCTCTCCAGCAAGACGCGGGGTAGGCTCCCGCAGTATTTTCAAATCTGCCACTCTCCCTGGCAGCATGCGGGGTGGGCACCCGCTCACGTCAAATATCCAGCAGTGCGCATAAATGCGGGGTGGGCACCCGCGAAGGGGGGCAATACGGGGTAGGCTCCCGTTCTTCAATCAGCAGTGCAGGGGGAAACCCACACGAGAAGGTAGCACCCACTTCTCTAGCGAGTTGAATATAGCGCTCACGAGGCGCTAGATAGCTACCACAGATTTAGGGTTCCACACAAGGGAGTAGCGCCCAAGCTCCTCACCTCCTTGGAGTGCAGGCAAACGAATTGTGGCGCTCACGAGGCGCTAGGGCAGGGGAGCAGGCAGTGCTGGGCACGATCAGCGGTCAGTGGGCACTCATCAGTATAGGACAGCAGTTCCTAGGAACAGTCAACCCCCATATCGTGGCACTCCTCCTGGCAACAGCAGTCTTCACTCCAGCAGAGGGCTCTCACTGGCCCTGTGGACAACAGAGGGGGATAGATGGGCACAGGGGCCAGCACACAGGCCCTTGCGGCGGTACCTCCTGGCAGAGTGTCCCCTCTCAATCAAAGTCCACGCACAGTCTGTCACATGGAGGCACAGCCCCCCTTTATATACACCCCTCACCCCACCTACCAGAAAGGGCCAGAAGCTTCTAGAAGGTTCCTGGCAGTTCCAGTCCCAACTGTCACTGTGGGGGAGGTGTAGAGCACCCTGTCACTTCGAGCACTAGACCGCCAACCCACCTCAGGCAGGCAGGCACAAAGTACATCAAAATGGCGACTGTGGAAAGAGACACTTCTAACACAGTGTAAATAAACCTGCGTACACCATTGCGCAGCATTTAATATTCGCAGTTCACCCACATACCAAACATGGCATACCTTTTCTCTCCCATGGGGGAGGGTTGTTCCTAATGTAAGCCCATGGGAGGCAGACAGCACACACACTTTGCACTGCTAACCAGCGCTAAAGTGTCCAACATCCTGAACCCACCAGTTCCATCACAGCAAAAAGGCTAGGGGGAAGGCGAAAAGTTTCAGGATGACCCTGCAAGCAGGGCCAAGTCCAACAGTGGCAAACAGCTAAAAAATGTCTGCTGTTTAGGGAACGCTATAATAAAGTGCACTGTACTCAACCTAAAATGGGTTAAATGGAAATGCTGGCTAAAATCCATTATAAGTAATAAATAAGGTTCAGGGCCTATAGATGTACAAATAGGAACATATTCAGCAATAATAGACATTGTTCAATCAATCAATCAATCACAGAATTTGTAGAGCGCACTACTTACCCGCGAGGGTCTTAAGGCCCTGGGGAGAAAAAAAGGGGGGGGGGGGTGCTGCTACTGGTCGAACAACCAGGTCTTGAGTAGCCTCCTGAAGGTCAGCAGGTCTTGGGTCTGTCGTAGGCTTAGTGGAAGGGTGTTCCAGGTCTTGGCCGGTGGTTGTTCTTCGAATGCGAGGGACGGTGGCGAGGGAGAGGTCGGCGGTGCTCGTATCCTCCTTGACTCCATACGGTGTTCTAAAACTCGAAGTTGGCAACCTTACAGCTCATGTCAACTGCCCCTGGGTCATCAAACATTTCTGGCATTTCCAATTGATACAATGGTTTCTTAATATATGCAAGCCATGGAATATAACACGCATTGTCTAATGATAGACAGTCTGCTAAAAAGGCTCTAACAATGCCTGCTTCCTGCTTGGCCCAGCATTTTATCCATAAAATCAAAGGTGCCAGCTTAAACATATCCTCGATATATGCTGGACCTAATTCCTCATGCCCGATAATAAATGCTTATTTCTTGGTACAGACAATAATCTGCAAATAAAACTATTTACTGTGTGTTGCAAAATGTCTGAGTTTGAATAACCCCAGATACCAGCCCTGTTGATCCCCACAGTTAAAGACTTACTTTTAGAAATAGTAATTATTTCGGTAAGTGGCTTCTGTCGGAGTTTGTGAGCAAATCTAAACACTCCCTCATTTGATTTATTTAAATTTTTTTTTTTTTTTGCGTACTCATGGGTGACCAAGTCAAGGAGCAATTAAATAAAATCCCCTAATAATTACAAGTATTTGTTCTGCCCAACCTCATCTCTTCTAATAAGTGATTCCTAATTTTTATTTTTGTTGTCCCACATGTCATTACGAAGGATTTAGTGAAGTTGACTTTTAAATCTAAACCCTTCATATATGACAGAAAAGGAATCGAATTAAGTCTGAAGACCATTTGCTGTTCTCTACAAGTACACCGCATCATTAACGTATAACAAAATTGGGATGACGCGATTGCCCATCTTCAGCATATCAGTGCCCTTTTCGAGCAGATATATGCTTACATTATTTATGTATAACGGGAAAAGGAAAGGTGCCCTAATACATCTCTGTCGGACTCCTCTACGGGTCCTAACGGGTGAAGTTATCTTTCCTGCACCGCCCTATCTAATTGAAACAGATGTTTCAGCATGCAGTCGTTTTATTAATATTAGGAGATCTTTTTCTACCCGCAAATGATCCAATATGTCCCACTGCGCAGTCCGATTTACCAGGTCGAAGGCGCTCGAAAGGTCCATGAATGCTAAGTACAGCGCACCTTTCTTTGCATTCACATATTTTCCCATCACAAGGTACAAATTTAAACATTGTTCATTTGTACCAACCCTGTGGCAGAAGCCAAACCGGACTTCTGATGCAATCTTGTGTTCTTCTGCCCATGTTTCAAGCCATGCCAAAATAACCCGCCCAAAGATCTTAACACTAGAATCTATTAAAGAAAGTGGGTGGTAACTGGTGGTCTGACACTAGTGCCCTTCTTAAATATTGGTACGATGATAGCTTTATTCCAAGATTCAGGGAGTTAATCTAATAGGATGGATTTAATACATTAGCTAAAAGCGGAGCCTAAAGAGGAATTTTGGATTTATAAAGATCTAGAGGGACCCCATTGGGCCCTGATGCCTACCCTGCGGTACTCCTGGTTATCACCTCTGCCACTTCCTACACATTTATTGAGTCACTAAGGGCTCTCGTATCTGTCATTAAAGGTAACCCCATAACTTTTAGATCTAGATCTTCCTCTACCATGTGGAAGACATCAGTATAATGTTGAACCCAGATGTTGGCAGGGATTTGGGACTCCATTTTAGACACACAGAGTCCACAAAAAGTGTGTGGTTCACTACCTCCCAGAGACTCCTAGAGTCTCTAATTCTTTCTGCTTCCCCCAAGTCCCCCCAGGCTTTTTTTGCCTTATATTAGCCTTACGCACCTCCAAGACACCTTTGTAGTTGCTGCAGGCTTGTTGAACCTCTGAGGGGCATCTAGGATTAGTGTGAATGTCAGCCTTCAACTGTTTGTGAGCAGCCTTGCAGGCAGAATCAAACCATCTAAAAGGCTTTGGGCCAGATGTATCAACATTGTATTTTGCGAGTCCTTAATAGCGAATTTTACTGATTCGCTATTATGGATTCGCAAAATGCAATGTATGTAGGTTTCGCAAATAAAATTGCGATTCCTACATATTCTTTAATAGCGAATCGCAAATTGCGATTTGCTATTAAGGAATGCCTTCCCATTCATTTCCTATGGGCCTAGAGGCCCATAGGAATGAATAGGATTGGATTCGCAATTTGCAAGAACCAAATAGGTACTCGCAAATTGCGCATGCAATTTCAAGGGGGCCAAAAGGCCACCCTGGTGCACCCCCAAAAAAGGTAAGTATGCACATGTGGCGCACATACATGCCCTAAGGGCATGTGTGTGCGCCACATGGCACTTAGAAAAATGCAAAAATGTGCATTTTTCTAGGAATTTGCAAATTACCACCATCTTGAAGTTGGTGGTAATTTGCGATTCCTAAATGCAAATTCGTGATTTGCGATTGCTACATGAATTGCATTTAGGGAATCGCAAATTGCAATTCCCTAACTGCATTCGCAAATTAGGTAATCGCAAAAAATTGCGATTAGCCATATTGCGAATGCCAAGAGTTTGATACACTGCAAAACGCATTTTTGGGTCCCAAATGGGCCGATTCTGTGAATCGGCCCGTTTGCGAACGCAAAAAGCATTGATACATCTGGCCCTTAGTCTCAACTCTATTTGGTTTCGCAGTTAACAATTCCCGGGTTGATTCACTAATGTTATTAAAACTTTTATGTATTTTTTGTGGTTCTGCACCTAATGAAAGGCATGTCAGAAAATCTAACTTATTTGTACAAAGGATTTTAGAGATGAAAATCTCTGGTGATACCTTATGCCATTTTAATCTAATACCCTTTGATTTGGAATAAACATAGTTTGTGAGATTTCCATTAGCCTCTGGCTTGTTCATACTTATATTCAAGTAGGCAGTAAGGGGATTATGATCACTCCATCAATTTCTTGCAATTTCAAAACTCCTAAAAATAGGATACACTTCAGATGACACCACTATAAAATCAATTGTACTCCCATTTGCACCGCCGTTGTAGGTCGGTATGTCCAACATGCCCATTTAATTAAACAATACCAGGTTGTATTTCAGTAGTAACCTATTTATGGAATCACTGTACCCAGAGTGTAAAAAAATTGTCATTTTGTTATTACCCTGCTCCACAAAACCACAGACTTGGTGGTCACTAAACTTACAGATTGCTATTTTAAAATCCCCCACCCAAATCAAAAAAACTATATGTAAGCGCAACCTGTAAAAGTCTTCCAAGAACTCTATCAAGCTTGTTTATTGGACCTCTATATTATAAATGAAGATGTTCTAATAAAAGTTTATCAGTAGAATATCAGAAGGGATTGGAGGGCAAGGAGAATAACTAAGAAAAATAATGAGGACCACACCTTATCTTGACAGAAATAAATGTTGCTAAGCCACCTTTGGTTCTGCCGCATTTGAAGATGTCGCATGTAGAAAAAAACCAAAGTACCATCTATATAAAAATCCTTCCTCATCTACGTCTCCTGGCAGCATATAATATTGAACTGTTTCAGAAAGGATAGCCAATCATCATTTAAGAGTTTGGTACGAGCTCCTGAAATATTCCCGGAGATAAAAGGAAAACCCTTTTGGGAGTCACTTGATGAGGGATTTAAATTATCTTTGATCGACTGTCCCAAATTTAGAACTACATCAGCACCTAATGGATCACTATGATTCACTCGAACTGAAGCAGCCAGATTTATGGCACCATCGGAAGACAATACAGATGATGCATGTTGGTTACCCACGTTTAATATAACATCAGGGGGGGAAACTGGTAATAGGGCCTAGATGTCAACTGTTTGATTGTAACTCCTCAAGTGGTGTGAATCGATTCGATATCGGAATTATTAGAAATTGGGTCTCTAGTTGGCAGAGGTATGCACCCTGCCCAAGTAGGAACCACAATCCTAATCAGGGTAAGCTAAGTGCACACTAAAAGATAGCCTGTGCTCACCCTCAAGTAGCTTGGCACAGAGCAGTTAGGTTTATCTAAAGAGGCAATGAGTAAAATATTTGTGCAGCACACACACACAGTAACAGAATGAAAAAAAAACAAAAAGACTCCACACAGGTTTAGAAAAATAGAGAGTATTTATCTGAGTAAAACAAGACCACAATGACAAAACTCCAAAACGTAGAACAGAACCAGAGTTATGAATTAAAAAAAAATAAACCAAAAATAGTGCTTACAAGTCAATAGCACTAAGGGGTTACTTGAGGTCGCACTAGACCAGGGTAAAGCCAAAGTTCAGGCCAACTGTGATAGAGGGCAGGCTCGCTACAGGACTCAGACAGGTCCCGCTGGCAAAGTGCCTTGGATGGAGCGAAGCTTCAATGTCGAGGACTCGAGGCGAAGAGTTGTTCGCCGCTCCACGCTGCCAGCTGCCTTGGCTCCTCTGGTCGGGTGACCACGCCGCAGTCCCCGAGCCCTCCTGTTTAGCCCCGCTGTAGGGACCTTGCCTGCATCCATACTCACTCCCTCACGTCAGTTTATTTGATTGTTTTACATTTACGGTAGTTTTATTTGATTATTTCACATTTATGTTAGTTTTATTTTATTTGAGCTGCACTTCATTCTTGTTCATCATTTAGTATTGCTGCCATTGCCTTTGATATTCCCACCATTTCTCCCCACTTCCCACCCTCCCTAATCCCTGCTGGTTCCCCTCACCTCCCAGGACTATATATGGAGGCTGCTGCCAAGCTGCTAGCAGCAGGCTCACTGCCGGCGCGCTGATGGAGCGGCAAAGCAAGCTGGCCCATCTGTTTACATCCACACATGGACCGTGTCCAGCGCTAGGACCCCTGCCGCTTCAACCCCACATAGCTACACCGCCACAGACCTCTGAGCCCTGGACACCTGACGCACCAACAACCACTGCAACCGCACATCCCCATGCACAACCAGTGGACAGTTCTCCTGCCGACACTGCCACCTCTCCTTCAACACTGAAGCAACCAACGACACTGGAGGCCCACTAAGGTGGCCACATCCACCACCACGACTGGGACCACCACGGCAAAACTCCAGTGCATCCTATTCAATGCAGATCACTCTGTAAACACGCCACAGAGATCTGGGATACAATCTGCTGCCTCACCCCGGACATCATCTTCCTTACAGAAACCTGGCTAAACCCCACCTCAGCACCAGACATCACCATCCCAGAACGCTACAAGATAACACAGTGGGACCGAACCAACAAACACGGAGGTGGAATCGCAATCATCCACAAGGACACCATACACTGCATGACATCCCCAGACGAACCAACCCTGATAATAGAACACCTCAACTTCCAAATCCACACAGGCGGAAAAAGCACAGTCAGAGGCACCTTTGCCTACAGACCACCAGGACCACACCCCAGCTTCTGCAACGCCATCCCGGACCTCATCGCCCCGATCCCAATCCACTCCAAGCACTACATCTTCCTAGGGGACCTCAACTTCCACTTCAATGACCCCAGCAACGCCAACACCACCGACCTCCTGGAGAACATGAGCAACATCAGCCTCAAGCAACTTGTCCCCGGCCTACCCACATCGCAAGACACATGCTCAACCCCATCTTCCCCTCCAGCAAGAGAGCCAGGTACAGCCACACCACACAGCTCGCCTGGTCCGACCACTACAGCGTCCACTTCACCATCTCGGGATCCACCAACTCTGGCACCGTGCCCCCCAGATCCACACGCAGAGACTGGAAAAAGATATCAGAAGACCAGTGGAACAATGTTCTCTGCTCCCACTTCCCAGACTCCACACTGGACCCAGAGCAGGCAGCAAAAAACTTCTCCCAGTGGATGACAGAATGCGCCGACACGATCGTCCTGCCAAGATAGCTAAGGTCAAAGGACCAACCAAAAGAGCCAACTGGTTGACACAGGAACTGCCATCTACCAAGTGCAACTGTCGGCAACTAGAAAGGAAGTGGTGCATCAGCAAAAAGACGGAAGACCACACCGCCTTCAGGACAGCTCTCAACCAGAACCACGGCTTCCTGAAAGAAACTAAGAAAAACGCCCTAGCACACCACATCCAAGCCAGACCAACCACAGCAAGGAACTCTTCACCAACATGAAGGAGTTCTCCAATCCCGCAACCACCGAAAATAACATCACACCCTCACAGGAACTGTACGACAACCTTGCTGACTTCCGACCCTCGGTCTAGGTCCACTCTCTCCCCGCAGTTCCGCTGTGCCGTCTCTCGCCGCCAGACCCCAACCTTGGGAGGTTCGAGGCTGCTGCCCGCTCCTGCGCCTGCTGCCCGCTCCAACTGGGACCAGACTGCCTGCAACCACCATAACCTTTCTCAGCCGTTTTTTTTTCTTAATTTTTTCCCTGTTGCGCCACTGTTATTGTGCCCATCTGTGTCTTGCTCTAATTCCACCACTGTTTTTATTTTCTCGTGCCTGGCTGTTCCTTTCGCCTTTCGCCGCTGCTGCCCCTGCGGCCCCTCCCCCCCGGAATTCCCCCCGGGAATTCCCCTGCTCCCGCCTCCCAGCCTCTCCTCCCTCCCACCTCCCCTACTTAATGGTGGCCGCTGCGCGGTCGCGCCACCGGCGCACCAAAAGGGAAGCCCGTCTGCGCCCGTCCGTGACCCGACCGCGGCCAGCGTCAGGAACCCTGGACCTCCCACTACCCATCGCTACGACACCACCACCCTCCTCGCACTCAACCCTGGAAGACTTAGAGAATGCCAACAGGCCTCGCCGAACACGACCCATGGCCAGTTCTCCTGCCTCCACTGCCGCCAGACCCTCACCGCCACCCCGGCCTCCAACACCGCCAACGCCATCACCAGCGACACCCTAAAATGCATCCTCCTCAACGTACGCTCCGTACACAAACACGCCATGGAAATCTGGAACCTACTCGACTCTTTCTCGCCCGACATCGCCTTCTTCACAGAGACCTGGACCAACGCATCCTCCGCCTCCGACATCAGCACCGCCATCCCAGACGGATACAAGATCCAGAGGAAAGACCGCCCCAATCACCCAAGAGGGGGCCTCGCCATCGCCCACAAGAGCACCCTCCGCCTCACCACCTCCAGCGAAACCTTCCCCTCCGCTGAACAACTGCACTTCCAGATCCAGATTACCCCCAAAGCCACACTCCGAGGAACCCTCGTCTACAGACCCACCGGCCCCCGAACACCCTTCGCCACCACCATCACCGACTTCATCGCACCCCACGCCATCGCCTCAACAAACTACATACTCATTGGAGACCTGAACTTCCACCTCGACAACCCCAGTGACCCCAACTCCACTATCCTTCGTGACAACCTCGCCAGCATCGGACTTAAACAACTCGTCAACGCACCGACCCACAGAGCAGGACACACCCTCGACCCCATCTTCGCGGCAGGAAACAGCGTCCAATTTAGCCACACAACGCAGCCGCCATGGACCGACCACCACTGCATACACTTTGCCATCAACAAACCCAAGGCACCCAAACCAGCCCCACGCCCACCACAAAGGAACTGGAGCAAGGTTACCGACGAGCAACTTAACTCCACCCTCACCCGAGACAACCACACCTGGGCACCCGACGCAAACGACGCAAACCACGCAGCCAGAGAACTCCACACCTGGATCTCCAACTGCGCAGACGAGCTCGCCCCGCTACGCAACCCCGACAGACAACGCCCCAGGAAAGCCGCCTGGTTCACCACCGCTCTCCAAGAAGCCAGACGAACCTGCAGACGCCTGGAGAGGAACTGGAGAAACACCAAGACAACCGAAAACCACACCACCTACAAGGACGCCATGTAAAAAAAAAAAAATGTAAGTCCGTTTTTATATAGCGCAGCTACTCACCCTTACGGGTCTCAAGGCGCTGGGGGCCGTCGTGGAAATTAAGTGAGCTATTGCCCAGAGTCACATGGTGCTGAGCTGAGCTGCCACCGGAGCCGGGGATTGAACCGTGAACCCTGTGCTCCGAAGTCAGCTGCCCTGGCCGCTGCACCACACCTCTCCACGCCATGACGGACTACCACAACCAGATCAGAGCCACCAAGAGGAACTTCATCCACAACAAAATCCTGGCCAACTCCACCAACTCCAAGGAACTTTTCAGTGTCATTCAAGAATTCACCAACTTACGCAGCGAAGCCACAGACATCACCCCATCCCAAGACCTCTGCGACAAGCTTGGAACCTATTTCCACCTCAAGATCAAAAACCTCTACGACAACTTCATCGACCATCCACCAGGCGCCACGGACGGCCCCCCGCCCCCCAGAAACACCAGCCAGCCCACCATCTCCAACTGGACACCGATCACGGCCGAAGACACCACCTCGACCATGAAAAGCATCCACTCGGGGGCCCCCACGACCCCTGCCCCCCTCACATCTACCACAGAGCCGCAGCCACCATCGCACTCGAACTACAACGCACCATCAACACCACCTTCAAAACAGGCACCTTCCCACATGACTGTAAGCGTGCAGAAGTCAGACCCCTGCTCCAGAAGCCCACAGCTGACCCCACCAACCTCAAGAACTATCAGTCCATCTCGCTCCTCCCCTTCGCAGCTAAAGTTGCAGAGAAAACAGTCAACAGGAAACTGACACGATTCATTGAAGAGAACGCCGTCCTCGACCCGTCCCAATCCGGATTCCGAAGCAACCACAGCACAGAGACCGCCCTACTCACTGCCTCAGACGACATCTGCACCCTCCTGGACCAAGGCCACTTCGCAGCCCTCATCCTACTCGACCCATCAGCGGTATCGACACCGTCTCCCACCGCACACTAGTCGCCAGACTACACGACGCAGGCATACAAGGAACAGCCCTGGACTGGATCCGATCATTCCTCACCAGAAGAAGCCAAAGGATCAGACTCCCACCCTTCCTCTCCGACCCCACGAAAATCACCTGCGGAGTCCCACAGGGTTCATCACTGAGCCCCACCCTCTTCAACATCTACATGGCCCCCCTCGCAGCCATCTTCCGACAACACGGCCTCAACATCGTATCCTACGCCGACGACACCCAGATCATCCTCTCCCTCACCAAAGACCCCACCACTGCCAAACTCAACTTCCAGAAAGGAATGCAAGACGTCGCAGTCTGGATGACCAACAGCTGCCTGAAGCTCAACGCCGAGAAGACAGAAGTCCTCGTCCTCGGTACCACCCCTTCTGCATGGAACAGCACCTGGTGGCCGACCGCCCTCAGAAGCCCACCTACCCACTCAGACCATGCCAAGAACCTCGGCATCGTACTCAACTCACCATGAACTGACAGGTCAACGCCGTCACCTCCAGATGCTTCAACTCCCTCCGCATCCTCCGCAAGACCTTCAAGTGGATCCCCCCTGAGTCAAGGAAGACAGTCACCCACGCACTCATCACCAGCAGACTGGACTATGGAAACGCACTCTACGCCGGCATCAACAAGTCCCTACTCCGCAAACTCCAGACAATACAGTACACCGCCGCCAGACTCGTCCTCGGCATCCCCCGACACGAACACAACAGCCAACACCTACGAAGTCTCCACTGTCTCCCCGTGGAGAAAAGAGTCACTTTCAAAATCCTCACTCACGCCTACAAATGCCTACACAACAACGGACCCAAATACCTCAACGACAGAATCAACTTCCACGTACCCAAAAGAAACCTCCGATCTTCCAACCTCGCACTGGCCGAAACCCCGCGCATCCACAGAGCCAGAGCAGGCGGAAGAGCCTTCTCTCACATTGGAGCCAAGACCTGGAACGAGCTACCAGCAGACATCAGACGCGCCCCCTCCCTGAACACCTTCAGGAAGACCCTCAAGACCTGGCTCTTCAGCTAAACAGATCTGCGGACCCCCCCCTCAGCACCTTGAGACCCTCACGGGTGAGTAGCGCGCTTACAATTCCCTGATTGATTCCAAGACAAGATCTCGCGCATCTACGAAAACTGTGAATGACAACCCTGCACCACCAACAGGATCAACCAGCTCACCCCCACGAACACAAACCCCAAACTCCTGCTCACCCACTGAGACCTCCTCACCACACAAGACCCTATCTCCATCATAAACTCCATGTACTCGGGAGCACCCACTGCCCCCATCTCGTCTTCAACCTGGGAAGCCAAACAATCAGCGACGAGCTCAGGAAATTCCTGAACACCTCAATCACCTCGGCCTTCTTCTTTGAGGATTGGAAAAATGCTGAAGTGAGGCCCCTTCCTGAAAAAACCAACCGCCGACCCAACCAAACCAAAGAACTACCGGCCCATCTCTCTGCTCCCCTATCCAGCAAATGTCCTTCAGAAAGCAATCAACCAACAACTCACCCAACACCTAGAATACCACAACCTCCTGGACCCCTCCCAATCTGTATTTCGAGCTAGCTACAGCACTGCGACAGATCTGATCCTGGCCAACGATGACATCAGAGCTGTCCTGGATCATGGAGAAACAGCAGCCCTCCTCCTCCTGGACCTGTCAGCCATGTTCAACACCATCTCCCATCATATCCAACAAACGCCACGACTTTGGGATCCAGGGAGACGCCTTCAAATGGATCACCTCACCAGTAGAACCCAGAGGATCCATCTTCCACCGTTCACCTCAGAGCCCGAGAAGTTCACCTGCGGAGTCCCCCAAGAATCATCCCTCAGCCCCACCATCGTCAACACCTACAAGACCCCCCGGCTGGCACCGTCAGATCGCACGGAATAAACATCATCTCCTATGCTGATGACACCCAGCTCATCCTCTCACTGTCCGAAGACCCCTCCACCACCAAAGCCAACTTCCACAGATGCATGATGAACATTGCGGACTGAATGAAGGACAATTGTCTCAAACTCAACATGGACAAGACGGATGTCCGCATCTTTGGTAACACCTCACCATGGAACGACGACTGGTGGCCGGAGGAACTTGGCCCACCTCCCACCCTGACAGACTACACCTGCAAACTCGGCATTATCCTGGATAGCAAGCTATCTATGAAGAAACAAGTCAACGCAGTCTCGTTTGCCTGTTTACACACCCTTCACATGTTCCACAAGATCTTCATGTGGTTTCCAGTCAACACCAGAAGGACCGTCACGTAGGCCTTCATCACCAGCAGACTGGACTACAGAAACACATTCTACGTAGCAATCAATACACTCCTCCTGAAGAGACTCCAGACAATACAAAACTCTGTGGCAAGACTCATACTCGACCACCCCAGAAGAACTCACATCACACCCAACCTCAAGAACTACACTGGCTCCCGATCCAGAAGAGATGCCAGTTCAAGATGTTGACCCACACTTACAAGGCCTTGTGCAACGAAGGACCAGCATACATCAATAAACGCCTGACCTTCCACCAACCCACCAGACACCTTCGATCCGCTTCCCTCTCCCTCGCAGACAGCCCACAGATCCGCCAAACCAATGGCGAAGGGCACTCCTTCTCGTACCTGGTGGCCAAGGCATGGAACAACTTCCCCCTGCACCTAAGGACCGCACCTTCGCTCCAGCAATTCAGGAAAGAACTCAAGACCTGGTTGTTCGAATGAAAAAACCACCACGCAGTAGCCAACATCTCCAGCACCTCAAAACCCTCACGGGTGATTTGCCATGCTTTATAAATGTCTGATTGATTGATTGATTGATTGATTGATTAATTGATGAGGCGCCGTTACATCATTGATCTTTATGATGGAGGTGAGAGTTGGCGCCGGTCCGTGCCGTCGATGGAAGCTGCGTCAATAAACCCTTGTACGGTGTAGGCACTGTGTCGTCGTCGAGCCGCACTGTCTGTTGTCGTCGAGCCGTGCCAGCTGTAGAGTCACGGTCGTCGAACAGCCACTGCGTTGTCGTCGGAGGGCGATGTGTCGGTTCCGATCAGTGCAAAGCCGCAGCTCTGTCAATGTAGAAAAAGCTGCAAAATCCCACTTCTGAGGCTCAGAATGCAGAAGAATGCTGATGAGTCCTCTGTCACACCCACTCTTTCTGTGTTTGTGGCTGTCTAGAAGAAATGCACAAAGTGTAGCTGTCACCCAGCCCGGACGTATATTGGAGACAGGCTGCGGGTACACAGAGCTAAGTTAAGAGCAGAGAAAAGTCCACTTTCTAAAAGTGGCATTTCTAAAATAGTAATGTTAAATCCAACTTTACCACGTAAGAGGATTTCTGATTACTATTCCAAAGATATGAAACATGATTTAGCTAATCCTTTCTAATCAGGAATTACAGCTTTAAAGTGTTTTTAGGAATTCCCAATGTTTAGCTATGAGAGGAGTATGCCTCACAGTAGTGAAAAATGAATTTAGCTGTTTGTCACTACCAGGACATGTAAAACCTAAAAGTACATGTCCTACCTTTTACTTACATGGCACCCTGACCTGAAGGCTACCTAGGGCCTACCTTAGGGGTGACCTGTAGGTAACTAACGGGGAGCTTAAGGCTTGGCAAGGGGTTTTAAATGCCATGTTCAAGTGGTATCAAACTGCACACACAGGTCTTCCAATGGCAGGCCTGAGACAGTTTTGAAAGGCTACTTGTGTGGGTGGTACAACCAGTGCTGCAGGCCCACTGATAATAGGCCCTAGGTATATGATATACCACTTTACAAGAAATGTATAAGTAAACTAAATATGCCAATCAGATATATACCAATGTTACCATGTTTAGGGGAGAAGCACATGTAGTTTAGCACTGGTTAGAAGTGGTAAAGTGCTCAAAGTCCTGAGGCCAACAAAAAGATATGGCAAAAAGTGGAGGTAAGCAGGCAAAAGGTTGGGGGAAGACCACCCTAAGGATGACAGGTCTAACAGGAATACTGTAGTTTCTTCTCTCATGGCCCCTCTATCTGTCATGGCCCCCATCTGGTGTTCGGGACTCATGGCATATAGGACTTGATGGTCTATAAAAATAACCTAAAGGGCATATCTGTATGCCCGCCTTGCCTCAAGTTAGGGCACATAGGGTATTTAACAAGGATCTCACTAGTGAAGCGTTCTTAAAATTGAATACCACACAGTCGCCACTAGAGCCCTTTTTATGCTGGCTGATCCATCCCATCCTTCTTGACATTAATATCTAATGGACTCATATTTAAAACAAAGACAAAGCACCCGCGCCAACCCTTTTCCAGAACAACAATCCAAGAATACTGTAACCCAGCCTCTTCATTCCTTCCAACACATTTCACACAGTGAATTTATGGACCTAGTCAAAGCAAGCAGGCCTGTCGGCAGCCCTTCTGACCCCTGTCCACCGCAAACCTTCAAGAGAATTCTTTCTAACAACCTTTGCTGCTACAACCAGTAAGAAGAATCATTAACAATTCCGAACTACCGGAATATTTCCAGAAGAACTCAAAAAGTCATACATACGCCTATTACTGAAGAAAACAAACTTGGACCCGCTGAACCCTGACAACTACAGACCGATTACAAATGGACCTTTCCTGGGCAAACTCATAGGAAGAGCAACATTCGCCCAGATGTCACAATTCATTGAAGATAATGCCATACTTTCAGACTTCTAAACGGGATTCCGTCCAGGAAGAGGCACAGAATCTGCCCTTGTTGCCATCTGGGATGACCTGAAGAACACAGTTGACCGCAACGGGGTTGCTGTGCTACTTCTTTTGGACCTCTCAGCTGCCTTTGACATGGTTGATCATGACACTGTGATACAAAGACTCTACGAAGCCGGCATAGAGGGGACTGCTCTAGACTGGATCACATCCTTTCTTTGTAACAGAACTAATGTCATCCATACCCCCCTTTCTCGTCCAAACCATACTTCACAAAAGCAGGGGTCCCTCAAGGCTCTATCATCTCGCCCATGCTTTTCAACATCTACATGAAGTAATTACCGGCACTGATCAATCAATTTCACCTCACGTGCTATAACTATGCAGATGACACGTAAATACTCATTCAACTGGAATGCCCCAAAGACATTGGAAAGTCACCAATTTTCAGTTGTCTCAGAGCCGTGGATCAATGGATGACGTGGAGCATCTCAAATTGAATGCTTCTAAAACAGAAATACTCACGTGTGGCGATTGGAAAACGTAGGACCCCCTCGCCGCCTGGCCTGATGATCTGGGAACACCGCCTAAAGTATCGAAGGAAGTAAGAAAACTCAGAATGACCATGGACTCCAAGCTATCAATGAATGATCTGGGAACACCGCATAAAGTATCCAAGGAAGTAAGAAAACTCAGAATGACCATGGACTCCAAGCTATCAACAAATGCACAAGTGGACTAACTAGCAAGATCAAGCTTTGTTACTATAAGAACTCTGGGACGAATATTCCCTCATCAGGAAATCCCACACAAGGTCTCAATTACACCAATAGCCTCTACCACGGATCACCTTTAATGACTATGAAAAGACTACAACGGATTCAGAACTCAGCTGTCAGGCTACTCTTACATATAAAGCCACTTGACCATATCTCCCCTGCCTTGAAAGCCCTGCATTGGTTACTGGTTGCCAGAAGATCCACATTCAAGCTGCTTTGTATCACCTACAAAGTGATACATGGAACAGGACCGCTATTCATCAGGAATAAAATCACCAAATACATTCAACAAAGGAACATCTGCTCTAGATTGGCACTTCGCTTCAAAATCCCAACATACAAGAAAAAAACATGGGTGTCACATCCTTCTCTGTTCAAGCAGCCAAACTACCACCCAACATAAAATCCACGGATAACCACCTTATCTTCAGAAAATTACTCAAGAATTAGCTCTTCCCCACATAACCACCATACGCAAACAGAAATATACAGCATATCCCTCTGTATATAAGCATTTATTTGGACTATAGATATGTACCTATATATGTGTATTGCTTTGTATAAACGTGTGTAATGATTGTTTTTAAAAATATAGTTATTCTTTAGTTCTGCTTAACAAATGTACATATTACTGATAGTTACATTATTCCATGTCTTTAACATGTATATAAGTGACTGCACAAATAAGTAAATCTTTTATCATAACTGTTTATCTACAATTGTTCACTATTGAATTACAAAAAATAAAAAATAAAAATATATTAATTTAAAACACAACAACACTTGAAAGCAGGAGTTTATTAAATGCATCATTAATCTACATATACTACCATCCTTATGCATATATATATACCTTCCATGTACTTATGTATTTATGTATTTATATATTTATTACTTTTCTTCTAATTCAGCATATCCAATGCACTACCCTATTTCTCACCCTATACCGCTCTTAATATATCCTCTACCGCAACTCTCTGACTCATCTCAAACCTCATTCTACTACTCCTTGCAATACACTACCCTATTTCTCACCCTATACCTCTATCAATATATCCTCTACCTCCACTCCCTCATTCATCCCAAACCCCATACCACTACTATGATCACCAAAATAACCCTTTCTAGACTCTTCCCTCCTCTACCCCTCCTTGCATCTTACTATTCAAATCTCACAAACAAGCCTTTCTAAACCCTTACCTCTGACTCTTTCCCTCCACCTCCCTTTTACTCATCCCAAACGCACTCCTACTGCTATGAACTAAAAAAAAGATTCTAGACCCTTCCCTCTTCTATCCCTCCTTCCCTCTTCTATCCTCTTCTATCCCTCCACTATTCCTTTTCAATCCAAAAAACAGAATAACATGTCCACCACTCAAGTTAATTTCATATTTCCATATACTAACTCCCCTCCACCTCCCCACTACTCACCCCAAGCCCCCTCCTACAGCTATAAACTCCCCAAAAAAAAATCTAGACCCTTTCCTTTTCCTTCTCAATCCAAATAACTGACTATCATATCCACCACTCAAATTGCTTTCCTATTTCACTATGCTAATTCACCATTAATCCTTTATGGGTTCCGGAGTAACGTACTACTCGCCGAAAAAGCGCTTCAACACCTCATTAGGGGTAGAAGGCGCTATATAAATGCAAACCTTTTTCCCTCTTCTATCCCTCCACTATCCTTCTCAAACCAAATAATTGACTGACATATCCACCACTCAAATCCTTTATGGGTTCCAGAGCAGCGTGCTACTCACCGAGAAAGCGCTTCGATGTCATGTCAGGGGTCGTAAGCGCTATATAAATGGAGTTGCAATACACTACAACACAGTTATGCAAGTCCCCATAGAGTCCCGTTTTTGAGTTCACCTAATGTACCATTTAATTTTTTAGGGATAAACAGTCCTCCTTGTGGCCAGGTCTAATCCTAGGTACAACTTCCAAGAAAATGACTTAAGGTGTGCAGTCAGGGGGTAAATGTAAAATATCATAACAACCAAGTGAATTTTGAGGTTCAGATGTAGGCCCGCACAATGTTTCTGATTGTTTTGACCCTCCACAGGCGCTGGTACATATACATTTATACCAGATATTAGTGCCTTTCTTCCTTGAATCGCATCTATATTTGTACGCTTTGGTGGATGTGGGGGCATGTCCATGCAATTTGGCCCTCTTGGGTCCTCTCTGCTTACAGATGCGGGCTGATTATTTACGGATGAGACCAGATCAACTATGTCCCTCAGTTTATGATCAACTTGCTGACAAAAGTCGTGCATAATTTGCTCCACCTTGCATATAAAATCGGTGCATAACTCCATAGCTTGTCTCTGGGCGGCCTTCATGGCCTCCAGGCTGACACTGCCGTATTTGTCCGTATCCACTCCTCCTTTTTCAATGTTATAATTCCCTAGTCTCATATCTAATGAGATGTGTGCTGTATGGTCTAACGCCTGGCCTTGGCTCTTTCTGTGCCTCATTGCAGAACCTTTATTACTTTTCCTTTTATAAGAGTGGGGGGTAGGACTCACTTGGCTATCCTCAGTTCTCATTTCAGAAATGGTTTTGGAACTTGAACTTGTCATGAGGGGTGATTTTGTTGCCTAACTGGTAAGGGATCCATAGTAGATATATCACCCCCCCCCTCAGTACTTTGCTCGATTACATGAGTTGCACTTTGTGGGGCTACATTGCCAATAGTAACTCTGGGATCAAGAGGCGCGATGTGTTTGCCGAGTGGCAATCAGTTTTTCTTCAACAGATTGTATTTCTGAAGTCAAAACACCCATACCTGTGTCCAAGTAGTTCGTGCTGCTGGCGGTTGGTTTTTTACTCCCCACTCTGAAGTTTTGGATTTAGCCTCTGTGGCTTTCCTCTTCCCCATTACAAAAAAACCAGGGAGAGAAAGATATGAAAGGAAAAAGGAACCAGTATCTTAATCTGCTGCCTTGGAAAACCAGTGCCAAATGGGGTGGGCCAGCTCAGCCTCCTCCAGGCGATTATAGGCAAAGACGGGCACCGCAGGTCCAAGCATGCTTTTGAGCATGATGGCGATGAAATAGGGAGGCCCTCCTCCACAGCTGGAAACAGCAGTGGTGGATTCTGGGGGTTAGAGTTTCCTCCACCAGCAGACTCCCAAGGCGTCCTATTAATTATTTAAGAGCTTGGAATAAGCTGTTGCGCCCCTTTCCAGAAAAAAGGAATGGGGCCGAGGACCCCCATCTCCGGGCCCTCAACTGCGGTGACCTGGCTCCCGCTCTCTGTGCCCCTGTCCAGGGGAAGCGGGGCAGCCACTGCACCAGTGCAACTCCCTGCCACATGGAGCGGGCAAGGGAGAAGTCAGTTGCCAGCTCCAAAGGCCTCTCTGCAGCTGCCCAACTGACTGCTGCACTGGACCTACCTGGAACTGCAACTTTATCTGCCTGAGCCCTGCTGGCCTTTTCTGGAGTAAGTTCCTCCCAAGCCCTGGACCCTTGGTGTGACATCAGTTGAGCTCCTTCTAGAAGAAAAAGAGAAATCCTAAAGTTTTGGGCTCTTCACGTTTTGGGCTCTTCACGAATGGGCCAGTTCTTGCCAAGATCTTGTCGCCCACGCCAACCACCAATGCGAAGCTCCAGTGAACCCAACTCTTTGTGCTGCAGCAACCTTCAGCGACAACCCTCGAGGCGAGATCTGCACTTTGCACTACAGCATCGATAGCCTGGGGTGACCGTCAATGCATAGTTCCAGCAGCAACCATCCATGACACCAGACAAGATCTTCGCGCTACAGCAATGACCACCCGCGACACCTGGCCTGCACTTCGTGCTACAGCGACGACCATCCGCGATGCAATCCCTGCTCCTCACGGCCTCCTCCACCATGAATGGAACTCTTTGCGCTGGGCTTTAAAAGGTATTGGTTTGAGCAGGACTAACCTGGTCCCTCTATTCAGGTCATGCTCCATCGTGGTGAGCCTGAACTTATGATTTTCACCAGGTCTCACACGATCAGATAACCACGAGTGGTGCCTTGTACTTTTCGGCACTATACCTACCTTAAATCTTTAAAATTGCATATCTCCGGTTCCACTGATTGGATTTTTGCCATTTTTATGTCAAATATTTTACTAAAATGTACTGTATTTTTCTAAATTGGTGTGGGATTTTTCTTGTGTTGTGTTTTCGCTTTATTACTGTTTGTTTGCTGCATAAATACTTTACAGATTGCATCTAAGTTAAGCCTGACTGCTTTTCTGCCAAGCTACCAGAGAGTTAAGCACAAGTCAATTTAATTACTTTGTGATTCACCCGTATAAGGATTGTGGCAGTTGCTTGATAAGGGCTCACATCCCACTCTACCAACAACCCAGTTTCTCACATGTACAGTCGTAGCATTAGAACAAGAGCAGTATAAAATATTGCTTTTGCTTTGATGCCACAATTTGCCTTGTGTTTGTATAACTGTCCTCATTTTCTCCATTCAGGACTTCTTGGCCAATAAATGAAAGCATGATCTGTCTGCAGTTTGTCTAAATTTATAGTGTGCGTGTATGTGTGTGTGTGCACGTGTGTGTGTGTATGTGTGTATAAGTGTGTGTGGTGTGTGTGTTGCTGCGCTGTACCCCCTAAAATCTTACAACTTAATTGCACAGCCAGGAGTTGGGTGGTTCAGGGACAGTGTTAACCTCAATTTCAGAAGATAATGTGTCCAGAGAGAAGGTGCAAAGCAGCATTTCAAAATACACAAAGGGGCTCATTATGATGTCGGGCAGAAAGCCTCCCCCCGACACCGACTCAGAATTGGGACCGACCAACTTGCAGTCGGAGGTTCCGACCGCCAGATTACGATGCGACCGAACACTGTTTGGTCGGAGTCCCATTGTTCCCTATGGGAGCTCGTGTTTCACCTGACAACCGGCCGTAACACAGGCTCCTATGGGGAAATGGTGCATTTGCGGAAAACCCTGCAATCTGTCGCAGGCACCCCACGGTGCCTGCCACACAGTGCAGGGTTTTACAGGGGGGTCCCTTAGGTATCCCCTTGACCTTCAACCGTAGGCCCCGGGGGCAAGGGGGCCCTGCCACGGGCCTCCATAGTACCTTTACGACAGCCTTTCTGTGTCGGACAGGCCCGCGCAGAAAGGCTGTTGGAAATCGACATCATAATCCCGAGGACGTAAACGGTGTCAATAGGGGTGTACAATGCGGTTCCAACCGGCACGAATACTCCGCGAGTCGCTCGGAACCAATTCAGAATGACTGCACGGTTTACATTCCGACCACGTACATCATAATCGGGCGCTCGAAATGGATCCGACCAAGTCGGCCGGAAGGGCTCCGACGCGGTCGAGGAGATTCTGACTATCGGGAGGAGGCTTTCCGCCCGACATCGTAATCGGTCCCAAAATAAAGAAAGGACTGACTCAAAAGGTGAGCTCTAGAGTGGACTTTAGAAACAGCCATGAAGGTTTATTACAAAAATCAAAAGGTGCAATACAGAAATAGTAAAATGTAGCTGTAGCAAATGTCATTTAAATGCATTAATCAATGCCATAAAGGCTCTCGGTAAAAAGAACAAATGCAAAATAATAGGCAGAATCAATAAAAGGCTAAGGGCCTGATTTAGATCTTGGTGGACAGGTTACTCCGTCACAACGGTGATGGATGTCCCGTCCGATGAAATATAAATCCCAATATAGCCAGTAGCGGCTCGTGTAGGGCGTGCTGCGGGGCGGTGGGGTGGGGCGGGGGAGGAGCAGGGTGGGGGGGTACCAAACACGGACATACGACAGAACAGAGGAACGTAATAATTACTTTCCTCCGTTCCGTCCTATGTCTGCGTTTGCTACCCCCCACCCTGCCCCTCCCCCGCCCCGCCCCACTGCCCCGCAGCAAGCCCTATACGAGCCGCTACTGATTATAGCCTATGGGATTTATATTTCAGCTGACGGGATATCCCTCACCGTGGTGACAGAATAACCCATCCACCAAGATCTAAATTAAGCCTTAAGTCTTAGATGTGCAGCAAAATCAGTAAGAAATCGGGCACCATCCCTAGTAGAGATCTAAAAAGATCTGACTCCCCCAAATTCAAGGGTTTATATAGACAATTTCTGCATAGAGGAACATAAGAACTGCAAAGTCACGGTGGTGTGAGCAACGAAATGCATTTTCAACAAATCAAACTGCAGAGTATATATCACATATCCTCACCACCTACGTGCTAACCCACTACATAAATATTGATTCAGCCCCTCTGACCTAAAATCATCTGGAGATGTCAGAACAAACTAGTTACATAAACAACAATGATACATTGTGAATGAATGCAAGCGGAAGGTCCTTGGAAAAATGTTATGGTAGACCAAAGAATTTCCTAGAGAACAGTGTTGTTGAGAAATAAACAAACCCACATTTTGCTTTACTATGTGCAGCAAAAACAAAATCAAAGCACGGATATAGCATGCATTTTGGGTAAGATGGTGTTGATGCCAAACTGAGGCCTAGTTAGCATAAGTCTGGAATACACACTTTAACAAGTTGTAGCAAATTTCTTTCAACTGCATTTGTTTCATGGAAGTTTATACATGTGAATTTGAGTGTATATTAATAATGCGTATTTTGAATGAGAAGCTTTTGTGCATTATCAGTGTGTGCATGTGCTCTGCAGTATTGGAAACACTAAAAAATCCACTTTTGACGTCCTCCATGATGTCACAGAACTCTCTGGTATCTTGATACAGCCTGACATCACAGTTACATACAGTTTAACCTATACATACATGTCCCCACCTAACATACTATAAACTACTCCCAGGTAGAATATTGTCCTTTCACAACTGACAATGGCAGTGAAGAGCCATTGATCCTATAATTGCAGTCTTGAGGTTCATTGAGAATAGCGACAGCATGAGTTATACTGGAAATCTCATGGGAGCGCTGATAATAAAATGCTAAATGGTCTCATAAAACACGATTTAAATTTTATGAAAAGCAGTAAACTATAGTCAAATATTTACCATTGCAAATGTTTTCTCCTTGCCTTTGTGCAAAAATTATGTTTGTGCTTGAAAACAATACAGAATATGTAGGACTGTTTTGAAACTGAAAATAGATTTTAGATTTTATGTTCGTGTTGTAGGAAAGGGTTTAAATATCAGATCGTCAGACACACACTCACACAAAGATCAAAACAAGAAAGCAAGAGGACTAATGAAATTAATCACTGAGCACAGAGGAAGTGGAACAGTAAATGCAATTATATTGTAAATATGTAAAGCAAAACCACTACTTACAAAACTATAAAAAAAGAACATATGTACAAATTCAAAGAGACATGGAGTAAACAAAGAGTAAAAGCAGAAGCAATACACAGGGGATAATTCTAAAATGTTTGCTACCTAAAACTTTTCCTACCATTCTAAAGCGCTGTTGGAACAATTTATTGATTTATGTGCGGTTGAGTGAGAAACACATCTGACTCAAATATTGTTCAGTGGGTGGTGGGGTACTTGCAGTCTAACTGGTATTCTGATTTGGGTTAGCACATTGATTAGGTCCTTAGTGCCAGAGGGTCTAGAAATCTGAACTCTATGATTCTAGAACAATCTATGAATTGTATTACCTTGTCCTTTCCCTAATAGGAACAGCTGACTCAGGAAAAGCTATTGAAGCTGCATAAGGGGTCATTAGAATCCATTGAAACTACAGGAGCGGGGGGAGGGGGGAGGTCTGGTTTGAGCACCCCTACAAGAAAGCATGTCCTTGGGGCTCACTGTGGTATGACGGCGCCTCAACAGATGTTTTTTTGGGAGACAGTGGACTATCTTGGATACAATGAGAATTAATGAAGGAGACAGAGTAAATACAACAGGAAAAATTCAGGATGAAATATGTCTATTATAATGGATCGGATTATTTATTCTTCATTCTAACTCATTATATGTAAATTAACTATATACATGTCCATTGTGGTTATCTTGAAAACCTGATTGGTTTTTTGAAGTCAAGATTCTGCTCTAATGACTGGAAATGTGACAGAAAGAAGTCTTGGGTACACTATGGGCTTATTCGTAAACATATCCTTGGAAAACCCATGTTTATGCCTATTTTTGAAGTAATGTCTGCCCTTTCAGAAATTCCCCAAGAATACCAGGAGATCTCCTGATCAGCTGTGACTGTTGCAAATTCACAGTAGGGGTGAGCAAGTTTTTGCATATCATATATACGTGGTGAAAATAGGTCACGTTTCTTATGCATGTATTACTCGAAGTTTCCTCCATTTCCTCACCTATTCATGCATGGCAAAACAATACTTTTCATGTCTTCCTCCAGGAGAACCCGTGGCAGGACAACCCAGAGCAGCAAATGGAAAAAGGCAGGCTGCAGGGTTTGCATCACATTATCACCTGTAGGTGCCAAGGTGGAAAGCCATGGCAGTACTGGGTGTGTTTTTAAGATGTCGATTATGGGGTGTCTTTCACTATGACACCATTGTGGGTGTGTGGGCAGGAAGCGACAGTCAGCTAGGACCGTCCAATTCTGTCTGGCTTTTCAAATTAGCTTCCAACCAGGTACGAAATGGGTAGCTCTCAGATGGTGCCACTCCCTCCCAATTCCTTGAGAAGCCCAAAGTATTTTTAGTTGGGCCCAGAGAAATTGTCTCACCAGTCTTATGCTTTAAAAAAATTATAATAAAAGTACATAGACATGTACACTTAGAGAGGGTTGTTTGGCCACCCCTCTTATGTTTATGTTTGTGTTTGTGTTTGTGTTTTGTAAAGCGCATGGCTGCCCAAGGGCTTCCCCACGCTGGTGCGTGCTGTGCTGAAAGCTGAGCCCCCTAGTGCATTAAAGGGGAAAGAGCCAGGTCTTGAGTTTCTCCCTAAAGGAAAGTTCATTTTGCAGGGCTCTAAGGCCGGGTGGGAGGTCATTCCACAGCTTCGGTACCAACTGTGCAAATGATCTTCCTTCACATCTCGTACTTTTGACTCTGGTTGTACTGAGGAGATGTAGTTGAGAGGATCTCAAGAGTCTGGTTGGAGCATACGTAGATACCAGCTTTTTGAGCTTTACTGGACTCTTGTTATTTATGGCCCTGTGAGCAATACAGAGGGATTTAAACTTAATTCTTGCCTCAATTAGTAGCCAATGAAGCTGTTTGAGGGATTCTCTTACGGAAACGTAGCTAGGAACCTTTAGAAGGAGCCTTGCTGTCGCATTTTGCACAGTCTGAAGTCTCTTATTACATATTTGGGCGCACCCACATAAAGAGAGTTGCCGTAATCCAGACGAGAGACATTGAAGGATTGAATGACGGTTTTCCTTAAATAGTCTGAGATCAGTGCTAGTATCTTCCTGATCATTCTGAGTAGTGAAAAGCAGATGCCAGACAATTTATTTGCTTGGTAATCCATTGCAAGGGAACTATCCAGCCAGACTCCCAGATTTCATATAGCGGATTTGGGATCAGGAGGGTTTCCCATGTCATTTAGCCAGCTATTCAAAGGTCTAGGTATGGCCTGGTTTCCTAGTATCATTCATTCCGTCTGATCACCGTTTAGTTTTTGGCAACAGTTCGACATCCAGAGGGCCAATTTATCTAGGCAGGGGATCAATTGTTGGTTTCCTAAATTGGGACCATTTGTCAGTGAGACAATCAACTTCATCCATTTGCCTGGTGATGTGTCATTTACATTTTGCTTCCAGCCAACACATCATACATCTTGGGGCAATTGGTCAGCACACATCATCCATTGGGGATCTTGCACTACTGGTGACAACATTTTGCCTGATCACATGTACACAGCTGCCAGAAAGGGAATGCTTTTCAGTGCCAGGGCTGGTGTGCCTGATCTGTGAGACTACTCGTTTATATATATTTTTCATATGTTTGCCAAATATTCTTTGCATATTGTATTTGTGAAAAACAAATAATGCATGCTAGTTTAAGCTGTTACTTTATGTTTATGCGCTAAACATACCTAGCAATAGTGATCAAATGCATGTTTGCTTGCTTGCTGTGAAGCTATGCAACTTCACATGAGCCTAATTCCAAGGCACACCCATATCTGAATTGACCCTATGCACAAACACAAGTACATTCCCCTTTCCCTGAAAGGAGAAAATCTACAAATGTTGTTTGAATGGGAAACTACCTGCAAAGAAATTGTGAAGCCCTCATATCTTTGAGTTTGTGGGTGTTCACACATTTGTGTATGTGGACTCAGCTCAGAATGCCCACAAACCCGCCTCTGAGCTCACAAGGAAACTCTGTCATACCCAGGGGCAGCGTCTCTGTTAAGGCAGGGGAGCGTCGCCCCACTGATCTGAAAGCAGAAAAAAAGGAAAAATATAACAATAAAAACTTCATTATTATCGTTTTCTTTTTCTTCGCTACGGGGTTGGGTTAGGGCGGGGCGGGGCTGGGGTCGGAGCCTGGGAGGAGTGGTGAATGCACACTCTCAAAGTGTGCATGCCTGCTTGGCCGGTCATCTTGGCCCGGCCAAAGCATCATGCGCAATTAGCATGTTCCCCACCTGGGTTTATTGCACAGCCTGGTGGGGAACATGCCCAGTCCCCCACTCTCCATCTGAGCGTCAAATCACGGTGCTCCGACCAATCACAACGCTGCATTGCAGCGTTGTGATTTTCTTAGGGGAGCCGGGTGCTTCCTGGTTCCGGACTTGCCAGGAAGAGAAGGAACACGGAGAATTGGCAGGCGTGGATAGGTGTTTTTTTTTAGTTACTTTTCTTTTTTAAACCCCTCCCAAGCCCCACCCCCACTTTGCCACCCCCGTTCCCTGCCAGACGCCACTGATCATACCGCCGGCCATCCATTAATTTAGATATGATAGCAGTTGACTGGTTGCAACACGTATTGCCTCCAATACTTTACCAGCTCCGTCACATGAGGAAAGAACAGATGAGCAGGGCTTCTAACTTAATACTGGATGATACCCGTGGTTGCCACTGCATTGGAACTGGATCATCCTAAATGAGAAACCAGCGGCGTCATGAAACTGCACAGACCACCCCTTTAGCAGCTTAAGTAGCCATTGCAATCTATGGTCTCGTAATGTGGGTCTCACTAAAGGTTGACTCCTTTTATATTGGCCTTTTCTCTCAGCAGGCCTGCAGACAAAAGCCCATAAAATCGTTATTAGGAAACAGAAAGGTCAAGGGCTGCTGAGTCAGCCAAGTTCAGTGAAGGAGACAGGGAAAGAAATAATGACAACATCAAAAAATATAGTGCAAGAAGTCAAAAAGAGTGATGGTAGCTAGAAACTGGAAGGGATAAAGGTGAAATAGAAAAAAGGGTTAACCTTAGGAAAGGTGAGGAAATGAGAGGAAAAGCAGAAGGAAGGAAGGTGAAAAGAACAAAGGAAAAGTAGAAGGATGCATGGTTGGAAGGATGAAAGGATGGCTAGAAAGGTGAAAGGTTTAATTGGTGAAAGGATGGATGGATGGATGGATGAATGGATTCGCAAAAGTATGGATGGGAGGATGGCAAGTAGAAAGGACAAATGGATGGATGGAATGAAGGAAGGGTGTGAGTATGATTCGATAAAAGACTTGTTGAAGGGTTGAGGAGAATCCAGTATGATTAGCGGTTTGGTTCAAATTGGGGGTAGTTTAATTACTTTAATTTTCTGCCAACTACTCTGTGTGATGGGACATCCAGAGTTGCAATTGAACTGGAACTTAACTCGACATCCGCACAATGTGCATTCTATGTACTACAATAATAGGTGTGATTGTATTCAAATGACTAGTACCAAATTTACTGAGCTCAGAAGAATGGGAGAATATGAAGACCTGCTGCAAAGGCAATCTACTTATTGCAATGGCAGTTTATTTTCTGCCCACGTTCTTGGACCACCTTTGATAAGTTTGGCAAGCAATGATCACTGACCCTCCCTACCTGCCTGAATAAATTAGCATCTCTAGGGGGACATGCATAGCAGGCCACCAGGATATTTGTCAGTTTTAAAATCAAGAAATGAAAAGTTGACGCAGAGGTATGCCTTCTCCAAATATTCACCCAACCCCAATTTTGGTGCTCACCTTGTGCCAGAATTCTGACACACCTGCGCCTCACATGGGATTTTCATGCACACGTGTTTTCTGCGCGTGCAGAAGTCATTCAAGGGAAACGTTGCACTATAAAAGGTGTTCTGAAGTTAATCTGAACCCGGTACAAGGGGAGAGGGGTCTACATTGAAACCCCTGGGGTGCAGTCCAGCACCCAAATAACAATAGCACTTCATTTCGGTGGGAGACTTTGAGAAAAAATGCATCACTGGAAAGAAAATAAAGCTATATGACTATCACAGGTCCCATTTATTTTAACTAGCATATTGAGGAGTGTGCGTTTTTAAACCATACTGCTTGCCTTAAAATTGTTTTCGATACTTTAAAGGCAAAACAGCAGCGATGGGCTCCCCAATGTGCTTTCAATTCGTCACATACGCTGTTAACGACACCCACATTTGTTACATGGCAGCCCATCAATTCGCATGTGATTATAAATGTCCAAATGCAACTATGGGGCACATGGAAATAATTAAAAGCAGTCACTACCTCAACTATACTTCACCTGTTTGCACTGTGGGGTACACGCTGTGATGTGATAACATGCGCTGCCTCGTCATTCTCTATTTCCTATACTGCCATGTGCTTACAAACAGGGGCGTAGCTTGGTAAGTAAGATTGGGGGGGCGGTGAGCTTCAAATTTCCCATTATTCACGCTGGTATATCCTGGTAAAATACATTATTTGAGACTCAGAGAATGAGGGGGCTTTAGGGGCAGTGGGAAGGGATAGCAGTGTGGATTGTTAGTGTTACTTAAAGGATTAGGGGCCAGATGTACGACCCTAAATTGCACCCTTTTGCGCATGCAAAATGGCCCTGGGCCATGTACAATTCCTAAATAGCGAGTCGCAATTTATTTGCGACCCGCTATTTAGGAATTGCGACTCGCTATTAGGAAGGGACGTTCCCTTCCTAATAGCGTCCGCAAAGCAATGTATGAATGTTTTGTGACCACAATTGCGGTTGCAAAACACTCGCAAATTACCACCCTCTTCAAGAGGGTGGTAATGCAGTCGCAATTTGGAAGGGGTCCCCAGGGGACCCCTTCCACTTTGTGACTTTCTCTAAAAATATTATTTAAGGGCAGGCAGTGGTCCCAGGGACCACTACCTGCCCTTAACAAATGAAACGAAAATGTTTCATTTTTTTTTTTTAAATGCATCCCGTTTTCCTTTAAGGAAAACGGGCTGCATTTAAAAAAAAAACTGCTTTATTTAAAAGCAGTCCCAGACATGGTGGTCTTCTGAGCCCAGCAGGCCACCATCCCTGGAAGGGCCTGTCATTCCCAATGGCCTCGCAAATTGCGAGAGGCTCATTAATATTCATGAGCCTCGCAATTTGCGAGCCCATTGGGAATCGCAAACAGTGTTAAACACACTGTTGTACATTCCAAATAGCGCCTCGCAAATTGCGAGTCGCTATTTTGCACGTTGTACATCTGGCCCAATATGCTGTAAAATAGCCAACAGTTTTAAGAACCTTCAAAACAGAGAGGAGAGAGAGGGAGAGTGTGTGTGTATGGTTTTGCCTGTGTGTGCATGTAAAAATCCCAGGTGAAATCCGACAGCCACCTCACCTGTACCCAACTATTTACTAGAGAATACATTTATTCGAGGGATGAAACACCCCAAACATCTCCCCTGGGGGAGCCAACAAATGAACAGGGAAAGCCGAGACAAAGTCAAGCCAAGGGTAAGATTTGGCTCTGAGAGCCCCTACACAAGTTGAGCCATGAACTTATTTGGCTTATAAATCATGCAACAAACATTTAAAAATAGATAAAGTTTCGTCAAAAAAGTGTATTTCTTCAACATGCAAAATCTTTTTCCCTTGGGCCATCATATTATCTGCCTGCATTGAGAGGAAGTTATTAAAAGTAGTTTTTAACTGTGAACTTAGAAACATTCAAGCCTACCCACCCTTATGTCAATGCTAATAGTGAACCAAGAGTCAAATCAGTTGTCATGTGTAACTTATATGTGGTCTAGATTCTTATTAAAGATGGAACAACATTATAGCATATTAAATAGAACACAAGAGGGTTTTGTACAGCACAGATCCTGACCTCAGATATTTGTAGGTGCTCTCTCTCATATATTGTAATGAAGAAAAGTACTGACTTAAAAGATTTTACTAGGATCACACAATTTGGTCAAGCGAGAAAGCCGGGATTGATTCCAAATTTTCTTATTTCACATTGTGCAAATCAGCTGCTAGATTGGTAACTATTTGTCTTTCCCTTTTACATCAAACGTTAATGCTTTGTATTTAGCTCTTGGAGCATGAGATTAGAGCACGGGTTACAAGCACAAGCCACATAAAGGCTCAGCTTGTTTTAGGCTCGAGTGCAGAAGAGGAGCTCAAGCTGAGACAGAGCCAGGCATGTGTCTCGAGCCAGGCTCGAGTTTTCATTTGCTTTCCCACTTCTTCCTGTGCTGCATTAAGATGGCCGGGGGCAAATGCATTCCAATACACCATTCCAAAACCACTGCAGTGGAGATGTTGAACAATGACTAGCCCATTATCTCCTTTGTGCAGTGGAAGCTCAGGCTGCTCAACAAAATTGAAGACCCAGAATGTGGAGTGATATACCAAGCTTTCCCCCATCCCTTCTGTAGTTCAGAAGAAAAACCTGAAGGCGCATCTCTTCAAGCGGCTTAACATCACCCATTAATAGGAGCCTCACATCGCCCATCAATAGCTTAGACGCCACCATATTCTTTCTCTCTCTAATTGATATATCGATTTTCAGGTCCTCACACAATTGCCTACATTGCGCTGTAAAATGTAGCTACATATCAAGGGCCGTATTTACTAACATATTGCATTGTGATTTGTGGCGCAGCCACAACTTAAAATGCTAGTAGATATTTACAAAGACACATAAGGGGCTGTTTGCACCACCTTGCATGCCTTTGTAAAGAATTTTAACGCAACACAGCGGCTTTCGCTGCATTGCGTTACAATTCATTCTGGGAGGCATTTCATGGGTGGAGCATAGGCGCTTCCGTCCATCCACCCATGGATTTCATGCATTCCCAGATTTCAAAGGTTTGCAAATCTGGGATTGCATGAAATCGCTACACCTCCTAGAGAATGGCGTAAAGACGAGAAATATCTTTCTTTTTCCTTGTTATTGCCTCTATTTGTGCTGCATTCTGCAGCACACATAGAAAAAGATAAATGCCTCAGTGATTGTTTTTGTGCAGGAAGATATCCCTTCCTGCACAAAGACAATTCTCCTTGTAGTGCAGGCACCCTTGCACAATGGTGCAAGGGTGCCTGCATGGTGCTATGCTGCCTTAAGTGCACCAGTGCTATGATAGAGCAGAAGTGTGCCATATCTTAGTAGAAATTGTGAATTTCCGGTCTCTCCCTTTGCTTATCAAGTTGCCTTGTTGCACTTCTTTGCATAAAAAGTTAATAAATCTGGGCCCAAGGATCTACGGCAATTACATGCACACAATGCAAGCAAGATTTTTGCCTTCATTTGCACAATCACTAAACATATTCCCCGGCCAGGGAAATAAAAGAAAACTAAATTCGTGCCTCTTACATTTTCTTTCAACAAAAGAATCTTCTCGATAATGAAAGAAATTGTTTCTATGCCACACCCAAGTGGGCGTCTTACGCACAAGGAACACGCAGAGTCTTGGATTGACTCCGCCCACCTTCCCTCCCTTCTGGCCTAGGCAGCAATCACTTGAAAGAAAAGACTTTGTATGCAAGAGTGGAGAGAAGGGTCAAAGGGCAGACGTGTGCATCACTTTAAGTTCAGCTCGACAGCTAACATGAGAAATATTTATGGGTTTTAGGCACAGACTCCTCTCTAATGTAATAGCGGCTCCTTTAATTGAGAAAAGGGAATGAAAAATGCTTACCCAGACATGGCTGCTGCAGCCCTTCGCTGATTTACTCAATTTGTATCAATACAGGAAGTCAAAGAGGTAAATTAGATTTATAGACTGGGGAGGGATAAACCAATTTTCATGGACAGAGTCCAAAGAATACAGCCTGTACATTACCTCCCTCCTTGTGCCTGTCAGTGTCGGCATGTGGTATGTTCGACAGAAATTCATTCTAAACTGTACTTGCAGTGGCAGAATTAAATTAGACAGATTCTAGTGTTTTCCGGGAGGAGGCCGCTATGGGATGGCTGAATGAATACATTACCCTCCTGGAATGGCCTAGTTGTTCTTTTGTTAACCCTAGCAGACACATTAGCATTTTATTAACACTGTCATACATTTGGGGGGCAGCTGATCCACCGAGGGTGGGGGCCTGGAAACGTGACCTAGATTGGTGTCAGCAGGCAGAGAAAGTGGTTTATCTTACTAGAGGATGCCCCCAAAAATGGGAAAAAATGGGGACTCACTGGGAAAAATACAGAAGTTAATTGATATCAGAGCCAGGTAAAATGAAGTGATTTCATTGCCATTTTATTTTCACATTTAGCAGCGCAGCAGCCTGCAGCCATAATTAGTGGGGGCATGTCCTTCTCTGCTGCTGATTGGCAGCAGAGGAGGGCTGGAGGAGCAAGATGGACCCTCCAATGGGTGCATATCACTTTGGCCGGCACTCTTGAGCCGGCCAAAGTGACATGCGCACTTTGCAGCTCTCCACTCAGCTGCCTTAGATAGCTGGGTGGAGACCAAGCACAGGCCTAAAGTAGCGTCCATCCAATCCTGGAGCTGCTCTCATGATGGTGAGAGTAGCGCCAGGATTGGTTAATGGAACTTGCTGGAGTCTGGAGCCCGAGGAGCCGACGGAGGAGGGACCAAAGAGGACGTCGTCGGACGTGCAGCAGGCAAGGTAAGTGACATTATTTTTTATTATTTGCCACTCGACTTACCTGCATGAACGCACCCACCCACCACATAGTTGTCCGCCCGCCCCACTGGTGCACATGCGTGCCAGCCGCACCTGACCCCTTTCCATTTTTTTCCTCTGGCAGCATTTGTGGGGTTTTCAAAGACAAACTGTCACATATTCCCAATGCATTTAGTGAGGTGATGCTACTGGCCAGCACCCTGCTCCAGCATCACTGGCTGTGAGATGTGCTAATAGCGCGCAAGAGACTCTGGCGCAAGCAGGAGTTTTTGCCCAAATCGCTAACCGGAATGAGGGCCTAAGAACCTGGCTCCATGGTGGTTTCAGTAGGTTTTATAAGAAATGACCATCGACACAATATATCCAAACTCTAGTCATGCTTTATTTATGAGGAGCAGAACAATAAGAATAAGCTTGTAAAATACAGCTTTGATACTGAAATGCAGTCTTGGAAGATTATAATTTTCCAATATCAAAAAAGTGTATAAACTCCTCTCCTTCCTGCCTGATTAACATACTTTAAGGATAAAGCCAGCATGGTTGCTGGAAGAGACTGGCAGCAACAAACATTACCAAGTCAAAAGCGAAACTGTTGCCTTTTCGTTTGTTTTCATAATTATGATCGAGTCGCAGTTGCAGATGCTCAGCATGTCCAAGTGTCAGGTCTGAGGTCTCTGTTGCCTTTATCAGCACAAAGAGAATACATCTATAGGCAGACATCAAGGGGAAGGCTTATGCCTGCTGGGAGTTTCAGAGCATGTCTGTCAAAGGCCATTTATTTGGAATGAAGTCGCATCTTCAATATTTTTAAGTCACTTTTTTTTGTTTTTTTTAATGACAACGTTTTCTTTTCTCATCTTCTAAAATGCTATCACAAGCAGCATGTTATTTTTTAAGTTTTCAACAATGGTTTCACTTCCTGCATTTTGCGGCTATTCAGTGAAAAAAAGACTTTAAAATAAAAACTCTAAATTATTACACTTTTTTCAGATTTCAGTTATATGAATACTTTAGATGCCATGGAGCAACACTCTAATAAGCCGAAATTCGAATATGTAATCGCTGTGCAGCTCATTGGTCAAACACCTTGCAAATCTTCAATAGAAAGTGTACATTACATTGAGAAAATACTGATGATAGTAATAAACACAGAGGCCCTTGTTACCAGTGGCCCTTTTAAGATACGATACCACAGGGATCGACGACTACAAGTCGTGCCCTTTAAAATGGGGCATAGCATGCTGATTTTGGTGCGTTTGCCCACCAAAATCTCAGTGTACCGGTTTTTACTGGGCATTTCCCCCTGGTAAAATTTGGCAGGTTTCACCTGCCGAAATTTACGTGTGAAAAATTGCGAGGCATGTCGTGAGTACCACAAAAATTGTAATTCCGATTTCTGTGCAATCAGTACTATGCACTAGAATAAGAAAAGAGCTAGCCACTGGTAATGAAGGCTAGCGGGTTCGCCAATCAGTGGCACATTTGTTTGACAACTCATTCATACAGAATAGTGGTCCTTCCAGCCTGGAAATAAGAAATTAGCATTTTACACAAACACCAGACTCACATACATACACGAAGGCCCTGATTCACACATGTGAAGCCACATTTTCTTTGCCCATGGGGTCCTGATACAAATAAATGGGGCATGTGTCTAGTATGAACGCTTAGGCAGTGAGTGCAGAAGCTGCATTTGCAGCAGGCATGTGTTTGCTGCTGTTTTTTTCTGCATTGGCTCCCATGTGGACATGGTGTTGTGGGTCTGCGGATATAAGCAAGCTCCTTCACGTACCTGTGTTACCCAGGCGAGCAACATTGTTAGATATGCTGTTTAAACAGGCGCACATTTAAATGCTTACATTTACATTTCCACGCTTTAGGGCGGTGCGACCGGTGCAGCCGCACTGGGAGCTGACCTGGAGGGGGCCACTGACCTAACGGAGGGGGCGCTGTGTTTAACAATAACTTACGATTTAAAAGCACCTGAAGGAGCTGGGTTCCACATTCGACATTACTCTGGAACCCTCAGCAGATGTCTCTTTTTGTCTGTATGATAGTGTGGAGGGGAGAAAAATCATTAGCCAATTTACTCATCACTGTTCCAATGAACCATGACTCCGAAGAATCACAGACTCTTGATCCAAAGTTAATTTGATTTATTACAAAGCCAAGAACAGTTGGACATACAAACACCTCATGACGAGGGTATATAAATGCACTGGAACTAATACAAAGCCAAACTTACGGGTGAAGTTAAGACGATGCAGCATACACAGAATAACCAATTCGAGGATCAGGACACAAAAGAGATCAGGCAGCACAAAAAATTTCAAAATAACTCTTGTGATTAATGTTCCTGCTAGAGAGAGAAATTAGAGTTTTGTCTAGTCTAGTGGCAGTTTTGACAGGCCATAAAGTAGCGCATCCGGTCTGTTCTTTGCCTGCTGCAAAGAACAGACCTGTGTTTTATGTGGCTAGCTGAATGGATTAGTAAAGCCAGCCTTTACTAGCACTTTAAAACAAATGAAATGTTTGTGAGAGAGGGGTTATGGAGAGATGAGGGGCACTTTTGCTGGGTTCTACTGGGGGAATCCAAGAAGGAGGTGATGGGGGGGGGGGGGAGGAGCACCAAAAAGATTGTTGGGTGCCCTGCTTGGTGGTGTACAAAGCAAAATGTTTAGTCATTTCAGATCAAAAGCACATGCTATGGTTCATACCAAAAACCACTGAAATTCACAAGTTATGTGGAGCTAAGAAATGATAATCTCCACTCCCAGTTCAGTGCTCATGACACTGCCAAAATCAGCTCTGCTGGCAAACTATGAAAATTGGTGTTTTTGTGCACCCAGCATAGAAAACATTCTGGCGCTGATTAAGAAGGGTTAGATTTCTGGTTTGTGTGGTATTTACTGCAAACTACCAAGTGCGTTAAATAGCTCAGTGGTCCGTCCGCTGTATTACAAGTTGGGCGCATTGGCTTTGCAAAGACTGCTGCTGAACCGCCAGCTCCACCAGCAGACTGCCAGGGTCAGGGAGGGTGGAATGCAGCCTCCATACAGCGGTATCGAGGTGCAACATCACCGTCTGTATTACGATTTGGCTTTTCCACAAGCTGACCGCGGCAGTCGACCGCTGCTTAAAGGTCGGCTGAGACGAAGGAGTTGGAGTGAATACTCACCCCTTTCCAGGTCTTCGCAGCAGATTTCGATGTGGTCCCCTTTCTCCAAGCCCCCCCACACAGCAGCATCTTCACCCCGAGGGATACAACCCCGTCTGCGGTGAAATACAGGTAAGTGCTTTGGTACCATATACCCATTACTGGGACTGCCGATATATGGGTCGGACTCCGGCAATGGGTAGGTGGTATTTTTCGACATATATCATGCAAATGTGTGCATTCGACACATATGTAGTCGTAATGTACACACAGGCACCTATATATAGAGAAATACATTGACCACCACCCGAAGTCGCCGCTGCCACACCTCAGGCCCCTCAGCAATCTCGTAATATGGCGGTCGGAAGGCCAACGGCGCAGCGGTCTCCTGGCAGTCATGGGCGGTGTCCTTTGGCGGTCGGACCGCCGAATTGGTAATAAGCCACTAAATATTACATTTGGCATGTATATTTCACATGCTCTTAATTTATTGATATACTTTTCATCACATTTTTAATTTATTGCTATACTTTTTATAAAGAGTTCATTGGATTTCATCAACATTTTCCATTAATACATGTTTCATTGAACTTGATATATTTTTCCTCATGACTCTCTGCCAAACGTAACATTTATTGTTACAGTGGAGCTAGGCATTTGAAAATACAGTTTTCAAGGGAACTGTCAACCATGGTGGAATGTGAGTCTGTAGCAGGGCCACTGGTATTCTTTTGAATACCTTTTAGTTTCTCTACAATTCTCTTTATTTTGATTTTGGCTTACTAATTACCAGGGTAGCTGCTTCAGATTGCTTAAGGGGGTATACTAGGAGAAACAGCTGGTGCAAAAGCAATCGTCAAATTGTTGTGGGTCCATGTCTGCCATTAGGAAATGGGTGTAGCAGTTCTGGTTAATTTTGGAAATTACCAGGTTGGGAGTGATCGCCAGAGGATCTGATAACCCCATGTAAATTTGAATGGTGTCCTTAACTAAGCCTTCCACAATGGTAAAGGCCTGGTGGAAAGTGATATGAGGTTGTAGTACATCACCAACTATTTTGCCAAGTCATACCCTCTCACACACCCACACAGACTTTCTCACACCCACTTTGATGCTCATACAAACACTCTCACACCCACTCACACACACAGACACTGTCACACCCACTCTGGCACCCATACAGACACTCTCACTCCCACTCACATGCAGACACTCTCACATTCACTCTCACACCCATAGAGACACTCTCACTCCCACACACAGACACTCTCATATCCACTCTGACGCCCATACAGACACTCTCACACTCATTCACACATGTAGACACTCTCACACCCACTCTGACGTCCACAGAGACACTCTCACACCCACTCACACACACCGATAGACACTCAAATACCCAGTCACACACACAGAGACACTGTCACACCCACTCTGACACCCATATACACACTCTCACACCCACTCACACACCCAGGTAGACACTCTCACACCCACTGACAGACCCATTGACAGAGCTACTCTGTAATCCACTCTGACACATCCACTGACAGACCTACACAGGCATTCACAACCCACTCATATATCCACACACACAGTCATACTTCCATTCACAAATCCGTACAAGCAAATCATAAATGTGTTGTTTTGTACTGAATGTGTGCTTTTGGTTTAAAAAAAACAAAGGTTACAGGGACGTTATAGTTAGGAAATAGATTTAATGAAACCTTAGGAATTCACTAAAAAAAACAAAGGTTACAAGGACGTTATAGCTAGGAAATAGAATGTACAAAAACCTTGGAAATTCACTGTAAAAACCAAAGGTTACAGAGACGTTATAGTTAAGCTCAGATTTTACACATACAAACCCATAGAAATTCAGCAGTTGTAGTTACCTGAGCTATAACTATAACTTGCACCCCCGTAATGCACTGCTTATGACCTCACATATTATATCACTCATGACTTGGTTAGTGACATCCCTAACGAAATCACTGATTACATCTTGATGTTGGAACTTTGAACTGGGGACATGGGGGGGCCTTTGAAGCTCCACTGTGGGCAGCAGCCGCTGCTGCCTCAATACCTACATTGGGTCCGACTGCCCTGAGCCCTTCTGCAAGGCTTGGAGAAGCAGCTAGAGGGGGCTGGACCCCAAGAAGCGGCGGGCAGATGGTCCCAGCAGTATGAGGTCTGCTCCCTGCAGCTCTGGAGTAGGCCGGGAAAGAAGCAGAATCAGAAGCATAGAACCATATTGTTCCTGAGACAGCTCGGCCCAAAAGGGCGTTCACATAGTAGCTGAAGAGGTGAGCGGGCGGTGCTGAATTTGGAGGTGCGCTCTCAGAGGGTGCCCATCGTTGTAGCCTGGGCATGGGGGGACTCCCCCTGTCCTTAGCCTCCACCCCCTCAGGAGGAGCACCTGAGAGGGGGGCTATCAGTCCCCATGGAATGGAGGCCTCTGAGCATCATTTGATCCAGTCCCGGAGGGAACACAGTGGGTGAAAATCCTCTGGACGGCCCGGGGAGGTCACAAAGTCAATTGACCACTTGTGGCACCCTGCAGTGGGGTCTAACGCCCTCCCTGTATCTGTGCCTCAACGCCTTGGGAAACCCAGCTGGGAGGACCCCCTCCATGCAGCGGACAGACAGAGATGGCCAGAGACAAGCATCAGCAAGCCAGCAAACAAGGGACCTTAGACAAATACACGCAACAGGGGATGGGAATTGGTCCACAGGCTGTGAGCCCCAGTGGATCACATTGTCTTCCTACAAGCGATTAATCCCTCAAAGATGACCCTGGCGGCAGAGATAGTGACGATAGGGATGAAGGTTACATTTCTATGACAAGCTACGGAAAACAGTGGATGGAATAGCGGAAGCTGAATAAGGTTTATCAACAGTAGAAGACACTATCAAAATGATTCAGCAAAAAATTGTGAAATTAACTGCATCCTCCAGGTCCCTTCACTGAATGTGCCCATCGGGTACTTCAGCAGAAACCTTCACCCAGGGTCCCCCCACACTCAATCATTGCACGGCTTCTGAACTATGAAGACAGAGATGAAAATCCATTGCTTCACCAGGGAACAGGGACAAATACGCCACAAATCCTCTACTATAATGAACTTCCCAGAGTACACTAGATTAATCCAAAAACAATGCACAGCCTTTGCAGAAGTAAAGAGAAAACTACAGACACTAAACATTTGCTATTTGCTCCATTCCCAAGCCAGACTGAAGGTGCTCCTTCAGTGTCACACTTGCTTTTTTGATACCCGGAGGCAGTCTGGGACTGGGTGGAGGAGAGTCATTCGGTCCCGTCGCACGCGCAGCTCTACCTTGTTGGGGTGGCAAGGGGAGTAATGGACTCACCATACAAGAACACAAGAGGACGAGGCTAGAAGGAAGAATATATCCTGCTCTACAGATAGAAGTGGGGCTAGGGGAGACTCAGACCCTGGCACTGGCAGGAGGGGTAAGGGTAACAACAGAGAGATCTTGTTCAACCGAATGGTTGGGGTAGATCCCGAGGAGGAGGAGGGCCCCACAACCAGTTCACCCACCAGCTGATCGTCCAACAGGTATGCAAAGGACTGTTCCTCAGATACCATGGTCTGAGGAAGTAGGGAGGGACATGTCTGTGCCACAAGGGTGGTGGAGGGAAGAGACATAGTGGGTGGGCCACACACTGCAAATACCAAGAGGGGGGGAGGCAGGTGGAAATGGGTGGGTGACAGACCTTTCCGAAGTTGGGCAAGTGGGTATTTTGAATCCAATGTACAGGAAATGTTGAAGAGGTTGGGATTGTTCATAGTTTGTAGTTTCCAACTTAATTTCTATGTGGCCCAGGGCAAGCAGAGTAGTCACGATCCCAGTGCTGAATACTCCTTAGACACATGGCAAAGATGGCACCTGCCATGACTAGTGGGAATCCTGAGCTAAACACACAAAATATCCTCTCTTGGAGCGTGAATGGCCTGGCCAACAAGATTAAAAGATGAGTATTTGCTCAATATATATTTGTAGATAGTCCTCTGACTTGGTGCTATTGCAAGAAACCAATCAAATGGGCGCTCACTGTAAATTCCTGCAGAGAGGCTCTTATCTATCCCTGTTCATAACTGGCTCCAGAGGGGTGGCAATCCCAGTGAAAAAAACTCCATTCCTGCTCATCTGAAGTTGGGCTGGTCCAAACGGTTGTTATGTGGGAATCCTGGGTAAACAGGGCCAATGATCCTTATTTATCCTTGGTGATTATTCCCCTCCCAGATGACAACAACGAGTCCTGGACAGTTGGATGCTGACATACACATTTTAGCAGGGTGATTTCAAAGATGTCCTTGACAAGAACTTAAATAGGATGGGCCCCAATAGCAGCCCCACCACTACAAACACTAACCTAGCACAATTTGCAGACACAATGGACCTCACTGACTGATGGAGAAAAAAGCACCCTTCCGGCACACACAATTCCTTTTTCTCAAGGGTGCATTGCTCATTTTCACGATTGGAGAATAATTTTGTCTCAACCACACATTTTACTGTGATATAGTAAGCAGAATACCTGGCTCAGAGGGCTACTGGTTGAATACTTTAGGGCCAACACAGATATGGTGGACTGCCATACAACGCTGTGGGAAACCTACAGAGCTGTTCGCAGGGACAGGGTGCAAACTTTAGTGGCACAGGCCAAACAATGTAGACAACAAAGGCTGATGACTTTGAGAAAGGAAATGAGAGACCAGGAGACATGCCAACTGACGATGGGGTCCGTAACTATACTGCGAAGGCTGGCGGTAATGAGGGAGGAATATAAGGACGCCACAAACCACACAGCTAAAGTTCAATGTTTACCTCTGCTGCGAAGACTGTACGATTTAGGGGACAAATTTGGGTGACTATTGGCGTGGCTATGTAAAGTGAAGGCCAGGTGTGTGGGAGAAATCCTACTGCACAATGGACGGATGATTGTTTCTGACAAAGCTATAGCACAGGAATTTGTGGATTACTACCGCACCCTATATGCACAGAGACAGTCAGCCCTTAAACAACATACTAGGGAATTCTTGGACAAACTACACATACCGTCTATTAGCCTAGAAGATCTAACTTCACAGGAGAAGGAGTTTTCCTTGGAAGAGTGCATGGAGGCCCTAAAAGGTAGGGCAAATGGCAAAACACTGGGACCCTATCGATTCCCTGTGGAGCTCTACAAGAAGCTTTCTACGATAGTGGGACCTCCATTGTTAAAACTAATTTAGGAGGTAGAAGAGAGAGGAGCACCCACACCTGACTTGTGTCACGCCACCATATTGCTGATTCCCAACCCCTGTAAGCCAAGGAACTTGTGTAATGCATACAGGCCCATTTCACTCCTCAACATAGAGGAGTTGTTGGCCAAAATGCTGGCGACATCAGCAGTGAAGGTCAACGGAGAGTTATTGACTTCCTTTTTCCTGGGAAGGGGGGCACCAGGTGGGGATGAACGCTACCCCCCCTTCTTTTTGCATTATGCCTAGAACCACTGGTAAGTTAGTAAGTAAGTACATTTATTGTATTTGATTAATTAAAACCATTACAAAAAGTATGTGTTAAAGAGATTTGTGCTTATTAAGACAAAAGAAATGCGTTTCTAAAAACTTAAAAGTCTCTATTATAAAAGCGCCTTATTCAGCTTATTCTGAAGATGTTCAAATGTCTGTGCTAAAAACTTTCTGTTGTGTAGATTAAAACTTCCTTATGTGGTTCTTGCATTTACACGGGGTGCAGCTCTTCCTTGCTTGGATTCCACTATTGACAGGAATTTCACTAGCTTCCCATTTAGCTGCGGGTCCTTGGAGTCGAAACATGCAATCACAGCCTGCCTCCGCGTTCGGATTCCACATTCATTAAAGTGCGCTTTGAGTAATCCTACCCTTTCCTCCTTTAAGTTGGTCAGGAGCAGATTAGGTGTTCCATATCCTCAGTACCATTCCCACATAGTCTGCATGTGTTGCCACATTTCTCCCTCAGCGAAGGTGGGAGGTGCAGAATGGCAGGCAGGATTCCTAGCCTGTTTTAAGAATTGTTCTTTGGTCGTCCTGGAATACCCCAAATTGAAGTATGCCTGTAACCTAAGTGATTTGTAGCCGCTCAGTGTCATCCAGGCATGGCTCCTGTGGGCAAAGGCAGCTTTGTCTTCAACAAGGGAGATTTTCCTGATTACTTTTTTTACTACTTGCTTAAAGAGCGAATGGGTGGTTTGAGTTTCCCATAGGTCGGCTAGCCCGGTAGTGACAAGTGAATCCTCAAAGTACTTTCTGGCCGGCGAGTTGGATATGTTACAAAGTTCTTGCCAGAGCTGATCGTTCAGTGTATTCTGGGGAGAGTTCTTAATTTTGTGCCAACACGTTATATGGACGCCATGCCTTGCCAGAAGTTGTTTGGTTAGGCCGAACTCCAGTCGGATCTGTGCTGGTGAGGCGTAAGTTGGGAGGTTAAGCATAACTATATAGGCCCTGGCCATGGTGGTGTCCAGCAGTTTTGCATCCCTACCCCTCAGTGCTTCGCTGCCATAGGTGATGGAGGGTAGAATTTTGGCTTGTGCTACCCGGAGGAGAAGTGAAAGGATAGACCCTGTAAGTTTTGTTTTTAACTGCCTTAATGTTGTTGCTATTACCATCCCCTTCCTCCTAATAGCCTCAAGTTGGTTGGCAAATTGGCCACCCTCATTGATGGTTACCCCTAAGTATTTATAGGCGAGGGTGTTCACCATTGGAAGTTTTTCCCAGTACCAAGAGTGGATCCGTCATTTGCCCTTGATTGTCATGGTTTTTGTTTTGTTGATGTTCACTTCTAGGTGGTTTTCCACTGCGTACTCGTACATTTTGTTCAGTAAACGTTGCAAGCCAACTTGAGTGTGGCTTAACAGGACAACGTCGTCGGCATACAAGATACTGGAGATGGTTTTGCCACCGAGTTGAGGTGCATGCACGTTGCAGGTGCCAAGTACTGATGTCATGTCTGCTGTGTACAGGTTGAACAATGTTGGTGCAAGCACACATCCCTGTTTGAGCCCTTTGGTAGTTGGTATGCGCCTCGAGAGATGGGTGCTGTTGCCTAGTTTTACCTGTATCCATGTGTTGGTGTGGAGGTGTATTAGAAGGTTCAAGAGGGATGATGGGATTCCCCAGAGCGGCAGTTTGCTCCACAGTCTTGCTCGGTTAATGTTGTCAAAGGCTGCCTTAAAGTCAATGAAATAAAAGTGAATCGCCTGTTTGGTCGATTTCGCCTTGTCAATAAGCAATGACATGGTTAGTATGTTGGTTGATGTTCCTGTGTCTTTACAAAACCCTGTTTGATGAAGGGGGATTATTTCCATCTCTTTTGCCCAGTCCTGGAGCCCTGTCAGTAGGGTACCGGCGAAGTATTTTGCCTCTATGTCTAGAAGTGCAATCAGACGATAATTTTTTGGTGAGGTTTTCTCGCCGGCCTTATAAATCGGGAAAATTATAGAGCTCTTCCATGAGGCAGGTTGGAGCCCTGACTGTCTGACGGTATGAAAGAGGGGGGCCAGTATTTCTGACCAGTACTCCGGGTCTTGTTTAAAAAGAGCTGGTGGAATCCCATTGGGCCCCAGGGCCCCTTCTCTCCTTCCTTTTGAAATTTGGTTCTTAATTGTTATTGTCTCGGTTCCCTCTTCCTCTGGGTTCCGATCATTTTGGGTGGAGTGGAGCAGTTGGTTATCCAAGTTTACTTGTGATCCAAATGTTTGCTGATTAAAGTGGGCATCTAAAAAGGTTGTCCATGAATCCTCTGTGATATGTGATGTTAAGCCTTCCTGTGCCGGGTGTAGAATTTTGTTAACGGTAGCCCAAAAGCGTGTGCTGTTAGTTGCTTGGAAGTCGTGATAGAGTTTTGCCCAAAATACAGTTTCGCTCGACCTGTTAATATCCCACTTGAGGTTTTGGATTAGGCCTTTCTTTTGGCAGAGTAGACGGTTTAGTTTCTCGTCTCCGGGGTAAAGCCTCAGTGATCTGAGAAGTTTGTTTACAGATTTAAATTAATTTCAGTTCGATCCCCTGTGCACTTGTGGCCCTCCCCGCGGCCGTTGGATCATTGGGAGGGGTATATCTGGCTATCGCTGAAAAAGAACTTGCAAGTGTAACTGTGAAGGTTTCCCATGCACTAATCGGGGTGTCAGTGGAATTGCTGTAATCATTTAGCAGTGTTTTTGCAGCCAGGAGAACCTCCCCGGAATTTACTAGGGACGACTTGATTCTTTTTAAGTTTATTGTGTGGCATGCATGCCTGCCGACTGGATTAAGCATCAGTTTGTGCGGGATTGCTTGGAATGAAACTTTCTGGGGCCGATGATCACTGTCCCCTTTGTCGCCTAAGGGGAATCCTGATACGTGTTGAAAAAGTGAAAGGGCGAGTAGAGTATAGTCTATGGTGGAGTTTGCAGAATCTGAGTTGAATGAGGCGGCTGGGGGGGGGGGGGAGTCATCAGTAAATCTTCCATTTAATGCCCTTAGGTTGATGTGCTCCAGATCTTCTAGCAGCTCTCTCCCTATCTTGGTTGGTCTACCGCGATTGCTTTTCGTTTGGGCTGGTATGTTCCAATAGAAGGACTGAACCTGTATGTCATCATTTGATGATGTGCCTAGGATTTTTTGGTTTAGGTCCCCAGAGAGGATGAGGTTAGAAGTATTCTGTGAGCTTATAATTTAGAGCAGATGTTCGATCAAGTGTTGTGACTCTTGTTTTTTCCGTTTTGGATTTATGTACGTGTTGACCACTAGCACCTCCTCCTTAGAGCCATTGAGGTTTAGGTGGATCTTGACTGAGTTTACTGATGGTAGGGGGGATAACATTTCTTGTGCAGTATCACATTTTGTTATAGCGATGTAGGTGGCTAGGCCCCCTGATAGGTGACCATATTTGGATTTCCTCAGTGCTGGAGTGTGGAAGCAAATGTACCCCTGTAGTTGGTATGGATCCATTGACCATGTTTCCTGCAGAAGGACAATGTCAAAGGTATTCAGATATGTTAGGAATTCGGCGTCGGCTACCTTGCTGTTCAACCCGTTGATGTTACATGAGCTTAGTCTCAGGGTTGTTTTATCGCGGTTTGCCAAGTTTTTGTGTGAGAGGGTTTGTCATTGTGTCGGTCTGGTTATATTAATAGTTCTCAGAATCTGGGAGTTTACAGGCAACGTGGAATTATGGTAATTATGGCCTGTTTGAGCGCCAAATACCTGCTCCCTTTGGGGTGATCGGCCTAGAGCTCCCCTGAGCACCAAGGATGTATTTTCTCTGTTGCCGATGGCTCCCTGCCGCTTGGTGGCAAGTAGTGTGAGGCGGTATCCAATGTTGTGATGCGGTGTGGTGCGGTTCGTATGCCCCATGATTTGAAGATTTCCCATTCGTTCAGAACTTTATTTGCAATTTGGGTTGAGCTCCAGATGGCCTTAGTGGATTCCCTGCCCTGGGCCCAGTCGGCCTTTATAAATTCTATGGAGAGGAGATCGGTTGTGTTGATATCTCTTAAGGTTGGTATTGTAGCCAGTAGTTGGAGAATATTCCCTCTATTCAGGGTGTCGCAGTTCCCTTTAGAGTCGTACTCAGGGGTGAAGAGAGTGGTGCTGGAATTTGTTGGCTGCCAGGCTGGAGATGCTCTGGAAAGATGGCCCCCTGGGTAGTTTTGTCCGAGGGGCCAGGAGTGCTGCCGGATTGGCCCATTATAGTTATCGGACTTTGGACTTTCTGGGCGGCAGTGGCCCAAGGAGCCTTCTGTGCCGGGTTCTATGTTTCTGTTTTGATGTTGCGATGAGGGAAGGTCCGAGTTTCCCACTGTCGTTGTTGATGTCCCATGGGACTTTCCCTGTGCCTTGACTGAGGCTAGGTTGTCACCGGAGTTTTCACTTTTTGCTTCACTTGTCACTGAAGTTGGTGACTGGGCAGGGCTGAGCACGGAGGGCTCTTTTGCCATTGTGGTTGTGTTGTAGTAGATGCTCTGTGGTTGTGGTGGGGTTAAGTTGGGAATTGCCTTGTCCAATGTGTGGGCCCCGTGTTCTGTCGGGTTTTTGTTTGATTCCCACACCTGCTTGAGTTCCTGTATGGGGTGTGTCTCCGTTTCTTCTGTCGCCTGTGGTACTCTGCTACGGTTACTGTGTTGCTGAGTCTGTGTGACTGTGTTTTTGGTAACTAGTGTACTAATTAAGCTGCCCAAAGCCTCCGAGTCGGCCCAGCAGGGAGCGATTGCAGGTTGGTCCGCAGTCGGAGTTGCAGTGCCCAGAGTTTCCGTTGGCTGGTTAGTTGTTTCATGTGCTGTTGTTTTGTGTGCTGTTATCAACGTGGCTGTTTTCTAGTGTCAAAGAGAGTGTGTGGTGGGGCGTTCAGTTGTAGTTCGCCTAAGATACCATGTGCTGGCCCCTTCTCCATTCCAGCAGATTCCAGTGCTTTTTGAATTTCGGTGTGCTTGTCAGAGCCATGTACTGTGGTTTCCGAGTGGATGGAAGCTTGGGGTGTTGCCCCATCCCCGCTCTTGCTGGATTGGGTAGGCGGATGAGCCAGAGAGTCTAGCCTGTGAGTTGGTTGCCTACAAGGTGAACCGGGAGAAGCTTGAGCAACACGGATTGGAGACTTGACCCATTCTTCCTCTGCTTTCATATGTTGGACAGTATAGCTGCGTTTGATAGGTTCCAGTGTCTTATCCGGTGGTTGTGGGGCAGCCGCGAGTTGGTCAACGGGTGGTGAGGCGCTAGGTTGTGCAGCGGCTGGTTCGGTGTTTGACTGGAAAGGGAGAAGGGGATTCTGGAGGCCTTAGATTTAACCACTAGAAGAGAATATGGAGGAGCCTGCGTCCTTAAGGAAGTAGAATTTTGAATACATTTTTGATTGAAAGAGATGTGGTGTGGGCCTCCCGCCGGGGGAACACTTATCTCTGAGCAGCCCTAGTGGCTGCGGTGGTGGGCCTGAGGGGGTTACCTCCACTAGGTCCTCAGAGGATGTCGCTGGTTCAAGATTGGCTGCCCTGGTGTTCCCTTTGCGTTTAGATCTCTGCGGTGGGGCGGGTGGTTGGCCCCTGTTCCTTTCTGACATCATAGCAGTGTTCGTCCTGGGCCTCCTCTGGCCTGAGGGCTATGTGCTCTGTGCCGGATGTTTTTTAATTTTTTCTTTCTTTCTTTCTTTTTTGTTTTCTGGCAGCCCGGGTAAGTTTACAATTCAGGTGACCAGTGGATGAATGTTGGAAGTCGGAGGAACCGGTGTGCAATGGGGGTAACTGAATGGTCAGAGACTTCATTGGGTCCCCTTACAGTGTCCTTCTGTCTGGATAACCAAACCTTGATAGCAGTATAGACAAGGTGGATGTTGTCGGCCTTTGGGCCCAGGCCGGGGTGCTGTAGGAGGGAGGGAAGAGCAGGGATCGGGATTGTAAGGTGAGCGGGTTTGGTCAGAAACAGCTGCCTCCCAGAGGTTGCCTATGACCTGATTGCCGCTCCTTCCCCACTCACTGGGCATAAACCCTGAACCCTCACTGTCTGCTCCTGATACGTGCGCCAGCCACTATAGTGCATAGCTCCCCTCGGGGGGAGAACTGAGGGGATTCGGAGAGGATTCGGGAGGACTCCTGCCCCCTCCTACCCCCTCGTGGTGTCACTGCTCCTGCAGCTGCTGTTCCTGGTATGCGTACTTTCTGTGCCTCAAGTGCCTCAAGAGAAGCTCAAGGGAAGCTGGAGCGGTTATGAATCTGCTGCAGGTCTTCAGGTCTTCAGCGAAATGACAGAGAAGGGCCTGGATGTGCCTGGAAGGTAGGAAGGGGCACCGCTGGGGAGCCCTGTGGGCACAAGCGGGGACGCGAGCGGGGCTGCCTGCGGAAGCCCACAAGCCGCACCCGGCGCTAGCCGAGCCGCTTCCGTGGGACTCCTGGGGCTCCACTCTCAGCAGCAGCAGACTATGGCTGCCGCACTCGCGCCCAGGTGCGTCCTCTGCACAAAACCGCCAAGTCGCCCAAGTCGCCAAAGTCGCCGGCCGCCGAAAGCTTACCGAGTGAAGCAGAGATCTCGGTGCGGAGCGGCTGTGGCGGTTGAAGGGTTGGGAGCCGGCACATTGAAGGCAGCAGTAACAGCAGTACAGCAGTAGCAGGGCTCCACGGGTCCCGATCCTGACCTCCGCCGCTCGGTTTGCTGAGTGCAGAAACGGGCCAATGTGATAGTCTTCCCCGAGGATCGAAAGCAACCAGAAAAATTCTTACTGTATGAGAAAAAACACCCCGTTCACCCTCCCTGACACGTACTTTGACAAGGCCGACAAGATCACTGGGACCTTACTGTGGGACAGAGATACACTCTGAATCCTTACACTGCTCAGTCTATCAATAGGGGTATGGCCTTACTAGACATCAGGACATATTTTGGGTGTCCCAATAACAGACCATTAACAAATGAGGGTTCGTCCCGAGAGATGACCCAGCAACCAGGTTAGAGAGAATGCATATGGAAGACAATTCATTTGTCCACTACATATCACCCGCCAGAGGAGGTCCCTACTGGGGCCAACCAGGGGCATTCTGGACTCCTGGGATAAAGCTACTCGATATCTGGGCTGGGGGGCAAGGTGACCAAGGGCGCACCACTGTGGAAGAGAGAAACACCTAAAGAGGTCAGGAAACTGTCAGGGTTTTGAGGTGGGATGCTGTAGGTATTACAAAGGTTAGGGACCTAGTGGACATGGATGGGGTTCCATTTTTTGAGAGTATAAAACAAGAATATCACCTCCACCCCTCACAAAGATACAAATACATGCAATTACAGCATGCCCTCAGAGCCAAGACATAGGCTGGAGAAACATACCAGACCGTAGCCCCGTAGAAAGCAAGCTGTTCAACAAAGAGCTTCAAACCAAAGTAGTCTCACAAATATACTGATCGCTTATCAACAATAAGCCAAACAGACTCCAGAAACTACAGGCAACATGGGAAAGGGATGTAGGCTTGATGGAAGATATTGACTAGGAGGCCGTGCTAATGCACCCCAGAAAGGTGGCCATTAAGTCCAAGTTGAGGCCAGTGCAACTTAAGATCCTCCACAGAATATACTACAATAGGAGCCGGCTATTTAAAATGGGTCATGCCCAAAGCCCCGTATGTCTTAAATGCATGTTAGCTGAAGACACTCTCTGAGAGTATTCCCCCATTGCTAAATACTGGGCCATAATTGTGAGAGAGGTGGAAACACTGCTAAAGACTACTATTCCCCTAACACCACAGTACATCCTACTGGGAATCCCCTGCAAGGTGGACCTCACTAGAGCCAACCTGTTGTTCTGCTGTCTGGGCTTCATTGTAGCAAAAAGAGGCATAGCCAAGATATGGGGCTCGCCACAGCATCCTACCAAACAGCTGTGGACCTCGGGTATGGACATGTGCATGGAAGCAGGAAGAGTGGTCTACACCAGCCAGGGAGGTGAAGGGAGCACTGCGGATTGAGCTGAGAGGGACAGAGGACACAGGATCCCAGCTTAGGAGTATCACAGCATACAGGGGTAGAGTGTATTTGCTAATGGAAGTAATTGTAGAGGTGGGAGCCTCCCCGCAGATTGGGGGGGGGGGTGAATGAGCAACATGATGGGACCAGAGGGGCTACTGCGGGGGGAGAATATGCCCATTGATGTTAACTGTGACTGCTGCAAACTAGCTATATTCTGGCAGAAATCACTTGTGTTATGTTTTCAAAAATAAATAAGAACAGTTTAGAAAAAAGCCTATCTGCTCTGCGCTATAGGGGGTAGAGCTCAGGTATAATTAGTGACTTTAGTGGTTCACCTTGACAAGGATTGTGGTTATTATTTGAGGTGGGTATTCACCCCCCCCCCCACCACCACCATCCAACCAATACCCCAATTTCTCACAATCATCATGAGGTGGGAAATATCATGTGATGGTGCAGAAAGTTGTTTTCTGTGAATTTGACAATATTCTCTTCATAGCCCTAATTAGCATTTCCATATCACAAAATGTGATAATACAACTTCACTGCACTGGAAATCCAAGCAAATCTACACCAGCAAAAAACTGCTGAAAACATGGCTCTAATAAAGGCAAAAAAACAGGCTGAAGCACTGTTTTTGCAAGCTTTTTTGCACTTCTGAATCTGAAGTAATATCATAATTAATAGTTTGATAATACATTTAGGAGAATGCAAATAGCCCGACAGTCCCTAAATGAGGACCTCTGAGTTGCTAGTTACACACATATCTCCACAGCAAGTGTCTCAACTCCCTACACATCTGACACAATTGGACAGCAGGTATAGCCTTTAAGATACATCAGTGATCAATGATCCTACTGTGGTGAACTGAGGGTAACGTGAAGCCACAGGTTTGAATTAGGCCTGGGCGATGAATTCCACTCTGTTCGCAGAGTTTGCGGAGTTTTCTGCACTTTGTGCTCCGCAGAGCTCGCGGAGTGCAGAAAACTCCACTCTGTGTAGCGCGGCAGAGTTTTTTCCCTGCTCACGCTCACGAACAGTAAGTTGGCGAGCGCGAGCTTCAGCTCGGGTAGAATTTCTACCCGAGCAGCAGGAAGATCAGCGCAAACAGTAGTTCGCGCCGCACTCCGCCGCTTGCAGAACTTCGCAGAGATTTTTGGTCACTTCGCGGAGTACCACATAGCGAAACTCCGCGAACTGCGCCCAGGCCTAGTTTGAATCATGCTGAGCTAACTCAGATTTTTCTTCTTTATTGGTAGCTAAAGTAAACGGCAGAAATGCTGGAAGTGAGGCATGATTCTGAGTGCAAATAGCATGTCTTAAACACCGACACCAAAAGATATGATATTTGTGTATGGTATCTACCAGTTATCTTATTTGCACATGAATATACGTTTTGGACCTCAGAACTAAGGATAATATGCGAATTGAAGATCTTACCCCCTGTTACGAAGTGTGCAAACTCAGAATGTGTGTTATTTGCCTGCATAATTTAACAAAGGTTTACCAGAAACTCGTGCTGACAAAGACTCTTGAGATGCACATTTAGCACCTTGGATAAAATCCCTTCTCAAGGGTAAATGGGAGTTTGTATAACTGTAGCACCAAGTGGCAAAACATTATTATAATTTTTTTAAATGTGGGTATTCATAAAAAGGTGGTGCAAGCTGGCATGTTACTTTCATGTGGGTGGAACTTGACCGATGTAACATTTTTAAATGCTTCATTTATCACAGATTTTCAAACATAAGCCTCTAATGCTCATTAGGCGATGTGTCACGAAAGGTCACGATTGCAACTTACTTTTGGCAGCTCAGGCCTATTTTTGATCCCAAACTGTCCCTAGAACTCAGGTCCTGACATACGCAGTGCATTTCCAAAGTCACACTACCTTAGATGGATCTTATGTGGCTGGTCTTATAAAAGCTGTAAAGAGCAGTGCCTTTAAAGATTTTTTGAAAGTAGTTAGCAAGGAAACTTTATGGACTAGATTGGAAAGGGAATGCAAACATTGAAGTGGCTGATTTGAGAAACTGTAACTCTTTCAAGCCAATTTAAAAGGTAGGGTTGTGAGAAGTATTTCATTCCTAGCTTCTTAAGAGTAGGCTAGGGAGATACGACAAAATCCTTGCTGTGAAACAGAGGAGTGCCAGTCCATTTAGACATATAAACCCTCAGTATGATTCAGCAGGAGCGGTATCATAGAAGAGATGCATCCCCTGCCTACAGAATTGGCGGTGTTTCTGAACCAGATACGAGAATATAGGTGCATTGCCGCACCTGATATAACCATGCAGGGGTCCGTTGACATTTTCCACCTGCTCCAAGCAAGTAAAAAATGTGTGCAGTAAAGCCCCAGTATTAGGAATTCCATTGCAGTAAAGAACTCGGGGCATATTTTTCAAGGTTTTGTGTCGCCATTGCACCATGCAAAGTAGCACAAGGGCGACGCAAAACCTAGAATGATATTTACGAAGCCACACAAGGCCACCTTCTGTGGCCCTGCGTGGCTTGGTAAATCTGGAAGAACGCAAGGCAGCGCAAGTCACTGCCTTGCATTACTCTGCCCCAAGTAGGCTTTCCTTGGGTGGAGCGTGGGTGTTCCCACGCATCCACAGATTTACCAAGACTGGTAAACCTGGGAATACATCAAAATGCTACACCTTCCCAGCGGAGGCGTAACAAGGAGAAATAAAGGTATTGTACTCTTTCTGCAGCACATGTAGAAAGAGAAAAAAGCCTCAGAGAATTGTTTTTGTGCAGGAAGGTGTCCCTCCATGGTGCAAGGGTGCCTGCCCTGGCACTAGGCAGCAGTGTGTGCGCCAGAGCAAGCAGAGAGCAGGAAAGCTCCATATCTTGATAGATATGGTGCATTCCTGCTGTCTCCCTTTCATGCAGTGCAGCGCAGCTTGCGTTGCTTGAAATAAAGATAAATATGGCCCTCTGTGTTGTTTTTGCCTGTTATTCCCCATTGCTGGGATATCAACTTATAATGAACTTCAACTCATAATGCCCGGATACCGAATTGAAGCGTTAACTCTGGTTTCAGTATTGTCCCCACTATTAAGTTCCAAGCACTCTAAATGAGGGCCTTAAAGGCCAAATAGATCAGTATAAAGTTATGTCTTTAGTCGTTCAGCCCTGCTACTGGTGACCCAGGACGCAGAACACTCAACGCAGGAGTTAGCAATCGTGGCTACTTAGTGAGGTACAAAGAGAAAATATACATACGTTTTCTGAAAAACACAGCAAGCCTCCTCCTCACTTATTATTTATTTTCTCCACTAAGAAAATATTTTCCTTGTCGAGAAACCTTTAGCTCTCAGATCCCTGTCAGTTTTAAGGGGTTTTTAAGAAAACATTTTCCCTGTGGGGAAACTTCTTGCCCTCAGATCCCTGTCAGTTTTAAGGGGTAGTCCCTTCCCCTCCTAAACGCGGAAAAGGCTTTACTCGTACCATTGACAGGAGTGAACTTCCAAAGTATCTTTCACAAGAATAAATAATTGATCCAAGGTGTGTGAGGGTCGAATGAGAATTTGTAAATACCCACATGTGTAAGTCTGCGGGTGTGTTTAGAAACTTCTAGGGCTTTCTCTAATGGAACGCTCACTCCTCACCCACAGGAGGAGATTTGCTAACACAAAAACCTCTGTGAGAGTAAATCTTTTTTTCAAGTATAAATTTGACTTCTCTGCATACAAACACCCTTTGTCAATTTTTAAAAGATTATTTGAGCATGTAAGTCAGTCTATCGTGTGTAAATAGCTTTCCACAGCCTGCTTCTGAGGGTATGCATTTCTCTGTGATTCCTATTGGTTAACTGTAGCTGCAATAGTTAATGAAATGCAAAAATGAAGAAGCACATGCTAGCACAGCAGACTGAGCAGTATTGAACCTAGGCCCCTGAATTCAATGATAGTCCGCCAGTCATTTATGTTAATTCGCTGTCGCGTTGCATTGTGAAAGGGCATTATGAGGGCAGCAGGTACTGTAAGAGCAGACCTCAGCCTTCATCCCTGGGAACAGGAATCAGACAATGAATTCATACCCCTGACAGCAAGGGACCAGATTGTCAAGAGGGGCATTTATGGGAAATTCTACATATATTGTATCCTGGAAGATTACTGAAGACATGCCAAAAGAGTTAAAAAAAAAATTAGCTTTTATTTCTAGAGCTTGCAAAATCGAACCAATTGTCACACGTTGAAACAGAGTAATGTTTTTCTCATCCACAGGTGATGTATTGTCTTTTATGTAATTGACATGCTTAACGTTCTAATGCATTCTTTACCAGCTCAATATTTTCTGTTTTTCTGTTTTTTGTTTTTGTAATTGTGCCCCTCATCCAGATTATGAAAACAAGAGACTTTATGAATTAGCACACGAAATTGGTGTTGTACATCAGAGTGCTGTAATTAAAGCCTATATCAAATTACATGCCCAAAAACTGAAGAAAGATGCTTTCAAAATTCAATTAGAAGCACTGAAAAAAACGTGTTTACCACTAAGCACTTTTATCTCAGCCACAGCACTTTCATTCTTCTAGGTCCTAGTCCAATCTTCTTCATCCCAGTACTATATCCCTTGATGGTGGATCCACACCCTGAGTCTCCACGCAGATGAAGACAGGAACACTACTGGGTTATACAATTGTAAACTTGGAAGAGAAGTAGCGGCCGGTGTGCTGGGCGAGTGGTGAGGCGGGCGGGGGTTACGGGGTCATAGGGGTCACGGGGGGACATAAAAATAGCATTACAATTGTTTACCTGCAGCCGGCCACGCCGCGCTCTTCTGCTCTGCTTCTCCAGGCGGCACAGGCTCCCAGAATGCCCTGCGGCCAATCCTGAAGCTGCTCTCACGCAGGAGACCAGCTTCAGTATTGGCCTGAAGGCCCTCGTTTTGCGCTCCAGGACAGACCGGGAGTCTGTGCCTACTCTCTCCAACCCAGCTGCTTTGCTAGGTTGGAGAGAGCTTTCACTGCGCATGACGGTTTGGCCGGCCTGAGACGGCCGGCCAAACATTCATGCGCACTGAAGGAAGTGCACCTACCACTCCCCTCAGTGCTTGTCACCCCCCAGGCCCCGCCCCCAAGACTCAGCAAGAAAGGAAAAATAAAACAAGTGTTTATTATTGTTTTATTTTTCCTATCCTGCCGTTTTTGGCGGGGTGACTCTCCTCCTCCATAGGGCAGGAACCGCCGCTGCGGAAGAGCATCAGGAAAATATTGGCCACTTTAACCTGAGCACACAAAATAACATGTGTGCTTAATATTCATAACATTAGCCCTTGAAAAATGAAAGACCATCATACACTTTGTGATAAATGACTCATGAACTGAAAATGGAACACTGGTTTCGACTGACACCCATAGCAACTGAGATCATCTCAGAACCACGGCTCAAATATCTCTTTCTAAGTGTAGAAAGACTTTGACTAGCACAGTCCTACCTAGAGTGGAATAGCTGGGGAGAGGCTGCTGAGTTGGAAAAAGGTAGCTCACTGGAAGAGCAAGTTGGTGTGCAGTGAGGTTGCTAAAAGATGTAACACACAAACAGATAGGCCACCAGGATGGTGTATGGCAGTACCTGAAGAACAGCAGCAAACAGAAGGAGAGGGAGAGTTGTCAAGAACTGACCTAGTGCCGGCACTGCGTTTATATAGTCACTGTTGGAAATGGCCCTTTTTGCAGGGTTATCCCTAAACTTTTTGCTTCTTCCTCCTTTGTTTTTCCTGACCTGTGGTTGTTGGCTATAGAACTCTGGGTATTTTACCACTGCTGATCAGTGCTAAAGTGCATATGCTCTCTGTATAAATTGCTATTGTGATTGGTTATCCATGATTGGTATATTTGTTTTACCAGTAGGTCCCTAGTAAAGTGCACTGAGTGTGCCAGGGCTGGTAATTCAAATGCTACTAGTGGGCTTGCAGCACTGATTGTGCCACCCACATGAGTAGCCCTAAAATGATGTCTCAAGCCTGCCACTGTAGTGCCTGTGCGCAGTTTGTTAACTGCCATGTTGACCTGGCCAGAGTACACACTTGCCAGGCCTGACCCTTCCCTTTTTCTTACACATAGGACACCCCTATGGTAGGCCCAAGGTACCCCCCTGGGCAGGGTGCAGTGTATGTGAAAGGTAGGACATGTACTAGTGTGGGTAACATATCCTGATAGTGAAATACTGCCAATTTCGTTTTTCACTATTGAAAGGCTATCTTGCCCATAGGACAGAATGGGGAATGCTGTGTAACATGTTTACCTGCATATCTTTCCATAGGAGCAAGATGGAAAATTGAAGTCTGCTATCCCTGAACTCAGAATTTAATAACACATCTTTTAGGGAGGATGGTTTTTAAATTCAGTGTTTGGAAATAGCACTTTTAGAAAGTGGCTATTTTCTTGTTCAACCTTTCTGTGTGCCTCTGCCTGTTTGTGAATTGACTGTCTGGTTTGTGAGTGACAGGGGCTGGGGTGGCTCCAGGAGGCTGGGTGAGTCAGCACAAGGCTGAATAGACCTATCTGCATTTGGAGTGGTGGGAGGAGTAGCACCTGGGTCTGAATAGGACTGTGCCTGCCTTCCACAATGCTGGCTCCACCTCCTGCGGTGTGTCTGATGGCCCTGGCCCACACTCACAAAGGAAGAAGATGTGCACTGGCAGAGTGCGCCCAGAACTGGTTTGGACTGGGTCCAGGACCCCTCACACATGGAGAACAAAGACTTTTGGGGTATAAATATCAGAGCTAAAACCCCTGAACTTTAGACTACTTTGGAGTCAAGGAGGAACCTTTGCTAAGAAGTACAGCTGAAGAGACTGAGGAGAAGTGCTGCCCTTGCTGTGTGTCTGGGGCTGGCCTGCAGTTTGCTGATTCAACTAAGGAAGGACAAGGGACTTTGCTGTGAGCTGTGTCCCCCCCCTGCTTGAGGAAAGGACTTTGCTGTGTGCTGTGTCCTGAAAAGAAAGTCTCCAAGGGCCTGAGAAGAGCTGGCCTCCTGTTGCGGAAACACAGGGATATAAAAGTTTCCAGGACTACTTCGTGCTCGAGAGGAACCTGCTGCCAACGAGGATAGCTGAAGAGACTGTGGAGTACTGCCCTTGCTGTGTGTCTGGGGCTGGCTTGCAGTTTGCTGTTCTGCGGAGGAGAGGACAAGGGACTTTGCTGTGTGCTGTGTCCCCCTACTTGACAAGGACTTTGCTGTGTGCTGTGTCCTGAAGTAGAAGTTCCCAAGATCATTTTACCCAGGTCGTCTTTTTACCAAGCCGTGAGTGTGTGCCTGCCTACAGAGGGTGATTCCTGTGAAGCCTGCCGTGCTGTTGGGAGATCGTGAGTTTTCTCCCACTTCGACGCTGTGAGGCACCCGGCCCTGCCTGCACGGAGAAACACCGTGACCTGCGTGGGGGTCAACAGAGTAATCACCGAAGGGCTACGGGTGCCCCTGTTTGCCCGAGTATCTTCCAGCCGCGCTGCTAAGATCGTGACCCTCGTGGGGGCCGGTAGCGCGACCGCCAAAGACCTGCGTGGGTGTTTCACCGCCACGGCCCGAGTCTGAAGGAAGAGCCGCGCTGAACGTGAGAAGTTGCGAGGCGTTGCCTAGCAACGAGGGGCTCGTCACCAGAGGCAGCCCCGCTGTAATTGGAAGTGGAGAGGCGTCCCCTGGCAACGAAGGGAAGCCGGTGCTCGTCGCGCCCCGCCCAGCAAGTCGCCAGGCCGCAGAGAAAGGAAGTCGCGCTCCAGTCCGGGGAAGTGGCCCTCGTTCGTTCCCCCGTGAAGTTCCTTTGGAAATAGAAAGACTCCCGACGGACGCGGACCGCAACCCAAGACCGGCGCTCCAGGTAACACTCTGAGCTGCCAGCTGCACGTGGTGTTGCCTTGAGCGGGTGGGGAGTCAGGGGGCTGCCCAGAGCCCGAGCCTAGTTACCGGGGCCTGTTGGGGACAGTGGTGGCTGGCCTCTGCAGAGCGGGGCCCCCCTTCCGGTTGACAGTCACAGCCCGTACTCGCACAACGGGTAGGTGCGATAGCGGGGCTGGTTGTAAGGACATTTCTTGCTAAACCCAACTCCAAGCATAATTCCTGGTGATTGACGCCGGAACCAGCATTTGTGGGCATACTTTCGCTATCACGATCGTAGAGCTAGCAGGCTCGTGGGGGAGAGTGTCCCAACCATAGGAGCACCGCGTGCAGGTGCTTAGGGTAACTGACTTGTGCTAATTTCACTGGAGTCTGTTTGTTTATCACATTATATTTGCCTAAAAGGACTACTACCATTACAAGTTCATTTTTGTCAAAGAACATTTCTAAGGAAAGATTAATTATGTATGTTGGATTTATGTCATTTTGGTCTTGCCTAAATTAGATAAAGATATCTATATTTTTATAACAACCTGTGTGGAGTCCATTTGTGGTGTCTTCACTGTGGTACTGTGGGTGTTGGTGCAAATACTTTACACATTGCCTTGGGGATAAGCCTGTCTGCTCGTGCCAAGCTACCAAGGGGGTGAGCAGGGGTTATCTACAGTGTGTTTCCCACTTACCCTGACTAGAAGCAAGGGTCCCTATTTGGACAAAGGTACCAACCTCTGCCAACTAGAGACCCCCATTTCTAACATTGGTGGTCAGCGGTTAGGGTTTGCACTTGTATTTGTACTTGACCCACAGTGATTGGTGTACATCACTAGATTAGTGCAGACCACTACGCAACCACATACTGTGTTTTCTTTTTGGTTCTATTTTTGAGTAACCCTTAAAATATCCACGCACCATGTCTCAGCAAGGGAAACCAGCAAGTGAGGTTGCAGAACTGGAGTTTGATATTGAAATGTTAAGTGGTTACAAAGTAGGTCAACTCAAGCAGTTCTGCAGGAGCTTTGGATGTCCCATGAAGAGCTGCTCCAGGAAGGAGGAGCTACAGAAGGCCTTAAGGGCCTGGTGGGAGGCCAAAGAGTCTGGGGAGACAGGTGATGCAGAGGTGGATGAGGAGGCACAAGGGGATAGTTTCAGGTCACAGGATCTGCCTGTGTCAAGAGCAGCCTCTAGGGCTGACAGCAACCATTCAGCTAGACGTTTTTCCCCAGAGGAGTTGGAGGAAAACCAAAGGGTTAGAGACCATGAGCTGGAAGTCCTGAGGCTCGAGGCCAAGTTGGAAGAAATGAAATTGACCTTGGCACATGAGTTAAGAATGAGGGAGCTTGATTTGGAGCTCGAGAGGCTTGAGGCCATGAGTGCCTTAGCCCAGAAAGAAGAAAAGTGTTTAGCTCAGGAAGTGAGCTCTGCTGAGTTGGAGGTGGAGTCCAGCTCAGATGGTGGCAGCAAGATTGTGATATCTAGTGCTGAGGGAGAAGTACAAACACCCAGAGATGTGGCACCTGACTTGAGGGAGGGGGTTAACATACACCAGGGGTTTCAGGTTTATGAGGTAGCTCCAGTGGTGTGCAGTGTCCCTGAAGTAGATTGGGGAACTGACACAGGGGATCATATTCCTAGTGGTGGGAGGGACACTCTACTGACTCTAGATGAGAGGTGCAGGGAGAGGGGTTCCCCCATGATAGAAGTCCTGGTGTGTGAGTGTGGAGACCGCCCAGAAGAGTGTGGGTTGAGGGACAGAGACAGTCAGACACTGTCTTGCCAATCTCAGGAGAGTGGTGTGGGGTACTTGTGTGAGGCACTGGATGGTGAGGCAAAGGGTAGCTTGGTTAACAACTGTGGGGGACTATGTGATTCATTTGTTGGAGAGCATATTTTAAGTCCCTGTTTTCCAGAGCTATGCTAACACCCGGTGGAGAGTGAGTTCTCTGAGTCCAGGGAACTTGCGCTGGAGGTAGACCTTTTGGTGGATTCCAGAGGGCCTGAAGAGGCATTTGGGAGTGATCCTGAAGGGGGTGGCTCAGGTTTTCCCCGACCAAGTGAGGTAGGGGAGGTTTGTGGTAGCCCAGATAGGTCCCAGTGTATTGGGAGGGGTGTAGGGTCCCACGTCCAGTCTCAGAGGAGAGGGAGTGGGAGTGGGCTGTGTTCCAAGGTGCCCAAAACCCAGGACCTGGTTGGTTCCATAAGGGAACATCAGGAGGGGGGCCTAGTCTGTACAGGGAGGCCATTTCCTGAGGGGGATCTCTTAGTGTCAGGAGAACCTGGAGCGTCTGTAAACAGAGCTCCAGTGGTTCTGGTGTCTGGCGGTGCCGCTCCAGTTGGGAGGGCGCAGAAGTCCAGATTGAGGGGTGAGAGGGGAATGTGTTCCCCAGTGGGAGAACCAGTGGGTCAGGGGACAGCCAGAAGGGCTGAGCCTCCCAGGAGTGACCATGGTGACACCACTTCTGGCCTGGGGGATCTTCGCGCACTGTCAGATGGACAGGGGTCGGGAGATCTGCGCCAGGCAGACTGTCAAACAACACATGAGTTATGTGTTACCCTCGGGGGGATGCTGTGTGCACCCCCAGAAGTCCTGGCGTGCCAGGCAAGTGCTCAGCCACGGGGTTTAGCCTCTAGGTTGGGAGGGCAGGTGCAGGTTCTGCCTGACTTGGAGGGAGGGACATCTGTAAGCAGTGTCCTGACCGGTTTTGCTTCCAGGGGTACCGCTCCAGGTGGGAGGGTGCAGAACTCTGGAAGGGGGTGCAGAGAGAGGGAGTCCTCGCCTCTGACCCCGGTTCAACCTGAGGATTTAGATCCTAGGTTGGGAGACCAGTTGCAGGGGAGAGGTCCTGGACTGGTGGGAGAGTTGTGTTCTGAGGGTGCCTCTCCTGGGAGGAGAGTGCGGGACCCCAGAAGGAGAGGTAGAGGGAGGAGAGCCTCACCCGTGACCTCGGGTCAGCCTGAGGTTGCGGACCCTGGGCTGGTGGGCCAGTGTCAGGTTGCCATACCTGACTTGGCAGGAGGGAAAGTGGAGCAAAGGTGCCAGGCACCTGGGGCTACTGCCCCCCACTTTCTGATGCCACAGAGGTTAGAGAGGCCTGACAGGCATGAGGCCTGGCTCTCATCACTGACAGCTGTCAGTGGCCACTGTGGCTGGTTGTCCTGGTTGACAGAGTTGCCCCTGTGAGGGGGGCATGAGTCACATCCTGGGGGTGGACTGGGCCACACCGCTGTGTTGGCCAGGTGGGTACTGTCTACCAGTGCAGACACATCTGTGAGCAAAGTAAGTTTAGGCGCTGCACAGATGTGGTCCCCAGGTGAGGAGAAGGGTCCCCATTGGGTTAGCCTAGTGGGCCCTGAGAGTATAGATAGAGGGATCCAACTGGTTTCAGGAAGGCGTAGAACAGGAATAGACCCCTGCTGTTCGGGCCAGGTTCCATGTTCTATCGCCCCAAGCAGGGAATCCCATCGAGGTATCGTTTGGTCTACCCTGGCTTTAGGCTGGAAGGGGGTTGTGTTGGAAATGGCCCTTTTGCAGGGTTATCCCTAAACTTTTGCTTCTTCCTCCTTTGTTTTTCCTGACCTGTGGTTGTTGGCTATAGAACTCTGGGCATTTTACCACTGCTGATCAGTGCTAAAGTGCATATGATCTCTGTATAAATTGCTATTGTGATTGGTTATCCATGATTGGTATATTTGTTTTACCAGTAGGTCCCTAGTAAAGTGCACTGAGTGTGCCAGGGCTGGTAATTCAAATGCTATTAGTGGGCTTGCAGCACTGATTGTGCCACCCACATGAGTAGCCCTAAAATGATGTCTCAGGCCTGCCACTGTAGTGCCTGTGCGCAGTTTGTTAACTGCCATGTTGACCTGGCCAGTGTACACATTTGCCAGGCCTGACCCTTCCCTTTTTCTTACACATAGGACACCCCTATGGTAGGCCCAAGGTACCCCCCTGGGCAGGGTGCAGTGTATGTGAAAGGTAGGACATGTACTAGTGTGGGTAACATGTTCTGATAGTGAAATACTGCCAATTTCGTTTTTCACTATTGAAAGGCTATCTTGCCCATAGGACAGAATGGGGAATGCTGTGTAACATGTTTACCTGCATATCTTCCATAGGAGTAAGATGAAAAATTGAAGTCTGGTATCCCTGAACTCAGAATTTAATAACACATCTTTTAGGGAGGATGGTTTTTAAATTCAGTGTTTGGAAATAGCACTTTTAGAAAGTTGCTATTTTCTTGTTCAACCTTTCTGTGTGCCTCTGCCTGTTTGTGAATTGACTGTCTGGTTTGTGAGTGACAGGGGCTGGGGTGGCTCCAGGAGGCTGGGTGAGTCATGACAAGGCTGAATAGCCCTACTGCATTTGGAGTGGTGGGAGGAGTAGCACCTGGGTCTGAATAGGGCTGTGCCTGCCTTCCACAATGCTGGCTCCACCTCCTGCGGGGTGTCTAATGGCCCTGGCCCACACTCACAAAGGAAGATGTGCACTGGCAGAGTGCGCCCAGAACTGGTTTGGACTGTGTCCAGGACCCCTCACACATGGAGAACAAAGACTTTTGGGGTATAAATATCAGAGCTGAAACCCCTAAACTTTAGACTACTTTGGAATCAAGGAGGAACCTTTGCTAAGAAGAACAGCTGAAGAGACTGAGGAGAAGTGCTGCCCTTGCTGTATGTCTGGGGCTGGCCTGCAGTTTGCTGATTCAACTAAGGAAGGACAAGGGACTTTGCTGTGTGCTGCGTCCCCCCCCTGCTTGAGGAAAGGACTTTGCTGTGTGCTGGGTCCTGAAAAGAAAGTCTCCAAGGGCCTGAGAAGAGCTGGCCTCCTGTTGCGGAAACACAGGGATATAAAAGTTACCAGGACTACTTCGTGCTCGAGAGGAACCTGCTGCCAACGAGGATAGCTGAAGAGACTGTGGAGTACTGACCTTGCTGTGTGTCTGGGGCTGGCCTGCAGTTTGCTGTTCTGCGGAGGAGAGGACAAGGGACTTTGCTGTGTGCTGTGTCCCCCTGCTTGACAAGGACTTTGCTGTGTGCTGTGTCCTGAAGTAGAAGTTCCCAAGATCATTTTACCCAGGTCGTCTTTTTACCAAGCCGTGAGCGTGTGCCTGCCTACAGAGGGTGATTCCTGTGAAGCCTGCCGTGCTGTTGGGAGATCGTGAGTTTTCTCCCACTTCGACGCTGTGAGGCACCCGGCCCTGCCTGCACGGAGAAACCCCGTGAACCGCGTGGGGGTCAACAGAGTAATCACTGAAGGGCTACGGGTGCCCCTGTTTGCCCGAGTATTTTCCAGCCGCGCTCCTAAGATCGTGACCCTCGTGGGGGCCGGCAGCGCGACCGCCAAAGTACTGCGTGGATGTTTCACCGCCACAGCCCGAGTCTGGAGGAAGAGCCGCGCTGAACGTGAGAAGTTGCGAGGCGTTGCCTAGCAACGAGGGGCTCGTCACCAGAGGCAGCCCCGCTGTAATCGGAAGTGGAGAGGCGTCCCCTGGCAACGAAGGGAATCCGGTGCTCGTCGCGCCCCGCCCAGCAAGTCGCCAGGCCGCGGAGAAAGGAAGTCGCGCTCCAGTCCGGGGAAGTGGCACTCGTTTGTTCCCCCGTGAAGTTACTTTGGAAATAGAAAGACTCCCGACGGACGTGGACCGCAACCCAAGACCGGCGCTTCAGGTAACACTCTGAGCTGCCAGCTGCACGTGGTGTTGCCTTGAGCGGGTGGGGAGTCAGGGGGCTGCCCAGAGCCCGAGCCTAGTTACCAGGGCCTGTTGGGGTCAGTGGTGGCTGGCCTCTACAGAGCGGGGCTCCCCTTCCGGTTGAGAGTCACGGCTCGTACTCGCACAACGGGTAGTTGCGATACCGGGGCCGGTTGTAAGGACATTTCTTGCTAAACCCAACTCCAAGCATAATTCCTGGTGATTGACGCCGGAACCAGCATTTGGGGGCATACTTTCGCTATCACGATCGTAGAGCTAGCAGGCTCGTGGGGGAGAGTGTCCCAACCATAGGAGCACCACGTGCAGGTGCTTAGGGTAACTGAATTGTGCTAATTTCACTGGAGTCTGTTTGTTTATCACATTCTATTTGCCTAAAAGGACAACTACCACTACAAGTTCATTTTTGTCAAAGAACATTTCTAAGGAAAGATTAATTATGTATGTTGGATTTATGTCATTTTGGTCTTGCCTAAATTAGATAAAGATATCTATATTTTTATAACAACCTGTGTGGTGTCCATTTGTGGTGTCTTCACTGTGTTACTGTGGGTGTTGGTGCAAATACTTTACACATTGTCTTGGGGATAAGCCTGTCTGCTCGTGCCAAGCTACCAAGGGGGTGAGCAGGGGTTATCTACAGTGTGTTTCCCCCTTACCCTGACTAGAAGCAAGGGTCCCTATTTGGACAAAGGTACCAACCTCTGCCAACTAGAGACCCCCATTTCTAACATTGGTGGTCAGCGGTTAGGGTTTGAACTTGTATTTGTACTTGACCCACAGTGATTGGTGTACATCACTAGATTAGTGCAGACCACTACGCAACCACATACTGTGTTTTCTTTTTGGTTCTATTTTTGAGTAACCCTTAAAATATCCACGCACCATGTCTCAGCAAGGGAAACCAGCAAGTGAGGTTGCAGAACTGGAGTTTGATATTGAAATGTTATGTGGTTACAAAGTAGGTCAACTCAAGCAGTTCTGCAGGAGCTTTGGATGTCCCATGAAGAGCAGCTCCAGGAAGGAGGAGCTACAGAAGGCCTTAAGGGCCTGGTGGGAGGCCAAAGAGGCTGGGGAGACAGGTGATGCAGAGGTGGATGAGGAGGCACAAGGGGATAGTTTCAGGTCACAGGATCTGCTTGTGTCAAGAGCAGCCTCTAGGGCTGGCAGCAACCATTCCTCTAGAAGTTTTCCCCCAGAGGAGTTGGAAGAAAACCAAAGGGTTAGAGACCATGAGCTGGAAGTCCTGAGGCTCGAGGCCAAGTTGGAAGAAAGAAATTGACCTTGGCACATGAGTTAAGAATGAGGAAGCTTGATTTGGAGCTCGAGAGGCTTGAGGCCATGAGTGCCTTAGCCCAGAAAGAAGAAAAGTGTTTAGCTCAGGAAGTGAGCTCTGCTGAGTTGGAGGTGGAGTCCAGCTCAGATGGTGGCAGCAAGATTGTGATATCTAGTGCTGAGGGAGAAGTACAAACACCCAGAGATGTGGCGCCTGATTTGAGGGAGGGGGTTAACATACACCAGGGGGTTCAGGTTTATGAGATAGCTCCAGTGGTGTGCAGTGTCCCTGAAGTAGATTGGGGAACTGACACAGGGGATCATATTCCTAGTGGTGGGAGGGACACTCTACTGACTCTAGATGAGAGGTGCAGGGAGAGGCGTTCCCCCATGATAGAAGTCCTGGTGTGTGAGTGTGGGGATCGCACAGAAGAGTGTGGGTTGAGTGACAGAGACAGTCAGACACTGTCTTGCCAATCTCAGGAGAGTGGTGTGGGGTACTTGTGTGAGGCACTGGATGGTGAGGCAAAGGGTAGCTTGGTTAACAACTGTGGGGGGCTATGTGATTCATTTGTTGGAGAGCATATTTTAAGTCCCTGTTTTCCAGAACTATGCCAACACCCGGTGGAGAGTGAGTTCTCTGAGTCCAGGGAACTTGCGCTGGAGGTAGACCATTTGGTGGATTCCAGAGGGTCTGAAGAGGCATTTGGGAGTGATCCTGAATGGGGTGGCTCAGGTTTTCCCCGACCAAGTGAGGTAGGGGAGGTTTGTGGTAGCCCAGATAGGTCCCAGTGTAGTGGGAGGGGTGTAGGGTCCCACGTCCAGTCTCAGAGGAGAGGGAGTGGGAGTGGGCTGTGTCCCAAGGTGCCCAATACCCAGTCCCAGGACCTGGTTGGTTCCATAAGGGAACATGAGGAGGGGGGCCTAGTCTGTACCGGGAGGCCATTTCCTGAGGGGGATCTCCTAGTGTCAGGAGAACCTGGAGCGTCTGTAAACAGAGCTCCAGTGGTTCTGGTGTCTGGCGGTGCCGCTCCAGTTGGGAGGGCGCAGAAGTCCAGATTGAGGGGTGAGAGGGGGATGTGTTCCCCAGTGGGAGAACCAGTGGGTCAGGGGCCAGCCAGAAGGGCTGAGCCTCCCAGGAGTGACCATGGTGACACCACTTCTGGCCTGGGGCATCTTCGCGCACTGTCAGATGGACAGGGGTCGGGAGATCTGCGCCAGGCACACTGTCACACAACACATGAGTCATGTGTTACCCTCGGGGGGATGCTGTGTGCACCCCCAGAAGTCCTGGCGTGCCAGGCAAGTGCTCAGCCGCGGGGTTTAGCCTCTAGGTTGGGAGGGCAGGTGCAGGTTCTGCCTGACCTGGAGGGAGGGACATCTGTAAGGAGTGTCCTGACCGGTTTGGCTTCCAGGGGTACTGCCCCAGGTGGGAGGGTGCAGAACTCTGGAAGGGGGTGCAGAGGGAGGGAGTCCTCGCCTCTGACCCCGGTTCAAACTGAGGATTTAGATCCCAACCTAGGATCTAAATCCTCAGTTTGAACCGGGGTCAGAGGCGAGGACTCCCTCCCTCTGCACCCCCTTCCAGAGTTCTGCACCCTCCCACCTAGGTTGGGAGACCAGTTGCAGGGGAGAGGTCCTGGACTGGTGGGAGAGTTGTGTTCTGAGGGTGTCTCTCCTGGGAGGAGAGTGCGGGACCCCAGAAGGAGAGGTTGAGGGAGGAGAGCCTCACCCATGACCTCGGGTCAGCCTGAGGGTGCGGACCCTGGGCTGGTGGGCCAGTGTCAGGTTGCCATACCTGACTTGGCAGGAGGGAAAGTGGAGAAAAGGTGCCAGGCACCTGGGGCTACTGCCCCCCACTTTCTGACGCCACAGAGGTTAGAGAGGCCTGACAGGCCTGGCTCTCCTCACTGACAGCTGTCAGTGGCCACTGTGGCTGGTTGTCCTGGTGGACAGGGTTGCCCCTGGGAGGGGGGCAGGAGTCACACCCTGGGGGTGGACTGGGCCACACCGCTGTATTGGCCAGGTGGGTACTGTCTACCAGTGCGGACACATCTGTGAGCAAAGTAAGTTTAGGCGCTGCACAGATGTGGTCCCCAGGTGAGGAGAAGGGTCCCCCATGGGTTAGCCTAGTGGGCCCTGAGAGTATAGATAGAGGGATCCAACTGGGTTCAGGAAGGCGTAGAACAGGAATAGACCCCTGCTGTTCGGGCCAGGTTCCATGTTCTATCGCCCCAAGCAGGGAATCCCATCGAGGTATCGTTTGGTCTACCCTGGCTTTAGGCTGGAAGGGGGTTGTGTTGGAAATGGCCCTTTTTGCAGGGTTATCCCTAAACTTTTTGCTTCTTCCTCCTTTGTTTTTCCTGACCTGTGGTTGTTGGCTATAGAACTCTGGGCATTTTACCACTGCTGATCAGTGCTAAAGTGCATATGCTCTCTGTATAAATTGCTATTGTGATTGGTTATCCATGATTGGTATATTTGTTTTACCAGTAGGTCCCTAGTAAAGTGCACTGAGTGTGCCAGGGCTGGTAATTCAAATGCTACTAGTGGGCTTGCAGCACTGATTGTGCCACCCACATGAGTAGCCCTAAAATGATGTCTCAGACCTGCCACTGCAGTGCCTGTGCTCAGTTTGCTAACTGCCATATTGACCTGGCCAGTGTACACATTTGCCAGGCCTGACCCTTCCCTTTTTGTTACACATAGGACACCCCTATGGTAGGCCCAAGGTACCCCCTGGGCAGGGTGCAGTGTATGTGAAAGGTAGGACATGTACTAGTGTGGGTAACATGTCCTGATAGTGAAATACTGCCAATTTCGTTTTTCACTATTGAAAGGCTATCTTGCCCATAGGACAGAATGGGGAATGCTGTGTAACATGTTTACCTGCATATCTTCCATAGGAGTAAGATAGAAAATTGAAGTCTGGTATCCCTGAACTCAGAATTTAATAACACATCTTTTAGGGAGGATGGTTTTTAAATTCAGTGTTTGGAAATAGCACTTTTAGAAAGTTGCTATTTTCTTGTTCAACCTTTCTGTGTGCCTCTGCCTGTTTGTGAATTGACTGTCTGGTTTGTGAGTGACAGGGGCTGGGGTGGCTCCAGGAGGCTGGGTGAGTCAGCACAAGGCTGAATAGACCTATCTGCATTTGGAGTGGTGGGAGGAGTAGCACCTGGGTCTGAATAGGGCTGTGCCTGCCTTCCACAATGCTGGCTCCACCTCCTGCGGGGTGTCTGATGGCCCTGGCCCACACTCACAAAGGAAGAAGATGTGCACTGGCAGAGTGCGCCCAGAACTGGTTTGGACTGGGTACAGGACCCCTCACACATGGAGAACAATGACTTTTGGGGTATAAATATCAGAGCTGAAACCCCTGAACTGTAGACTATTTTGGAATCAAGGAGGAACCTTTGCTAAGAAGAACAGCTGAAGAGACTGAGGAGAAGTGCTGCCCTTGCTGTGTGTCTGGGGATGGCCTGCAGTTTGCTGATTCAACTAAGGAAGGACAAGGGACTTTGCTGTGTGCTGTGTCCCCCCCCCGCTTGAGGAAAGGACTTTGCTGTGTGCTGTGTCCTGAAAAGAAAGTCTCCAAGGGCCTGAGAAGAGCTGGCCTCCTGTTGCGGAAACACAGGGATATAAAAGTTTCCAGGACTACTTCGTGCTCGAGAGGAACCTGCTGCCAACGAGGATAGCTGAAGAGACTGTGGAGTACTGCCCTTGCTGTGTGTCTGGGGCTGGCCTGCAGTTTGCTGTTCTGCGGAGGAGAGGACAAGGGACTTTGCTGTGTGCTGTGTCCCCCTGCTTGACAAGGACTTTGCAGTGTGCTGTGTCCTGAAGTAGAAGTTCCCAAGATCGTTTTACCCAGGTCGTCTTTTTACCAAGCCGTGAGCGTGTGCCTGCCTACAGAGGGTGATTCCTGTGAAGCCTGCCGTGCTGTTGGGAGATCGTGAGTTTTCTCCCACCTCGACGCTGTGAGGCACCCCGCCCTGCCTGCACGGAGAAACCCCGTGTCCTGCGTGGGTGTCAACAGAGTAATCACCGAAGGGCTACGGGTGCCCCTGTTTGCCCGAGTATCTTCCAGCCGCGCTGCTAAGATCGTGACCCTCGTGGGGGCCGGCAGCGCGACCGCCAAAGTACTGCGTGGGTGTTTCACTGCCACGGCCTGAGTCTGGAGGAAGAGCCGCGCTGAACGTGAGAAGTTGTGAGGCGTTGCCTAGCAACGAGGGGCTCATCACCAGAGGCTGCCCCGCTGTAATCGGAAGTGGAGAGGCGTCCCCTGGCAACGAAGGGAAGCCGGTGCTCATCGCGCCCCACCCAGCAAGTCGCCAGGCCGCGGAGAAAGGAAGTCGCGCTCCAGTCCGGGGAAGTGGCACTCGTTCGTTCCCCCGTGAAGTTCCTTTGGAAATAGAAAGACTCCCGATGGACGCGGACCGCAACCCAAGACCGGCGCTCCAGGTAACACTCTGAGTCTCCAGCTGCGCGTGGTGTTGCCTTGAGCGGGTGGGGAGTCAGGGGGCTGCCCAGAGCCCGAGCCTAGTTACCGGGGCCTGTTGGGGACAATGGTGGCTGGCCTCTGCAGAGAGGGCCCCCCTTCCGGTTGACAGTCACATCCCGTACTCGCACAACGGGTAGTTGCGGTACCGGGGCCGGTTGTAAGGACATTTCTTGCTAAACCCAACTCCAAGCATAATTCCTGGTGATTGACGCCGGAACCAGCATTTGGGGGCATACTTTCGCTATCACGATCGTAGAGCTAGCAGGCTCGTGGGGGAGAGTGTCCCAACCATAGGAGCACCGCGTGCAGGTGCTTAGGGTAACTGACTTGTGCTAATTTCATTGGAGTCTGTTTGTTTATCACATTCTATTTGCCTAAAAGGACTACTACCACTACAAGTTCATTTTTGTCAAAGAACATTTCTAAGGAAAGATTAATTATGTATGTTGGATTCTTGCCTAAATTAGATAAAGATATCTATATTTTTATAACAACCTGTGTGGTGTCCATTTGTGGTGTCTTCACTGTGTTACTGTGGGTGTTGGTGCAAATACTTTACACATTGCCTTGGGGATAAGCCTGTCTGCTTGTGCCAAGCTACCAAGGGGGTGGGCAGGGGTTATCTACAGTGTGTTTCCCCCTTACCCTGACTAGAAGCAAGGGTCCCTATTTGGACAAAGGTACCAACCTCTGCCAACTAGAGACCCCCATTTCTAACAGTCACTTTTCCTAAAAGCCCTGTCCACAACCCAGAAATGTCCATCAAGCTAATCTCCAGGATCTTGTTCTCCATATACACTAATCCTAACCTCTTCTAAACCTGAATGAGGCTTTGGAGCCTGCATGTCTGACTATCGACCTTTTATTAATTGATCTTTCCCACTAATCCAGACAGACGGTACTTACTGTTGTGGCTTTTATTTCATAACTTTATAACTGTCATCTTTATAGGTAGCACCTTCTATGATATTACAATTATTACTAATACTGTATATGTAAGGTTTTCTTCCTTACTTTGTCTTCACCATGCTCGGGCCTGGGCTCTGCGGTGGCATCATTGTGCTGTAATCTCCTGCCGCGTCTTGGTGTGTTGCTCTTGACACATGGTGGCGTCCTTAAGGGCCATTTTGTTCGGGGCACGTTGGCTTGATCAAGCCTGTGTGCAAAGATTTCTGGAGCAAATCCTTTGATGGAGCGGGGTTTTCTATACCTTAATCTTCGTGTATAATCATTAACCCCCGCCACTTGTCATATGGACCTTTGATTGTCGACTAGGAGAAGTAAGGAGCAATCATCTACATCAGTCCAATAAATTGTGAATGACTTTTAGTGTAGAGCTTGAGTGAGTTAAAAGAGTTGTATTTTTCAATATCTCAGGTTTCTCAATTTTATTTAATAAGAATTAGTCTCTTAAGCATCAGCATTAGAAATAAACATAGTCCAATAATTGAAATTTCAAAGAGGGTAAAATATTATATTAGTCAAAACAATAGTAATTATTGTTATAATGCAAGAAGCGTGTTCCATAAAGGAAATTTCCTAATCTAAATATTTTAGAATACAGTGAAAATAAGGTGTCAGTTCAGATACTTGCTAAAGAGTTCTGATGAGAGAATCAATGCACAAGCATAAAGTCATTGCATAATAAGCTGGAAAGTATTCTCAACTAAAAAATCAGCAGACAATCATTAAAACATAAGTAAGGCAGCCTCGCATGAAGAAAGGTATCAGAAACTCAAAGGTGAGTCTAGAGTCAGAGAGTCGGGGAGGAATCCGGCTGCTACTCTAGGGACATGCACTAATATAAAAACACAATATTCTATGTTGCAAGATTGTTTTCCTTTGTCTCCTGTGTCCTCCAATAGAATTTAAGTAAACTCCTGGGAATAGGCAGACCCCATTTTGCAAAAGATACATGTTTGCATTCTGTGGTCCAGACTGTTCTCACGACTCATTCTTCCTGTTGCCTCCTCTCCTCCTGGTGTGAACATCATTATAAGTTGTCTAAAACAAAACAAGTGCCTATTCACTAGCTAACAGAAGACTTCTGGAAAATTTCATCTGCAGAAAAGAGAGAAAAACATCTTGTGCAAACAAATGTTCAACATGAAAACAGGCCTCTGAATGTTAATGCGTTATTTTCAGTTTAAAATGGCATCAACAGTTAGGCTAACTTAAATCAGCACTTTTTTACTTCACTTGCAGGCTTATCATTAAGTATGATTGCCTACATTAAATCTTTGTGTTTAGTATATGTGCCATTTAAACGTAGGTTTTGCACATTATAGGTAAAAAGCATTTTGGTTACCGAATAAAATTAGCTCTTGTAACTTCCTGCATGCAGGCGTATCCATAACACCACATGCAGGAGTATTTACACAGTGCATGGCTCCATTTCAACCCCATAATTTATTTACTTAGATTGTATTGTTTTAGCCCTGACTGGGCAGTTATTGTTAACATAGTTGTCTTTTTTAAGTTTATTGTCATTTATTGTTCCCAATCCAAGATGGCCAAACCACTTACTATTTCATCACATCCTGTTTGGCACTGTATAAGGGGAGTCCATTGTGAGCTCAGTTGCTTCACAATTGTGCTTGCTTGGTTGCTTGCTCACTGGATACATGGAATGATCGCATTCTTCCATTCCTGCTTGTCTTCTTCTTGCTCTTCAGCTTGCTGCTTGGCTTGGACAGTTGGAAGGTTTTTTGTGGTCTCCATTTTTTGTTTCTGTAGATAGTAGGCCATTCCTATGCACCAAGAAGACTCTACACCCATCACCAAGAAGACCTGCTTTTGACAGTCTGAGGCCTGATCATGAACATGCAATTTGGCATAAGCTATCTGCTGCCTGATCTCTAAGCTCCACATAATTTAGCAGCAGCATTTCTATAAAGGTCTGTAGGTTTTGGCTAGCTCTCCTGTATAAGGCCTGTTGTTTTAAATTTTTCCATCCTGCCTGTTCCAAATAGATTCTCCATGCTGTGGTCCATGGGACCATTGCCTTCTCTTAAAAATGTTTTTGTCAACATTTGTCAACATTCACAAATTGGAATGGCTTCCGACCTCCTTTGGTCGTAACACATTAAAACATACCAATTCGATTCGGTATTTGGAAGTGACACCCTAAACATGCCCCTTTCAAATACTGATTCCTACTTTGGTCACAAATCCAAACTGTGGTTTGGTAGCTTGTTACCAAATCACAATTTGTGGTTTGTACATGCAGATCAGCCTTTTTGCAGTCGTAAACTGACAGATTCTGCTAATTGGACCTTTTTTGACCAAAAACAGGCTACGTACATCTGGCCAAAAGTGTGGCAACGTGTGCCAAACTCCCCCATTTTCACAGATAGTGCGAGGAAAGGAAATATATTTGACATTTTCAAAGTTTCTTTATTTCTTATTATTTTAGCCGTATAAATGTAAATGCAGAGTCTGAGAAAGAATAGGATATTCCAGGTTTTGACAAAAGTTGAGGGGGGATGGAAAGACTTTTAATGGAAAATCATTTCCCAAGAAAAATAAAATGACCAAAAGATAATTTTTCAAATGCAAAGAATACGTCTTTAACAAATTCAATACTTGCAAAAAATTCTGCATTAATTTACCAAGCTGTGCAAAATTGAAATACAGCACTCTGAAAAAACAGTCTCCACCGATAACCATTTCTTTTTTATGTTTACAAGCACACAGGAAAAAGTTGGAGACTGCAGATGTTCTTGTTTGTTTTGTAACTAAACACTCATGGGAACGTCTGGTTTTCTTACATAGTCCTAATTGTTAATGTACTACTTTTGTTTGGTTGATTAAAATTGATATTTCATTTTACAAAGCCGATATCACTGACTGGCCATGGTTTTATTTGGTGAGGAAAATAATATCTTTAACTGAAGAACAAATAATTTATCAGGAAAGTGACACATATACAAGACATGCACGTTTTGAGTTCTTACCCCAAAATCTAGGTTAAAGCTGTAGACTGTGGACCAGAGGGGCATGGCTTGGCACCTAACAAAGTTACTGCAACTAAGGGAATATCACAGTGTAGCCCTTTCAAGAGTCCTGAAATATTCTATGCACACTTCACAGAAAATACCAAAATCCCCAGATGAGAGTAGTATAGTCTGAAATGACCTGCCTGATGCACCAATGAAAACTGGCCCTTAGATGGAGGCAGAGAAAGAGGAGGTGCAGTGTGTACTCCCTCATCCTGGTTAAAGAACATGGCTTGGTGTACTTGGGTGGTAGCAAAGGCAGACATGCCAATAGAGGTGTAACTTCATGTCCCAGTCAATGCGACAGTTGGCTGGCAGATCCTGGTCTCAGAAAAGGCCCAAGGGATGGAAAGTCCCATGGCTAAAGGTGGCTTGATGTTGTATGGCCTGACCGCCCAGACCACTTGGAATCTTGGATGGTGGTGTCATGAGGAAACGTAGCTTTCAAAAACAGGGTTGAACTGCGTAGACATGCCTTCACTCCAAAAGTTGATGGGGTATAGGTAACAGGACTAACAAGTCCTACAGGGTTTGAGGCACAGAGAAAGTCATCTTGAAAACATAAAACTATTCATGATTCATTGCAGGACAACTCAGAAACTGGTATACTAAAGCAGCCACAATGATGCGAAGACAAGGAACTGAAAATAAATCTTTTTGGATTTTGTGCATGTTGAAGTCAGTCACTGGGAGCGGAGCTAGACACATTGATCTATACTGCAGAGACAATCTTTGAGTCTCACTAAACTGAAGCTACAGCAACAGTGCTTCAATCAGCTTGAGGCCATCTTAAGGTAAATGCAGAGGCAACAGAAGTTGAATATAGCTCTGAAAGCCCCAAATAGAATATGCTCTATATTACCCATTTTAACATGATGGGCGTGTTTGAGAATGTTGAGGCATATTTGTGAACTAGGACAAATTGCTCATATTTCCAGTGCAAGGATACAAGAAAGTGGTGAAATGGCAAAATTAGCTTTTTATACAACAGATTAACTCTAAATGCAGGTGACTAGAGGTAATCCGTATTACAGGATACTGAATTAAATTTAGGCCCTGGAAAAATGTTCACTATGCTGGCCTAATCTCTTGCAATTAACAACATTTTACTTTATGGTTGTTATGTGAAATTCTAGAAATTACCCCATTATGCCACATTTGCTAATTCACAGTTTGTTGGGGTCAAAATTCTATCATGGGAGCAAGGGAACAAAGTGAACAAGCAGAACATGAGCTGCTGTTGTTTGCAGCACTTGTGGTTTTTTCACTTTTTATAGGTTTATACCATTGATATTTTACTCCAAATAATATGTAAGAGGAGTTGTTTATGGACAGACTGTCATGTTGTAACAGCAGATAAAATCATGAATATCGTCTCCATGATTTGTCATGTCAATAATATAGTGGTGTGATTTTTATTTTAGAGCTAACACAACAAGAAGGCCATGAGCTCCTCACCCGCTAAGCCAGTGTCCTCTCCGGATTAACATTTTCCCAGCAGTGGAAGACCCTAGACCCCGACAGAGAAATGGAAATGGAAATTGGCTCAGAATTCTAAAGATCCAATACTGATGGTTATAGAACAAGCAGAAAGTAAAATGGAGAATTTAAGACAACAGCTTGAGGAAACAAAACAGGTAATAAAAGACCTAAAACTGGAAGAAGGTGCTAAGAAAAAGTATGCTACTTTACAAGAAGTATTAGACAAATATCAGGAAGAAATAAAGGATCGTAAGAGATCTAAGTTTATCTGCAGCAACGAGCATATCCGTATGCAAGGAAATTTGACATGAACTTTAAGAAGGGAGCACCTAGTAAGGCACCATCACAGGATAGCATCTCACAATGAGACACCTCTAGTACAGACTTGCGAACATCGATTATGGAAACCACCACTACATCAGAGGGTAGACCCAATACCTTTTTAGAAGAACTCAAGAAAATGAGATTAAGGATCTGTATGACACACAAGTTTTGTTAAGTTCTGAGGACATTTCACCTCCTGATATGGAGGATCTAGCTTGGGATCTGAATATTGAAGAATAGGTTATATAAAATAGTGGTCTAATAGCTAAACCAAAGTTAATTCCTAATCGTTCACAAGAAAATGTGATTGATGTTTTCTCTGATATAGTTAGTTGTGATTTTGAGAAAACTAAAAAAAAATATTTGTAAAAATAACTTGAACATTAAAGAAAGCAAACCTTTAAAGTAATTGTTGGATCACTGACAGAATATAGAATGCCAAAATATCGACCTGCCAAAATATCGTGGATAAAATATAGAATGCCAAAATATCGAATTCCTATCTACAAACAGGTAAGTACAAAAATATCGAATCCAAAATATCGTTGTAAATAATATAGGGGTCCATTAGGATGGCGGGCGGACAAAGTCCGCCCGGCATCGCAACGGAGAAAGGGACCGCCCGCCACATGTGCGGCGGTCCCGCGATTCAAATTAGGATGCGCCCGCCACACTGGCGGGCGCATCCCCCATACTCAGCATTGTGGCGGGCGGTGCTCACAGCACCGCCCGCCACAATGCTGGAAATGCATGTTGTGCATTTGCATGCACAGGGTGACAGGCACCGCGTGGTGCCTGCCACCTTGTGCAGTCAAATGCAGGGGGGTACCATAGGTACCCCCCATGTGCACCCCCCACCCCCCCAACACCCTGGGGGCCCGCAACGGGCCCCCAATTGCAATTACCGTATGCCTTTCCATGGCGGCAACGCCGCCATGGAAAGGCACACCTCCGCCAGCATCGTAATATGGATGGCAGTGTCTTGCAGACACCGCCACCATATAATGCCCCATTTCCGCCTGTCGACGAGTCGACCGGCGGAAAAGCGGCGGACGGTTTTTCCGTCCTCCGGGGTCCCCCCGCCATAATAATATGGCGGGGGGTAAATGTGTGGCGGGCGGAGGGAAATAGCGGGCGGATCGCCACCGCCATACGGGCGGTGGCGATCCGCCCGCTATTGTAATGACCCCCATAATTTGTTAAAATATCGAATTTTTTAAATGTCTTAAAAGTAATGTAAAATTAATGAAATAATAAATATAATTAACTAAAACATACTTAAAAATACTTAAATAACCTTAAAATTAATAAATAATTAATGTAAGTTATAAAAAAATAAACATACATTTTTATTTGTTAATACATATATATATTAACTTAATATTAATAAAAAATATTCAATATTTTTAGCGTAGGATAGCGGGAGGGTAAAATGTACTATTATCACTCCAGAGAGTGCAACAGTAGGGAAAGCGTTGGATAGCGGGAGGGTAAAAATTACTATTCCCACTCCAGTGAGTGCAACAGTAGGGAAAGCGTTGGATAGCGGCAGGGTAAAAATTACTATTCCCACTCCAGTAAGTGCAACAGTAGGGAAAGCATTGGATAGCGTAGGGGTAAAAATTACTATTCCCACTCCAGAGAGTGCAACAGTAGGGAAAGCGTTGGATAGCGTAGGGGTAAAAATTACTATTCCCACTCCAGTGAGTGCAACAGTAGGGAAAGCGTTGGATAGCGTAGGGGTAAAAATTACTATTCCCACTCCAGAGAGTGCAACAGTAGGGAAAGCGTTGGATAGCGGGAGGGTAAAAATTACTATTCCCACTCCAGTGAGTGCAACAGTAGGGAAAGCGTTGGATAGCGGGAGGGTAAAAATGACTATTCCCACTCCAGTGAGTGCAACAGTAGGGAAAGTAATGATTTAATATTTAAATAAAAATAAATTATCAATACCAATAAAAAATTAATTAAAATTAATTACCAATTACAAAATATTTAATGATTAATTAATTATAAATACCAATAAATATTATTTATTAAAAATTAATTACCTATTAATAATTAACAACCAATTATTTTTCAATACCACAAATGTAACAAGTAATAAAAAAAATTACCAATTAATATTTAATTAACAATAAATTAATTATCAATACACAAAAATAATTTCATTAATTACTTAATTACAATTAAATTACTTCCCACCCTATTCCCCTATAAACCCACAACCCGCTCTGAATAATAAATTAATACAATTAACATAATTATCAATGTATCAATTAATAAAAATTAATTACCAATTAATAATTAATTAACAATAAATTATCAATACAAATAAATTAAAATAAATATTTACTTAATTACAATTAAAATACTTCCCACCCTATTCCCCTATAAACCCACAACCCGCTACAAAACTAAAACGCAAAATTAAATTAAAAATAATTAATAATTCCTAAAAATTAATATTTAATTTACTATAATTAAATTACTTCCCACCCTATTACCCTATAAACCCACAACCCGCTCCGAATAATAAATTAATACAATTAACATAATTATCAATTTATCAATTAATAAAAATTAATCACCAATTAATAAAAATTAATTACCAATTAATAATTAATTAACAATAAAATAATTATCAATACAAATAAATTAAAATAAATATTTACTTAATTACAATTAAAATACTTCCCACCCTATTCCCCTATAAACCCACAACCCGCTACAGAACTAAAACGCAAAATTAAATAAAAAATAATTAATAATTCCTAAAAATGTATATTTAATTTACTATAATTAAATTACTTCCCACCCTATTCCCCTATAAACCCACAACCCGCTACGGAATTAAATTACGCAAAAATTAAATAACATAAAATTCATTATTTAAAAAAATTAAACATACATTACAAAAATAATATTCACTTTTAACACATATACTAACATAGAAAACCCTTTAAAAAATTCGATATTATTAAAAATTCAATATATTTTAATGCCTATATTATGTTCTTCGATATTTTGACAGTCGATATTACTTACCTGCATTTCGATATTTTTAACCACTATATTATGTCCATTCGATATTATGTCCATTCTATACTTTTACTTCGATATTCTGTCCATTCTATATTTTTACTTTGATATTTTGTCTAGTTACCGTAATGGTTTAATGATTTAACAATTATTGTATGTCAGGCTGAAAAAAGGGGAATGTAGTGGTTCTTGATTTTGTCAATTTTCAACTTGGCAGCCATGAGACATCTCATGGTGTCTAGTAACTATGAAAAATGTAAACTGAATATTTATGTGGACATACAAAAACATATAATAGTTTTGTTTAAAAATGGTTTTATTATTGCTTTCTATAACAGGAAGAATTCAAATATTTGGATGTGAAGAATTCAGTGACACCCATAACTTATTTCTTTCCTAAGATTCACAAAGGTCGATGTATGCCACATTGTAGACCTACAATGTGGTAGATGCTTGATCTTGAACTAAAAGAATTTCATTGACATATGTGCAGCACCTATGGTAAACTAAAGGTTTACAGCGGAAACTGTCTGAGATCCCGTGGGAGGAATCATACTTTCTTGTTATAATAGATGTTAAATGTTTGGATAGTGTTATTAGACACAGAGATGTTATCTCTGCATTGAGATATTTCTTTTCATCCAAATCTGCTGGTTTTTTAAGACATGTACAAATGCTTTTAGATATGACAAATTTTCTATTACATAACCCCTACTTCTTATGTTAGGGAGATTTGTATCATCAAATTTGTGGAGCTATCATGGGAGCGAGATTTGCTATTTCTTATGCTAACCTTTTCAGTGATTGGTATGAGAGGGAACATGCCTGGAATGAGAGTCTTCATGATGGTTATAATCATGTAGCGACATGGTTTTGATATATTGATGACATCCTGATAATAAGGACTTGTACTAAAGAAGAGTTGAAGGACTATCAAGGCTTTTTGAATTCTAATACTGTTGATGTAGATTTATCTTTGGAATACAATCTTCTTCTGTGACATTTTTGGTTTTAGAACTTTATGTGAAAAATCAGATGCTGGAAAGTTGAACATATAGCAAACTAACATCCAGTAGCAGTGTATTACATTTTGAATCTGGACATCCGTATAAACAAAAAACTAATATCCCATATAGAGATATATTATGACATAATTGAAATTGTAGTGAAGCTGATGAATACAAAAGACATGACTCAGAAGCTGTGTGTAGGTTTACAGAATGTGGATATCCTACAAAGATTTTAGAAAAGGCAGTTGCTAAGGTCCGGACAAGTATTTGTCCACATTATTACAGGATAGAGTCAAATCAGTGTGAAAACATGTAAAGGATAACAAAGTTAGATTTGTAACTAAGCTCTGTGCAGAAAATCAAAAAATTTACAATGTATTACGAAAACATTGGTCAATTTTGAAAATTGATAAAGATTCGGAAAATGTAATTCCTGATCATTCTCTTGTAACTTATAGAAAAGCAGAAACACTTCAAGATATATTGAGCCCTAGTGAAATCATTAGGTTTATGCAAAAGAAAAATTATAATTGGTTGGGGAAGAATATGAGTGGGTATTTCAAATGTAATAACTGTATTTGTTGTTAGTGTGTTAAGTATACAACTATTATTTGAGAACCATGATTCAACCAAGAGCTTTAGGATCAAATATTTCATTAATTGTAATACTACATTTTGTATTTACATTGTTCAATGTACCAGTTCCTTGGAGTATGTAGGATCTACGATATGGCCACTTAAGAAGCCTTGAAAAGAACATCTGACTCCGGTAAGGAATAGCAGGTCTCCAGTCAGTGTCTATTTCTTTGATAAACATGGGATGATGGAAATGAATGGGATCTCACTATTAGGGATTGAGCACATGCTGAAACCTCATAAAGGAAGATACATTTTGTCTCAAAGAGACATGTGAATTGATTCATTGAGAACTGTGAAATATAGTCTAAATACTGATAAGGAATTTCACACCACATTGTATTAACAATGAGTATATATAAGTAATATTATCACATAGACTTTTTGCTCTAAATTGATGGCTTGAATTGTAATTGATTATAGATTTCCCCATGGTAAATTGTATGAAGTTAACATATGCCATAGAACATGACTTGTCATATGTTAACATTTAAAATTGAATGGGTTTGTGAACTTTTGGAATCATGCATATTCTAACCAATGTACTTTTTACTGTGTATCAAGTTCGATATGGTATCACTATTGGTAATGAAGGAGTATGATGGGTGTAAGGTTAGTGGCAGACATACCCAATAGGGACACTCCAATTTTAATATCGGATATTAATAAGACATTGAGTAAGATTTGATTTAGAAGACCTCACGACTTGAGCTCCTATTTAATTACAAGGAATATATACCTAGATAAATAATTATTGTGCATTAGAATGGAAGGAGTAAGTATTATGGGAGGATAATCATGCAAGGTGGAAATGTGTTTATAATAAATGAATGGGAGTGAAAATAAATGTATAAAGTGAGACAAGAGGGTTTGACTTTGCTTTAGGTATCATGTGAAACCTTTAGCAAATATTGTTAAAGTTTGGAGAATTCAATCCTAATAATGAAGTTATCAGCATAGACTGTTTAAGGATTTATGCGGATAATGGTTGTGTATTGTTTCAGGAAGATTGTGTTATGTGAGAAATGTTTGGATTTTATGCAAGTGTTGATTCAATGGAACAGGGTGTTAAGAGAATGTTCTATCTAGTGATATGACAAGGGTTCAATTCTGCTTTCGGTACCTTTATAATTTGTGTGGTTTTTAATATACTTTTTTTTCGTGCTTGTAAAATAGGATCTTTAGGTAATATCCTAATTATGGGTGGTTAATATATTCAACCTTAATTCTTAATATAATGACTAAGTTGAACAATGGCTTCATCTTTGAGGAGACAGGGTAGGCAATATGGATGGAAAAATGTGTGATGGAATTGTGGCTGCAATGGATTAAAGGAGTGAGCAAGAGCTTCATAAAGTGAGATGTAGAGAGTTTAATACTGCCTTAGGCCTCTAGTGAAATATTTTCGGTATTTTTTGAGTTTCAAATTGTGTTTTAACTTTACAACAAGACTTTAGTAATGATAATTCAATGAATTTAAACTCTTGCTAAGTAGGATACCCTTTGTTTTCAGTTTTACTTTGAATTTTGGGTGAACAGGATACACAGTGCATGATTAAAATGCTGATTGACTACTCGTGAGCTTTATTTCTTAATTTTGGTTACTGTGAGCGCCTGGAAATGATGTCCAATGCTGTTGTTTAGTAGCAATATATAAGGATGAGAGTGTGTCTGGGTTAAGTTTACATCACTTGGTCAGTAAACCGGACTTTGCAGGAGATGTAGGTAAGGGCTGAGGAAGGTCGTACAGGACTGTTAGAATATGTGTAAGCTCTTCCCTCACAGCATGAGTGAATAATTTGTTAGTAATGCCCTGTCTGTACTGGGCCTTATTTGGGGAGGATAATATTGTAGCTCCCCTCTCTTTTTTTGGATTGACAACTCCTATATAAAAATGCTTTGAGTAAAGCGGTGATTGATTGTGAAAGAAGATGACTGCATAAGAAATGGTAGTTATGCTGATCGCAAGTTAATTTAGAAGGTGAACTATATTTATGGATTGAGCTGAGATCAAAATAAATCTGTGAATAGGTGACATAATCATGTTAATGATCCAAAGAATTCTGTAGGACTCTTTTTGTGGCTTCATGTAGTGAGCTCAATTGAGTTTGTTGTATAGCTCCTAGTGCTTCACAGTTTGCATCAATGTAATGGTGGTGTAATTAAGTGGAATTGTGAAAATGATAACCCTTTTGTATTTTGGTTTAAACTATTAGGATCTTGCTTGGATTAGATAATAGAAGGTGTTAGATATAGCTTGGCAGAAGCCTTGACGTTTAAAGTCAAAGATACCCTAATATTGAATTATAATTTTAGATGAGGTCAATGAACATGGGAGCAATCACACAACCTCATGAAAATTTTGAAACAGTAGATAAGGAAGAATATAAACGCTGTCTCTTCTGAGCACCATATAATTACAACATTTTAGCTAAATTTGAATCTTTTTTCTTCTTTCTTCTTTTTTTCTTTCTAGAATTTGGACTGTAATCTCAAGGTCTCCTGTTGTACATAATAATACTATTGATTATCATCCATGATGTGTTGAATTTGAGTGAAGCAATAAACAACAGGAGTAAACCCATAGACCAGGTTGAGATCTGGGTAAGGAAGTGTAGAAAAACGACAATGTCTCAACCGGTATTATTGAGAGGGCTAATTAGTAAGTATGTACAAGACATTACAACGAAGGAGAATTAGGGAGACTCGTAGTTTGTTTTAAATGTGCTCAAGGCATCATATATTTGGAAAAGAAAATACAACAATGGTTGTGGAAACAATTGGGAACAGTTGTATTAGCACTGTAAGCAGTTATTGCAGGGGCAACCCGAAGGCTTTGTGCAGGCAAGTGCTCGTGACACTCAAAGGTGAACGGCGCAGGTGACAAGTGAAAAAAACAGCGAGGGCGCAATGTGAAAAGGTGACTGATATGTACAACGATTTATGGTTCAGACAAGGTTATTTACATAGATTAATCATATTCTTTAGACATTTTATGAAAGAACCATAGTTGAAAAAGGCGCCGCAAATCGCGCTGGTATGTCGACGGCGTTTCGATCCTAGTCAGTTAGGATCATCATCAGGACCAGGTTGCCATTTGAAGGTGCTGGGGGAAGTGCTGAGGTAATGATGGTGGTAGGGCAGCAAGGCTTGCCATGTACCAGAGGCGTATGTGTCCAAGAGTTGGGGTCCAAGGGTGAGGCGCAGGATCACTTAGTGCGCAAAAAGCCAGTAGGGGGGCTGAGCCCGGAATAGGTCGTTCCGATGGTGGGAATCGGGAAGAAGCTGCATCCGGTGGGAGGGAATCAGGAGTGACGGAGGTCCCGGAAAGGCAGCGAGAGCCAAGAGATGAGTAAAGGCTGGAGACAGGGTCGGAGCCCCGATCCACTGTCGGTTGGCTGAGATGGGAGGAAGAGGAGCCGTCTAGTGGGTCCGCCCATGAGGAGAAGAGGACGTGGAATCAATCAGGATGAATCAGCTTCCTAGGTCTGGGTCACGATCTCCACCGGGCCGCCACATTCGTGATTGGCTTGCAGGAGTGAAGATATATATAAATTGCCTTTGTTATGGGAGCTGAGAAACATTAACATTAGGTAAGGGAACATTATTCAGTGTTAATTAGTTGTACTTTAATATAAGGAAAATTAATCGTGCACTATTGAATGTACTACGACACAATAGATTTCGAAATTCCATATTGACACATTGGTAAGGCTCTCCATATACCCTCATAAAAAAATAAAAATAAAAAAATTGGTTCAATTACATTGTATGAACAAGCTGATTTTACATCATGTTCATTGCAGTTCTTTTAAGACTCGCTATCAACTTGTTGTTACAGAAAATAGATCATATGTACCCTATGACCTCACACATACTAGGAAGATTTTATTAATGAATTGGGTTTTAAACTGTACCAATTTTTTCTGCTAATTTGCTATAATTAATTTGTATGTATATTGTTTTTCAGATTAGAATTTGTGATTTAATTGTAACGGTTGTTTTTACAGCCCTGGAAAGCGGTGCAAAAACCACAAAACATGCATTGACTGTAGTTCGTGAAATACAGACAATATCTCTTTGAAAAGCAGGATGTACTTATGAATTGGAAGGGTAACCCCTTTTCAACTATGGAGCCTAAAGAAGTTTATTTATTTCTGTTAAAAGCAAACTAGCATTAGTGATGTAAAAGAAATACAATTGAAAAGTATGAGGGATCTAATTGTTATATGAATGCTATCATCTTTTTCATAATTGCTGATGTTTTATTGATGGACTGAATAAACTACATTAATGTCACTTCCAATTGTATAGTATCTCTGTTAGACATATTGGTACTCCCCACACCCAAGTATTGTGTGATAACGTAATGATTCCCATTGGCCCCTGGATGGGCTTCTAAAATATGTAGTGATACCCCATTATAGATTTCTTGGAGCTGCCACATTTAAAGCACACTGATGGCAAACCAACTGCTGCATGCCCAAGACCCCACTAGAGTGCAACATTTCATTCCATGCTATGATGTATCATACCACCACTGAAAGGCCTTCCATTAGTGTTTGTAAAGAAGACAAAGCCTGTGGATTTGCACTCTTTTGTGTGTAGGTATTAATGATACCTGATTACATATTAGATACTCATGATGAAGCAACAGACAGGGCTGTGTGAGTTATTTTGAAGCAAGCATTGCTCCATCCTCAATACTCTACGCTTATTTATCAGTATGATATGTGAAGCTGCTGTTTGACCTTTGTTTACTTGTGCTACATTGGTTTAGCTTTTGTTTCTTCTCATCTTGTCTATAAATATATTATAGGTACTTATTGAAAATCCATATTTGTATTTATTTAAAAGAAAAATACAAAATATCTTTTTAAGGTGTCTTTCACAGCTTCTGCTTGTGATTACCACTTGGTCCTCTAATAATCTAAGTCTCTGAAATGATGATTGGCGAATAATCAAAGTTTCAAAAAATGAAAAGGTAAGTAGCCTTTATGCCTCATTGTGATTGGCCTCATGTTTTTCGATCCTAACTCAAATCCCTAGCATTGGAAGTACAAGTGATGCAGAGTTTATCACACCTGGTGGTTATTCAGCGACAAACATGCTCAACAAGACAAGAAGCAAGCAAGGAATCACACTTGTCAACTAAGCTCCTTGGGGTTTAAGCATTTCTGTTTGTGGGTCTCCAACCCCCATGAACTCCTGATGAAAAAACAGACACACTTTTACCTGGTTGACAATTCACAATAATTTGTTAGTTTGTTGTTGACTTTCCCTAAAATTTCAGTCCTGAAAGTCCCGTTGTACCAGAATGTATCCAATCATTGTAGCCACTGGTCCCTTCATTTTGGGCTCATTTAGAATCCCAAACTAATTCAGGGATCATACCCTGAAGAGGTAACATTGTTATTGCGTGTTATTCCACTTTTGTTTGCATTTGGCTCCCCTTTCTTTTGCTTGTGAAAACCATCATGACGCAATACGATTTGCATTCCTGTGAATCTGCATAAGGGTACAAATGTACATCAACATGTTGACTGCATATTTATACCATGACGTTAGATATCCACAATAGTGTCAGAATTTCCTATCACCTTGGAAGAATTTATTATTCTTGTGCCAAAAGATGACCCTTTTTGTTCATCTGAACATTTCCAGTGCAACAGTGTTATCGTGCAGATCTTATGGTAACCAGAAAGACCACTTCTAGTCTGCTGAAAAAAAACCTCTCAGTTTCAGAAGAAATCACGAAATTGCCTCCAAAGCTCATACCTCCGGCCACGTTCAGCTTTTAAAGTCACATATTTTCACTGGATAGGTTCTAGTAAAGTCAGTGAGACGTGGCCGTTGTGCAAAGTCTGATGCACCCACCAGCCACATCCATTTGGTGGAGCAGGTTGCGCATGCGGGATGAGCCCATGAATTACTTATCATCGCCCTGTTCCTGAGCACATCTTTTTCCTCCCTTCAGTCTGTTCATGGGCAGCCCCCACCCGGGTGTTGGGGAGTCCTCCATGCTCTCCACCAAGATAGGAAATGATGGTGCCATGAAGGGGGGGGGGGGAGAACTTCCTAACCTTTGTCCCAATCCGTCCCATAGGTTACTATTAAGGATTAGATTTCTAATATGGTGGAATTTTGTCCTGGGCACCTTAATCTCCTTCCAGGTCATTTTTTACTATTTAAATCATCGGAAACCCTTATTGAGTGCATTGGTGTGCTCCCAGAAATCTATACAATAGTCCTTTCACTCCTTGCTTCCTGAGCCATTCTTCAGTACAGGTACGCTATTGTTGTGGGTGGATTTCTGAAGGTTTTTTTTTGCTACTTCCTTTTTCTTCCTGACGGTTTTCTTAAAGGACACGCTCCTGCTTTGTGTCCCTGTAGCTAGATGCCAAGGTGACTTCCTGAGGAGATCGTCCTGTCTTCAAGTCAAGGACCGTGAGTCTAAAACTGCACTCCATGCACCCAACCCTTGAAAGAATTCGGACGATGTGTTTATTTTAAAATTAGTCTAGAAAAATACATCACTGCAAATTGCGAAATAGTTAGGAGTTTGCTTTCGTGGTAAGTCACTTATGTTACTGCTCGTGGCTTGTAAATTAAATGAAGAGTTAGTGAAGGACAAGACTAAGGGCCTGATTTAGACCTTGGTGTATGGGATACTCCGTTGCAAATGTGACAGATATCATACGCCGTATTACAAGTGCCATATGACATAATGCATTGGTAATACGGAGGACGGGATATCCGTCAGATTTGTGAGGGAGTATCCCATCCGACAATATCTAAATCAGGCCCATAGTCACTCTTTTAGGCCCTCATTTCATATGGGCCATTGGTCCCAATGGGGCATAACAGGAGTTACTGCCCTCATCAGGACTACTAGTCTCACAGGAACACCAGGATCCAGTGTTTTGCAATCTGCCACTCTGCCTTTTGAAGGCAGATGAAGTGTCTGGGTTAAACACCAGGCAAAACATGCAACAAAAAAAAAGAAAACCCAAATGTTATTCCCCAAAAACGTTTAACAAGGAGAAATTCCACTCTCACCGCTAGAGTTCTCAAAGCCCACTGTGTTAGTAATTTTAAGAGTGGAGGAATTTCCAAGTCATTTTTAGACCCACCCATAATGGGCCCTGTAGAGTTGTATGTTAATTTAAGGGAAACAACTTTGATATAGTACTTACGTTGATTCTAGAGAGGTACTGATAAGAAATGTTCTTAGACTAGATATCTCCAGGGTCACCACAGCAAAATATATAATAAAAAGGACAGTTTATTTAAAATAGTTTCTTGTGATAGAATACAAATATACAAATCCATAATACAGTCACATGTAGCATATTCTCACAATTATAGATAACAAGTTATTCCATTTTAACATGATGCAGGCTTCAAATTTCGGTGTTAGCAGTGATCCAGCAGCTTCTGGGCCCACTTGCTTAACCACTGGTCCTCCGCTGGTCCTTTTTTATCCGTCTGAGCGGTGAAAGGAGTTAGCATTAACAATCAATAAAAATTTCAATTAACAGTGCAACCCATTTGGCTACACAAAGAGGACCAGGAATCGGTAGCCAAGTTCAAAAGGTTTTATAACAAGTAAATATTCAAATTCAAATACATTACTCTCAGCACCATGCTGTAGCGGTACAGAATAACAACTGGGAGTCCCAGACGGCAAAAGAAATTAAGGCAAATTAGTATCAAACAAACAAGCAGTTCGGTAACTGCGATATAGAACAATAATATGAAAATGTGATGCTCAGAGAACAATCTAAGACTCTCTCTCCTATACATTAGTAATCTAAGAATTCAAAGTCCACAGGATATTTTAGGAGACAGGATCTCAACAAACCTAAGAAATTCCATGAAGGAAGTCAGGACAAGACAAAAAATTGAATCAATAGAAGCGGGTAAGCATCTCAGAAGCTTGGTCAAGAGTCTTCTGTGGGTTAGGAATAAGTGTCAGCCTTAACCACACTTAAGCAAAGATCAGAGGGAAGCTTTGAAGTATAAAACCTCTCAAAGTCCATTCAGCTAGCAATGACTTAAGGAAGTAGAAAATGAAGGAAAGGTGTCCACAGGAATCTGATAAGCATCAGGAAAGATCTGTGAGGGAACCTGCGCAGACTCAGAAAGGGATCTGGAGAGAATCTGAGTAACAACCCAAAAGGAACAGTATATTATAAATTGAAAAGTGCAGTTGTTGGCACCCCCTTGATCATACCATCAGGTGTCCATTGCATTCATTCAACAGATTCAGTTGCAGACTACAACATTACGATTTTATCCAACTCTGAGCAGGGTAACAGCATTCTTTTCTCAGGCACACTCAAATGGCAACTTCTCCACCATGACTCAATCAGTTAGCGCTTTGTTTCTCCATGTATCAATCGTCAAGGTCTTTTTCTCAGGCTCCTGAGTTCCCCCAATCTCTAGAAAAGTAATCTATCTGTTCTAAACTAACAATGCATGTGAATACCTGCAAGAAATGTTGAATTAGCTGAAAAATGAAATCAGCTTTATGCAGCATGATAAAATAAAGCCCTACTTGTGTTACGTTTAGCATTAATGTCATGGTGCACATTTAATATGTGTGCGCACATTTAAACACAAATGAATATACATTTCTAATACATTAGGTTCCCTACTACATGTAATATTCAATAAGCCATCATAATATTCATGGGTAAATATAACTGAGAACTACATTTAAATCAAAGATATGAAATACTAATGTATACATCACAAAATTCTGTTATCGTTCTTAGCAGTTACTTCCTACATTTATGAGAAAGATCCTGATCACAGTTTGAGTTCACTAAATTCTATTCATGCAAAGTAGCACACACATTTAGAAAGTCACATTTCATCTCTATGTTAAATATATTTTCTGCCAAATATAGAAAACTCTTCATTAACCACACTTGATTATGGCAAAACATTCAGGCGAGTCAGTTCTCAAAGCCTACAGTGAAGACACTCTTCAATAATATCAAGTGCAACACTTACATTAATTTGTTTAACCATACATGAATCATGTGCTAAGTGCACTTACATATCATGTATTTCTCAAGTGTCAGTGACACTTGTGACGTGAAAAGGATGGGCAATGTTTGCACTGCACCAGCAGCTAACAACGAAATTAATGTAATGTCACATTAAAAGTGTGACCAGTGGGGTTTTCTGGTCATTTTCACGGTAGAGGTTTGCAGGGCCATCTATACTGACAATAAATCCCATTTCTGCTTTTCATGTAGTACTTACACTACTGCATTTTGAATCAAAGGTAATTAATACAACACATGATTTAACCATTTCTGTAGGCGAAGTTACACGTGGCCATCAGTTTTGCTACAAGCCTGTGTATTAGTAGTAGTCATCACTAGTTTGTGTTGGTGGAAAGGGCCAGGGTTTTTAGGCGATGTAATGTAATTTTACATATGTCAGTAATGCCACCTTAATCTAAATAAGCGGAATGTGATTCATGTGCAGTACATCATGTTATATGCCTAATAACACCAGTGCTAGTTGAACAGAAGGGAAGGAGCTGCTGTTAATCATAGCACTGACTTTCTCATTTTTTCATCCAGCTTTACTGATCTGGAGGCGTAATTAAAGAATCCAGATGCTGGAGTTTGAGAGGAGCAGTAAAGTAGAAAACATGAAATTGCTTTCATTTCCCATGGGTGGTTACATTTTGAGGAGTTTTTTTCTACTCTTGCATTAAAGATATTTAATGGGTTTAATATTTTTATTAAATATGCAGAAACGCATTGATATCCCCTAAGATCATTGTTTATAGTTTTCTGCTATTGCTAAAGGGTAATAACGTTTATTTAACTCCTCTGTACCAGGTAAAAATGTTATTCACGTCCGTAATTGACATTTTCTGCCTCCCTTTTTTTTTTTACTACTTTTATTGATGTAATTTAAGTGCAAAAAGATAGCTCTCAAAGGAAACGCCATCACTTTGAGAGTTAAAAGATATTAAAGTGATTTCACCCAGTGAGTTAAGGGCTCCCACCTGACCAATGCACTTACATTTGGTTGGAACCGGCAAAGGGAAAAATCCATACACCCGTGCGGTCTCTTCATCAGCATCAGGTTTTTAGTATATCAGGGAAGACGAGGATGTGCTTAACGATAAAGGCCAAGATTCATTGACAAATGGCGGGAGGGTTCACACAGGGCTAATTAAGGTGAGAGGACCACAAGATGCCAAGCGGTATGAGATTATTACTAGACACACAATATTCACCAAACCACCAACATGTGAAGAAAGAGGGCAATTTGCAGAATCAAGACGATTCACAAATGCAGTGGAGAATAACAGCGTCAATTTTAGAAAATATTTATTTGTAGGTTACATCAGAATGAATAAAATATTTATTAATTGCTTATGGCGTGTTAAACTACACAGAGAAATCTTTCTAGCTATGTGGGCCTGTTTTGTTACTCTTTTAATATCTGCACAGGTTGTTTCTCTAGGGAACAGATTACGATTTCTTTAACTTTTAATAATTTTGCTGAAATGGTGCCACACTGTAAACAAAAATATGAATATGCCATGTTACCCCTCTTGTTTTTTTACCGCATGCCATTACAACGCTGGTCATTACAACGATCACGTTGAATAACGCATGCATTACTTGCAAGTCGGAACAATGACTTGCTCTGGGAGTCGCTGGATGTTGGAATAGTATAATTTACTATTCCAACTCCAGTCTGTGCAACAGTAGGGAAGGTGTTGGATTTTAAATCCAACACCTTCTGACCCCTAGAGCAAGTCGTTGTTCCGACTTGCGGAGTAATGGCATGCGTTGTAACAACGCGGTCGTTGTAACGACGGCGTTGTAATGGTATGGAGTGTCCCGGTTTCGTGGTAAACGATGTTTACCCAAAAATATTGCTTTGCTTTCTCAGTGTTATCGACCCTGGAAAGCAAACTTCATAAGGCTGTCACAGCCGAAACATGTTTTAGTTGTGCACAGTAAAGCATTTTGGAAGCATTGGTTTATGGTCAGAGGGGTGGGGAAGGGGATATTTGGGCTTTTTACAGAACAAGGACTAATGCGTGGCATACTATAAAAGCAATATAAACCAATGAGAAAAAGCAAAATACTCTACGAAATGAAAAAAGCTCTTACTTGCCAATGATGCTTTCTTAATAACATTTTCCACTTCTTTTTAAATTTGTGATTTTTATATGACTAATCAATTATTGGTGTCATTGGTTTTAAATTACACAAAAAATGTTTACCTGCCTATGGATGTTGCCAGTGTCACATTGGGATGTGCTGCAGTGTGAGGATTTGTGGAGTAGGAGAGGGAGGAGAGTTTTGCAGCAAGATGGTCTATGCAGGGGGAAGAGTGGCAAGAGTGCAGCAGCAGGGTCTGTGGAGGAGGGGCATGGCCATGCGCCACAGTGGGAAACAGTGTCTGAGGTTCCTTTTCCAGTGTTTGAATCTCCCTCTCCTAATGTGAGTCAATAGCAATCATCTGCTACCTATGTTAACCTGTCCAGTGTCTGCTTATGCCTGTCTGAATGGGTATCTATTTTTTGCCCCCATTTATTTTCTCAGTTGTGTCGTTTGAGTTCTTATCTTAGTGTCCATGTCCAGGTCCTTGTTGCTGAATGCATATATCTCCTCCTGTACCAATGTATCATTTCTTTTTATCTTTTTATTTATTTCAATGATTTCCTGATAATCACATGGTCAGTTAAGTCCAATTTCCAATTTGAAAAATTACACAGGTCTCAAAATCATATAAGATAACATTTTAGGCCTAGTTCAATTCATAGTATAGCTGCTGCCAAAATCAATAACATTCATGGCATACATATAGTACCTTCATGTCTCAAGGAATTGTTTTCCCCAACACCCCATTTTTGCATATTAATTTTCTTTAGCATATATCATATGAGTCGTTTTCAGCCAGATTTGAAACTCTGTAGGTTCAGCTGCTTTCCAATATGTTGTAATCAGGGATTGAGCTATTAGGATCGACATGAACCACCAGGTTCGGGCACCTCTTGATCCTAGCCCCAAATGTCTTGAGCTACCCAGAAGAATCAATCGTACATCCAGTAATACAAAAACCCCAAGCAAATTTTGAGTAAATGAAATAATCTTTTCCCCAAATTCCCTTAACCTCTTACAACCTCAAATCATGTGAACCCATGTTCCAAGTTCATGGCATCTAGGACAATGATTAGTGATGTTTGTATTCCAATAATTTAGTTTTTCCAGAGTTTAGTATACCCACCATTGGGTGTAGATTTGCATTGGCTTAAAATTGAGTTCTCCTAGTCCCGTACTATTGAGGGAGGATATTTCTTCTCATTCTTCTTGAATGAAATTTCTCGAAGGTTGTGTTTTTTTTTCTAGGTGTCACGAACGCTTTATGATTGGGTTAAGATTCTAGTTTTCCCGACTGGTCTCAGTAAGTGGTAGAATCCCTTTCCCACAGGAGAATAAGTATCACTAAGAGGGTTAGAAGTCCAATCAGACTTTGTAATATCCTTTATCATACTCTGGATAGAGAGTCATTTTTCCAAGCAGTGCATTTCAAACACATTGCTTTATTAACAAATAAAAGTTTCTGGTTCAAACGTTGAACCAGATTTTAAAGAAAACACATCAGTCAATACGTGTTTCACACCTTCCCGGCGTGCAGGCCTGGGGCTTTCTCAAGGTGGAAAAATAGAATTGCAGATGGGCAATGTTAACGAATAGGAGCTTGGGGTCACAAGGGTCATAACCTGTGGCTCGGGAGGTCTGTGTCCCCGACGAGTGATATATTGAGTTGCGGTCCCAGCAGATCAATGGTCAAGTCAGGCACGGTCCTGGTCTGAGCAGTGTGCAAGTATTAGCAGCAACTTTTATCTGTTAATAAAGCATTGTGTTTGAAATACAACGACGTTTTTTGGACATATGAGTCTCTATCAGGAGTATGATCAAGGATATTACAAAGTCCGATTTGACCTCTAACCCTCTAAGTAAATCAAATGTCTACTGGTTTCTTTTTGCCATTTGTTTTACAATTCTCCAAACAACTTTTCAAATGTCAAATCTGCAACCATCGTACCCACTGACCTACCTTTCTTGAAGTATTAGATGGATTAGACACATCCCAAATAATTTACCATAAGACTTCAATATGTAAGAGTGTGTATTTACTGCAAGCAGGGAGTTTATTCTCAGTTCTCGAAAGTGGCAGTCTAATTTTAGCAGTTTCCCATGAAATTAGTTTGATTTTTTAAACCAGTTCCCTAATTTCCCAAGATCATCTTTTTCCCATCTTCTTATTTCTCCTTGAAGATCTTGAGGCCATATCAGTTTAAGTAGAATTGTTGCATGCAGCATGGGGATTTTCAGGAACTGCCAAAGTTGTAGTTTTGCTTAAGGATAGATATATTGCGGATTCTAACTAATTTAGTTTTTCACATACAAGGAATCAGAGGATCTGGATAGGGAAATTCCCACTTTTCATTCCTCATATAATATAATTGTCAATAGATTGGCATCACATATGTTGTAAAATCTAGCCTTTGTTATTAAAAAGTAATATTTCTTCCAGTCTGGGAGAGTCAGCCCTCTTTCTTCTGATGGCAAATTTAATTTTCACAGACTTAGACGAGGTCAATGTTTATTCGAGATGAAGCTATCTATTTCTGAGTTGCTTTTATGGAAAAACGTATTGGTTAAATAGCATGGAATTGCCGTAACTAAAAATTTAAAAGAGGCAGCTTATTCATTTTGACAATAGCAACTCTGCCTATGATTGAGATTGATAGCTTGTCCCACCTGTCCTGCATAGATGTAATCTACTGAATGAGGGGGTGTAAAGTAGTGTATATAAATCTTGAAATTTTGCTGAGACTCTAATCCCAAGCACCTGTTTGATTTCCTATGATAAATTGTCTGCAAAAATTGGGGTAGTGATTGAACATCAGTGCTGAAAAGTAGAATTTCCATTTCATTGGTATTTACCGTATTCCTGCAAGCGGTCAAAGGATGATAGTTAGTTAAAGAGTTTAATAAATGTATTAATGTCAGGCTGGAAATGCAGCACCAGGTCACACGCGTACAGTTTCAGTTTAGGAGTGCCAGGGGTTGCTGCCTTAATTACCTTATTTTCTCTCAGGGCACAAGCTAAAGGTTGTATCAAAATCGCAAATAGTAAAGGTGAAAGGAGGCAACCCTGTCTGGTGCCTCTAGTTTACAGGTGCTGTGCCTCTTCCATTCAGCACCAGTGCTGCAGTAGATCCCTCAAATATGCTGTTGATTGGCTTGATGAGCTGGTTAGGAAACCTGTTGTTTTCAAACCTTTAAACAGATATTTCTAGCTTAACAAGTCAAACCCCTTCTCGACATCTATAAATAGCACTTCTGCTGAGATCTTATTTGTTGTGAACTAATCAATAGCATCTGCTAAAAATGTGTATTGGTGTTTAGCTGATGGGCTAGGATAAATCCATTTTCATCCCTAGTAATCAATTTCGGAATTACCACTGCTATTCTTAGCGTTAGAATTTTCACAAAGATTTTATAATCTGCATTTAGCTGGGTTGTTGGTCAGAAGAAATATACATCATGTAAGTGTTTTTGTAGGAAAACTCGTCAATATTCCCCTTTCAGAATTTCAATAAATACATTTGTTAAGGGAATTTGTAACTGTTTGATTAGATACTGGTACCATTCTGTCTTACCCAACGTCTTTGCCATTAGGGAGTGCCTTCACAACTTTCTCTAGTTCCTCTTGTTCTATGGGGCGATTAAGATCAGATGCTGCCTTGACCGTAAGTCAAGGAATTAGGACTTAAGCCAAGAAGGTTGTTATATCGCTCTCTGCAGGATTTAAATCTTCTTGATAAATTTTACAAACATGCTCAAGAAAAACTGTTCAATTTGACGACTTCCTGTAACCACGGATCTGGTCTCTAATCTTGGTCAGGGTGCTTCAGCTTTTGAAGACTCTGGTCTCCCCTTCTTCATACAAAAATTAGCCAAAGTTTGGACATTGAGAACTTCCTTTATGAGTGAAAAATGTTATGCAGCTGTAGTTTTGTGGTTTCCTATTGAAATAATTCTGCCTATGGTCTAAATGATGGAGTTTAACTTCAGTTGAATGGAAAGCATCTAATAGCGCTTTGTGCTTAATTTACTCTCATTTTTTTATATGGGCATGAAGGCAGTTATCTCTCCCCTCATAGTTGCTTTATAGGCTTCCCAGACATTTTCTATTTAAGTGAATCCATTATTCTCATTGAAAAAATAACTGAGTTCTGTTGTCCACCTCTTCTAAGAAGCAATTATTGAAAAGTAAAGCTTTTTCTAACCGTCAATATGAAGGTCCAGTCTTTGATGGAAGGACTCTCTCTAAACAATTAGCTGTGGTCTGAAAAGCAATTTGGAATAAATGATGTTATAACATTAAAGAAAATAGTTGATTCGAGAGGTGGATTGAAAGCAAGACAAATAAAATGTGTATATTTTTTCATATTAATTCACTGCTCACCAGGCATCCATTAGACCAGCTCTTCCTTAAGCCTAGCAATAGATCTAGCCATTTTTGGGCTTTCTTTGTACAGTTCTGGACTTACTGGGCCCAGTTCTGACAACTGGATGAGATTAAAATTGCTTCCAATTATTATATTCCTAGGAAAATCCACTAAGTGATATATTAGACCATAAGTGGATATTGCATTGTCCAGAACTGGACTATAGTAAAAGAAAATTGATTAAATTGCATCTCTACAATAACCCACCTCTCTAAATCACCAGTTGCTATTTTTTCTATGATACTAGTGAATATTTTACTACCACTTTAAGTGCAGCTGAAACAGACGATACTCTTAGCTACTGAAAAAGTGCTCAATTAAGCAGTTTTCCATTTGCTTTTTAATATGGGTCTACTGTAAAAGTGGAAGGGTTGCGTTTTGTTTGCCTAGCCAGCCCAAACTTGATTTCGGTTTCTAGGGATTATTTAATCCATCGACATTCATGGAGATGACATTAAACTTCAGTATAGATATGGAGAAATAATTAATTCTACAAGGTGATCAAAGGGACTGCCTACATATATTGTTGAGCATTGTTAGACCTGGCATCCTTGGCGTGGGTCTCCCTTCCATTTTTTCGTAATGCCTCCACTGTTGCCGATATGTTTTTGCTGGACTAGATGCTCATGGGCACTTTGCCACTGCTAATCAGTGCCAAAGTGCAAGTGCTCCCGATCGTTAATTGATACATGTATTAGTGACTCCATGATTGGATGATTGGTTTACTTATCAGTCCCTAGTACAGCGCACTCAGTGTGCCCAGGGCTTGTAAATCCAATGCCGCTGGTGGGCTTGCAGCACTGGTTGTGCCACCCACAGAAGCGGCTTGTAAAATGTGTCTCAGGCCTGCCATCGCAGAGCCTGTGTGCAGCCTCGGGCTGCCATGTCGACTTGGTGAGTACACCCACTTACCAGTCCCTAAACCTTCCCTTTACTGCATGTTGGTCACCCCTAAAGTCGGCCCTAGGGCAGGAAGCATTGTAAGTATAAGGTAGGACATGCCCTGGTGTGTGTGGCATGTCCTAATAGTGAATTACAGCCATTTTCGTTTTTCACTATTGCAAGGCTACCTGCTCCCCATAGGCCAGAATGGGCAGACTGACTATTACACCTTATAGTCAGAACTGACCCAGGGAACATGGTAGAAAAACGAATTTAGTATGCCTGAACTCAGGATGATAAAATGCATCTTTTAGTGAAGTTGGTTTTAACATTCTGTGTTTGAAAATACCACTTTTAGAAAGTGGGTATTTTCTTGCCTAACTATCCAAGCCTGCCTCTGCTAGGTTGTGTATTCCTTGTCTGGAGATTGAGTGACAGGGGCTGGGGGGTGGCCACAGGAGACAGGGTGAGTCAGCGCCGGGCTGAATAGAAAGATCTGCATCCAGAGTGGAGGGAGGAGTTGCACCTGGGTCTGAATAGGGCTGTGCCTGCCTTCCACAATGCTGGCTCCACCTCCTGCCGGGCGGCTGAGCACTCTGCCCCACATTCTGAAAGGAAAGAAGGAGTCAGAAAAACAAAGTGCTCCAGGACTGACCAGAACTGGTTTTGGACTAGGCAGAGGCCTCTCTGCCTCCAGAGAACAAAGAGAATCAGGGTATAAGAGGGGCACCCAGACCCCAGGAAGATTAGATCACTTTTGGGAACAAGAAGAAACCTTTGCTGAGGAGCGGAACCAAGAAGAAACTGAGGAGAGACTATCCCTAAGCCTGAAGTGCTGCTTGGGGATTGGCCTGCAGTGGTTTGCCTGACTGCCAAAGAAAGGAGAAAGGAACTTTTGCTTTGCTGTGACTTTCATCAACTTGTGAAGGATCTCCAAGGGCTTGGAAGAGAGCTTGCCCCCTGACCGAAGTCCCAGGACCATTGGACTTCACCCCCTTTGTGAATTGCTGCTGGAAACTCTGTTTCAGTGGCTGCAGAGGTAGGGAGCTGTGACCGACTCTCACGACCGACTCGGTGTCCTGTAAGCACCGCATCGAAGCACCGTCTCGCCCTGCAACGCACGGCCCTGGTCTCACCGACTCCGTCAACGAGCCGCTGCCTGCACCGCATCGAGGGACAACGCGTCCTGCAACGCTTCGCTACGCCGAATCGAACTGGTCCGACCGACACGGTCACTGCTGCTAAGTTCGAGTCCTGTGACCGCACCGGAGTTGGGCACCGCTCGCACGCTTTGCGACGCACCGCCCGACTCGCACCGCTGTCCGGACTGATCGACGCCAGCTCCTGAATCCGGCTCCGTCGCCGCACCGCAACCTGCCAGCACCGCATCGACGCACCGTCTCGCCCTGCAACGCACGGCCCTGGTCTCACCGACTCCGTCTCAACGAGCCGCTGCCTGCACCGCATCGAGGGACAACGCGTCCTGCAACGCTTCCATTTTTGCATCGCGACCGCGACGAACAGCCCTCCGGCTCGCACGCCCGTGCCTGCCGCTTCAAGTAAAGGTACTGTGACCGAGTCTGTCTACGCTGTGTTGGCCCGCTCTCGACGCGGTCAGCTGGATTTGTTAGACTCTGTTTGTTCTCAACATCGCCGTAGCCGGAGGAGGCTACCGACTCGCACAGAACCTTGAATTAAGCCTTTTGATCAGAACTAAGTATTCTTAACAGTATTGTGGATTATTTTTGTCGTTTATGGTCTTGTGATAAATCTATATAAAGTATACCTATTTTTATAAATATATAACCTGTGTGGTGTCCATTTGTAGTGTTGTCACTTGATTACTGTATGTGTTCACAAATGCTTTACACACTGCCTCTGAACTAAGCCTGTCTGCTCGTGCCAAGCTACCAAGAGGGTGAGCAGGGGTTATTTCGGGAGTGTACCTACTTTCCCTGACTAGACTCAAGGGTCCCTATTTGGACAAAGGTACCTACCTCTGCCAACTAGAGACCCCCAAATCTAACATTGGTGGTCAGCGGTGAGGATTCTGGACTTGCATTTGTGACTCATGTACAGTGATTGGTGAACACTACTTAGTGAGTGCAGACCAAAACGCAACCACATACTTTTATAGCATTTTTTCTGGGATTTCCTATTTTTGCAAATGCCAAGTTCAGTCACTATGGAGAAACCAGCATCAGTAGCCTCTGTTGAGTGTGATTGGGAAGAAGAGAGGCTAGAATGCTACACCCTTAAGCAGCTCAGGCAATTCTGCAAAAAGTTTAAAGTGTCCATGACCGGGATCTCCAGGAAGGAGGACCTCCAAAAGGCGCTGAGGGCCTGGGTCGAATCAAGGAGTGCCCCTGTGGAGGGGGCTGAGAATGCAGAAGGGCAGCTGGAGGGGCTATTGGGTCTAGGGGCTAGAAGACCACCTTCCCCAGTAGGTAGCAGTGTTTCTGCCAGAGGACTGTCTCCAGAGGAGTTGGAGGACAGGAAGGAGAGTAGGATGCACGAAATGCAGATGACCAAGCTCAAGCTGAATGGGCAGTTAGAATTCGAAATGCAAACTAGGAAATTAGCCCTAGAGGAAAAGAAAATGCAGTTTGAACATGAGAAAGTTTTGAGGGAGTTGGAATTGAAGGCCAAAAGCTTAGAGATTACTCCCTCTGGTGGCAGTGTACCGCCTGTGCCTGTTGAAGCTAGGGTGTATATTCCCAAAGATGTGGTGAAGGAGTTTTTAAAAATGATGACATAGGGCAGTGGTTCAAAGCCTATGAGGTAGCCATGTCTTCCCACCGGGTCCCTGAGAAGGATTGGGGAGCGGGGTTGTGGGGACGGTTCCTCAGTGAAGGGCGGGATACCTTGTTGGATTTGCCCTCTGAAGTCTATAATTCGTACAGCCACATGAAGGATGCCTTAATGACTAGGTATGGTTTGACCCCTGAGCTTTATAGGCAAAGGTTCAGGAACTGTAGTAAGATTGAAAGCAGTACCTGGGTTGAATATGTGACCTTCTTTTGCAGAGCCTTGGATGGTTGGGTAAAGGGTAGCAAAGCGACTGATTTTCAGGCGCTCTTTGATTTGATTGCCTGGGAGCACTTGTCCGGTAATTGTTTTCCTGAGCTACGCCAGCACCTAATTGATAGTAAGCTGACTAACCCTAGGCAGCTTGCTGAGGAGGCGGACCGCTGGGTGAGTACCCGGGTCCACAAGGGTCACGTGGGAGACTCCGCCAAGGGTGGGCAGGGTCCCCAGCAGAAGAGTGGGGGGACAAGGGTAAACAGAAGGAGTTCCATAAAGGGCCCCAAAGTAGACCCCAAGGGAACCAAGGGAAAGGTTCCCAGCCTCCCCCTGAGAAGAAGCCAGTGGCCCTGACAGGCCCCCTGTTCACCAAGGACCACTGGTATGTTACAAGTGTGGCGCCCCTGGCCACAAGGCAAACGATCCTCGTTGCCCTTTGCATGGAAAACCAGCACCCACGAGTGCAGTCCCCCGGCAGTTGGCTAGTGTAGCCCTGGGGGAGGAGTTGGGTGCCCAAGGTGGGGGGATCCCACAGTGTTTTCCCTTGTCTCATTAGGAGACTCTGAGATGGTCCCTAGGACCCCGCTGCCTGAGAACACTAAGAAATACAGGCAGTGGGTGACCATCAATGGCCATAGGGTGGAGGCTCTGAGAGACACAGGAGCCAGTGTGACAGCTGTCAAGTGTCACCTGGTGTCTAAGGAGCAGGTTGTCCCTGATGCATTCTATCCGGTTGTTGCCGCTGACAACACAGAGAGTCACTGCCAAGTGGCTCAGGTTCCCTTTGAGTGGGGGGTCTCGGGTACTCTTCAAGTAGCTGTGAGGCCAGCCATGCCTGTTGACTGTTTGTTAGGGAACGATTTGGAGAGCTCACTTTGGGCTAAGGTGGAGCGGAGTGCGCATTTAGAAATGTTGGGCTTGCCTGATTGGGCATGTGTGACCACCCGGTCAATGGCAGCTAAAGGTGTTCAAGAGGACCTGGAGCCTGAGAGGGAGGCCCAGGTGCCTGCCGGAGAGAGAGGAGGCAGGGGGCGCGGGAAACCGGCCCCCGAGGTTCCCACGGTCCAGGAGGAGGCAGACCCTGAGGGGGATGCCCTGGAGCCTACAGGGGAACAGGTAGCTGAACTGGGGGACCTACCTGAGCTGACCCATTGGCAGCAAGAAGGAGGACCCTCCAGGGAAGAGTTCTGCGAGGAGCAGAACACATGCCCTTCTCTCGTGGGTCTGAGGCAACAGGCCACAGACCAGGCAGCAGGTGATCAGTCGGGATCACATTGGGTTTACTGGGAGAATGGTCTCCTGTATTCAGAGCCTAAGGTTGCTGAGCCTGGGTCAGCCCGTGTGCTGGTGGTACCCCAGCGCTTCAGAGCCTTCCTACTGGGGTTGGCTCATGATGTACCGTTAGCGGGACATCTGGGGCAGGACAAGACCTTTGACAGGCTTGTTACCCATTTCTATTGGCCCCAGATGCGCAGGAGTGCCGCCACTCACTGCAGGACATGCCAGACTTGCCAGGCAAGTGGAAAGAGTGGGAGGAAGCACAAGGCTCCTCTCCAGCCATTCCCTGTGGTCAGCACCCCCTTTGAACGGGTGGGTATTGATATTGTGGGGCCACTGGACCCCAAGACAGCCATGGGCAACAGGTTTATCCTGGTCTTGGTGGACCATGCCACCCGGTACCCTGAAGCCATCCCTCTGAGGACAGTGACGGCCCCCGTGGTGGGACGGGCACTGATGGGAATTTTCTCACGTGTGGGATTCCCTCAAGAGGTGGTGTCTGACAGAGGTACCAACTTCGTGTCCAAGTACATGAAGTCCCTGTGGCAGGAGTGCGGTGTAACTTACAAGTTCACCACTCCTTACCACCCTCAAGGAAATGGTCTGGTTGAGAGATTCAACCGGACCCTCAAGGGCATGATTATGGGTCTGGAAGAACCCATGAGGCGTAAATGGGACGTCCTCTTACCATGCCTGTTGTTTGCATACCGGGAGGTGCCACAGAAGTCTCTAGGGTTCAGTCCCTTTGAGCTCCTCTATGGACACCCGGTGCGAGGACCTCTGAGTTTGGTCAAGGAAGGCTGGGAGCAATCTCCCAGGAAACCTCCCCAGGATGTATACAGTTACATGCTGGCCTTCAGGAACCAGACTAGGCATTTCAGAGAGCTTGCTGAGGCAAATCTGGAAGCCAGCCAGGAGGAGATGAAGCGGTGGTACGACCAGAATGCCACTCTGGTAGAGCTTCAGCCTGGTCAGAAAGTGTGGGTCATGGCCCCTGTGGAGCCTTGTGCGCTCCAGGACAAGTGGACCGGCCCTTTTACGGTGGTGGAGCGCAAGAGTCCAGTTACCTATTTGGTGGACTTGCAGTCTCCCAGGAACCCCTTGCGGGTCCTGCATGTGAACCGCCTGAAGCCCCACTTGGAGAGGTCCCAAGTGGGCATGCTCTTAGCTACAGATGATGGAATGGAGGAGGAGACGAGCCTCTTCCTGACCTCCTGTCAGCCCGAGAGCAAGATGGATCAGTGGAGGGAGTAAACCTCTCTACCTCCCTGACACCTGAGCAGCAGGGTGACTGTCGCCAACTGTTGGGACAGTTCCCTGACCTGTTCTCCCTGGTTCCCAGTGTCACTCATTGGTGCGTCCATGATGTGGACACTGGGGACAGTCTTCCTGTGAAGCACAAGGCTTACAGGGTGACTGACAGGGTCAGAGCCTGCATCAAGGAGGAGGTCTCCAAGATGTTTGCGCTAGGGGTCATTGAGTCCTCTAACAGCCCTTGGGCCAGCCCAGTGGTCTTGGTTCCAAAGGCTGCCGCGCATGGTGCCACACCAGAACTCCGGTTCTGTGTGGACTACAGGGGACTCAATTCCGTCACCAGGACTGACGCCCACCCCATCCCCAGAGCTGATGAGCTCATAGATCGGTTAGGGGCTGCGCGGTACCTCAGCACGTTTGACTTAACGTCTGGGTACTGGCAGATCGCCTTGACTGATGGGGCAAAAGAGAGGTCAGCATTCTCCACACCAGATGGGCACTACCAGTTCCGGGTGATGCCCTTTGGGATGAAGAATGCCCCTGCCACCTTTCAGAGGTTGGTCAACCAGGTGTTGGTTGGACTGGAGGATTTCAGTGCCGCCTACCTGGATGACATCGCAGTGTTCAGTGCCGGTTGGGAAGAACATCTGCGCCACCTCTGGGAAGTGTTGATGGCGCTGCGGAGAGCAGGCCTCACCATCAAGGCGAGTAAGTGCCAGATTGGGCAGGGTTCTGTGGTGTACTTGGGACACCAGGTTGGGAGCGGCCAGGTGGCGCCCCTCCAACCGAACATTGATACCATTCTGGCTTGGGAGCCCCCCAAGACCCAGACAGAGGTGAGAGCCTTCCTAGGACTCACCGGGTACTACCGGAGATTCGTCAAGGGGTATGGCAGCATTGTTGCCCCCTTGACAGAGCTGACTTCCAAGAAGCAGCCCAGGAAAGTGATTTGGACTGACGCCTGTCAAAAAGCTTTTGACACCTTGAAGACTGCCATGTGCACGGCGCCTGTGCTCCAGGCACCCAACTTCTCCAATGAGTTCATTGTTCAGACCGACACTTCAGAGCATGGTGTAGGGGCTGTTCTATCACAGATCAATGAGGAGGGCCTAGACCAACCTGTAGCCTTCATCAGTAGGAGGTTACTTCCCCGGGAACAGAGATGGAGTGCTATTGAGCGGGAGGCATTTGCTGTGGTCTGGGCACTGAAGAAGCTGAGACCATACCTGTTTGGGACTCACTTCCGGGTTCAGACAGACCACAGGCCCCTCAGATGGTTGATGCAGATGAGGGGTGAGAATCCAAAGCTGTTGAGGTGGTCCATTTCCCTACAGGGGATGGACTTTACGGTGGAACACCGCCCTGGTACAGAACACGCCAATGCTGATGGACTGTCCAGATTTTTCCGCCTTAGCGATGAGAACTCCCTAGGGGTAGGATAGTTCTCCCCACTTTTCAGCTGGAGGGGACACGTGTTAGACCTGGCATCCTTGGCGTGGGTCTCCCTTCCATTTTTTCGTAATGCCTCCACTGTTGCCGATATGTTTTTGCTGGACTAGATGCTCATGGGCACTTTGCCACTGCTAATCAGTGCCAAAGTGCAAGTGCTCCCGATCGTTAATTGATACATGTATTAGTGACTCCATGATTGGATGATTGGTTTACTTGTCAGTCCCTAGTACAGCGCACTCAGTGTGCCCAGGGCTTGTAAATCCAATGCCGCTGGTGGGCTTGCAGCACTGGTTGTGCCACCCACAGAAGCGGCTTGTAAATGTGTCTCAGGCCTGCCATCGCAGAGCCTGTGTGCAGCCTCGGGCTGCCATGTCGACTTGGTGAGTACACCCACTTACCAGTCCCTAAACCTTCCCTTTACTGCATGTTGGTCACCCCTAAAGTCGGCCCTAGGGCAGGGTGCATTGTAGGTATAAGGTAGGACATGCCCTGGTGTGTGTGGCATGTCCTAATAGTGAATTACAGCCATTTTCGTTTTTCACTATTGCAAGGCTACCTGCTCCCCATAGGCCAGAATGGGCAGACTGACTATTACACCTTATAGTCAGAACTGACCCAGGGAACATGGTAGAAAAACGAATTTAGTATGCCTGAACTCAGGATGATAAAATGCATCTTTTAGTGAAGTTGGTTTTAACATTCTGTGTTTGAAAATACCACTTTTAGAAAGTGGGTATTTTCTTGCCTAACTATCCAAGCCTGCCTCTGCTAGGTTGTGTATTCCTTGTCTGGAGATTGAGTGACAGGGGCTGGGGGTGGCCACAGGAGACAGGGTGAGTCAGCGCCGGGCTGAATAGAAAGATCTGCATCCAGAGTGGAGGGAGGAGTTGCACCTGGGTCTGAATAGGGCTGTGCCTGCCTTCCACAATGCTGGCTCCACCTCCTGCCGGGCGGCTGAGCACTCTGCCCCACATTCTGAAAGGAAAGAAGGAGTCAGAAAAACAAAGTGCTCCAGGACTGACCAGAACTGGTTTTGGACTAGGCAGAGGCCTCTCTGCCTCCAGAGAACAAAGAGAATCAGGGTATAAGAGGGGCACCCAGACCCCAGGAAGATTAGATCACTTTTGGGAACAAGAAGAAACCTTTGCTGAGGAGCGGAACCAAGAAGAAACTGAGGAGAGACTATCCCTAAGCCTGAAGTGCTGCTTGGGGGATTGGCCTGCAGTGGTTTGCCTGACTGCCAAAGAAAGGAGAAAGGAACTTTTGCTTTGCTGTCACTTTCATCAACTTGTGAAGGATCTCCAAGGGCTTGGAAGAGAGCTTGCCCCTGACCGAAGTCCCAGGACCATTGGACTTCACCCCTTTGTGAATTGCTGCTGGAAACTCTGTTTCAGTGGCTGCAGAGGTAGGGAGCTGTGACCGACTCTCACGACCGACTCGGTGTCCTGTAAGCACCGCATCGAAGCACCGTCTCGCCCTGCAACGCACGGCCCTGGTCTCACCGACTCCGTCAACGAGCCGCTGCCTGCACCGCATCGAGGGACAACGCGTCCTGCAACGCTTCGCTACGCCGAATCGAACTGGTCCGACCGACACGGTCACTGCTGCTAAGTTCGAGTCCTGTGACCGCACCGGAGTTGGGCACCGCTCGCACGCTTTGCGACGCACCGCCCGACTCGCACCGCTGTCCGGACTGATCGACGCCAGCTCCTGAATCCGGCTCCGTCGCCGCACCGCAACCTGCCAGCACCGCATCGACGCACCGTCTCGCCCTGCAACGCACGGCCCTGGTCTCACCGACTCCGTCTCCAACGAGCCGCTGCCTGCACCGCATCGAGGGACAACGCGTCCTGCAACGCTTCCATTTTTGCATCGCGACCGCGACGAACAGCCCTCCGGCTTGCACGCCCGTGCCTGCCGCTTCAAGTAAAGGTACTGTGACCGAGTCTGTCTACGCTGTGTTGGCCCGCCTCGACGCGGTCAGCTGGATTTGTTAGACTCTGTTTGTTCTCAACATCGCCGTAGCCGGAGGAGGCTACCGACTCGCACAGAACCTTGAATTAAGCCTTTTTGATCAGAACTAAGTATTCTTAACAGTATTGTGGATTATTTTTGTCGTTTATGGTCTTGTGATAAATCTATATAAAGTATACCTATTTTTATAAATATATAACCTGTGTGGTGTCCATTTGTAGTGTTGTCACTTGATTACTGTATGTGTTCACAAATGCTTTACACACTGCCTCTGAACTAAGCCTGTCTGCTCGTGCCAAGCTACCAAGAGGGTGAGCAGGGGTTATTTCGGGAGTGTACCTACTTTCCCTGACTAGATTCAAGGGTCCCTATTTGGACAAAGGTACCTACCTCTGCCAACTAGAGACCCCCAAATCTAACAAGCATGCTTTAGAAACTGAGCTAGTACTAGAGGAAACCATCTTTTCTGCCCTCCGCTTGCTACCATTCCCAGGAGCTACTGCTCCCCCTACTCTCCTCTCTCTTCACCCTCTTTGCCCTCCATATTCCCCTCCCCACTGCCCTCACTGTATCCTGGCAAATGGTCTGCCCTCTGCCAATGTACCCCTCCATCTTCCACTTGTGGTGTGCTGATTGCACCTGCTGTGTCTGATAGACTGGTGGACAGACTTCCCACTCCCCATCTTACCCTGAACATGAACAACATCTTTATTCCCATTTACTTTTTAACTTCAATCTACCTTAATCAACTTAACTAAGATCCAGTATATTCATCAAGCACTAATATGTTTGTTGAACACTAAGAGTCTGACATGATATTCAAACTGACTGTTGCCTATTCTTACACATTAATTTATTTTCCACTTAGTCACCTTGCCCCTCTTTGCTGGATTTGTGGCAAGTATTTCTGTTCTGCTTCTATCTCATGATAAACATTAAAGGCACCATTTGCAAGGACTTTAAATCTTGCTGACTGGGATGGATTAACCTGAATCTCTTCAGCTTTGTAAGATGGTTTTAACAGCCATAGCTTCTTTCAGCAGTTTGATGTTTCAAACGTCATGTCAAGGAAAACTTGGAAGCTGAATTCATTAGCGAATTTAAATGATTTCTCTTTTATCACTTTAGGTTTAAATATTTTTATTCAGTTATATCAAGGTATAAGTATAAAACACATCTCATGCGTGTACAGCTTTAGCAAAGGCAGTGCCCTAACATAAATGACATTAGTAACAGAAAGGAACAGAATAAGTCCTTTACGAATGCTGCATCCGTCCCAGGCTTCCATGATTGTCTTTATGATGGGCGAGAGGTAAAGATTCCGAGGCCTATGTGTTTTCTTTAGGAAAGGAATCTTCCACAGCGAGGTCCCAGCTGTGGCCCTGTCCTGGAAGAGCCAGCGATGTTCCAACTCCTCTTTGTTCCATTCCACCATGTACCGCATCTGCAAAGGCTTGGAAATAGAGGTGGAGTTTCAGGAGTCCAAGACCCCCTGCGGCTGTAGGAAGATAGCTCTGTTCTTTCCTCATTCTTGGTTTTTTCCCTGCCCAAACAAAGCAGTGTAGCTCGGATTGCAGTTTGTTGATTATCCCTGTTGGGGGTGCCAGGGGAAGTGTTTGGAAAATATATAATATTTGGGGTAGGATGGTCATCTTGATGGCTGCCGTTCTCCCGAGCCACGAGATTGGATAACGTCCCCATCGCCCAAGCTCCGATTTAACTTGTCTATATAAGGCGCTGTAGTTAATAATAGATGTGCTATGTAGTGAAGGTGCTAATCTTATTCCAAGATAAAGCAGAGAGTCTTTTGCCCAAGGTATAGGAAACTGCTTCGCTAGTGTGGCCACCGTGTCCGGGAGTAGGGCTAGGCTAAGTGCATATGATTTGGTAAGGTTGATTTTAAAGCCCGAGACTGCGCCGAAGGCCTCCATCTCGGATATAAAGGCAGGTAGGTATGTGAGTGGTTTATCCAATGACGCTAGTAGGTCATCTGCATATAGGCTAATTTTGTGTTGTTCTCCCCTAAAGACCGATCCCACTATCCCCGGGTTGTCCAGAACCCTCTGGGCAAATGCTTCCATAAATAGGGCAAACAATAACGGGGACAGCGGGCAGCTCTGGCGGATCCCCCTGCAGATGGGGAATGGTGTGGATAAGTATCCGTTTACTCTCAAAGAGGCCGTAGGGAGACAGTAGCAATTCAGTACCCATGTGCGAAACCTATTGGGGACACCAAAGTGGATCAGTACCTGCTCCAAGAAGGGCCAATGCACCCTATCAAAAGCTTTTTCATAGTCGACTGCCAAGAGCATTGTTGGAAACGGCCCTTTTTGCAGGGTTATCCCCAAACTTTTGCTTCTTCCTCCTTTATTTTTCCTGACCTGTGGTTGTTGGCTATAGGATGCTCGGCACTTTACCACTGCTGATCAGTGCTAAAGTGCATATGCTCTCTCTGTAAATTGTTATTGTGATTGGCTATCCATGATTGGCATATTTGTTTTACCTGTAAGGTCCCTAGTAACGTGCACTGAGCGTGCCAGGGCTGGTAATTCAAATGCTACTAGTGGGCCTGCAGCACTAATTGTGCCACCCGCATGAGTAGCGCTGTAAAGATATCTCAGGCCTGCCACCGCAGTGCCTGCGCGCAGTTGTTAACTGCCATGTTGTCCTGGCCAGTGTACACACTTGCCAGGCCGGACCCTTCCCTTTTATTACACATTGGACACCCCTATGGTAGGCCCAAGGTACCCCCTGGGCAGGGTGCAGTGTAAGTGAAAGGTAGGACATGTACTAGTGTGGGTGACATGTCCTGATAGTGAAATACTGCCAATTTCGTTTTTCACTATTGAAAGGCCATCTTGCCCATAGGACAGAATGGGGAATGCTGTGTCCCATGTGTACCTGCATATCTCCCCATAGGAGCAAAATGGAAAGGTCAAGTCTGGTATCCCTGAACTCAGAATTTGATAACGCATCTTTTAGGAAAGATGGTTTTTAAATTCAGTGTTTGAAAATAGCACTTTTAGAAAGTGGCTATTTTCCTGTTCAACCTTTCTGTGTGCCTCTGCCTGTTTGTGTATTGACTGGGTGGTTTGTGAGTGAGAGGGGTTGGGGGTGGCTCCAGGAGGGAGGGTGAGTCAGCACTAGGCTGAATAGACCTATCTGCACTTAGAGTGGTGGGAGGAGTTGCACCTGGGCCTGAATAGGGCTGTGCCTGCCTTCCACAATGCTGGCTCCACCTCCTGCGGTGTGTCTGATGGCCCTGGCCTCCCCTCACAAAGAAAGAAGACATGCCCTGGCAGAGGGCACCTAGAACTGGTTTGGACTGGATCCTGGACCCCTCACACATGTAAGAACAAAGACTTTTGGGGTATAAGTAGCTGTGCTGAAACCCCAGTAAAATTAGACTTCTACAATCAAGAGGAACCTCTGCCCAAGGAGATCAACTGAAGAAACTGAGGAGAAGTACTGCCCTTGCTGTGTGTTCTGGGGCTGGCCTGCAGTTTGCTGATTCTGCTGAGGGTGAGGCTAAAGGACTTTGCTGTGTGCTGTGTCCCCCCTGCTTGAAAACAAAGGACTTTGCTGTGTGCTGTGTCCTGAGAGTCTCCAAGGGCCCGAGGAGAGCTGGCCTCCTGTTTGCAACTCAGGGATATAAAAGTTTGCCAAGGACTTCTGTAATCTGCCCTACATCGTGTTCTGCTGTTTCTGCTGGGTCCTGGGGCTAATTGCGTGTCCCCAGGACGTTATCCGTGCTGCTCGGCTTGTGAACGCGCTTGGCTGCTCTCCACCAGCACTGAGAGCGCTGCGTCCATCACCGCCACCGACCCGTGAGCAGAACAAAGTATTGAGGACCGGTGTCTCTTTCCCACCGGCCCCCGATTGCCGAAGATTATTGCCCATTTACTTTGGAATCACCGCCGCACCTCGAGCTGTGCGCCTGAGGCCGGGTCCGCCGAGGAGAAGAGCCGTGGAAGTCCCTTGCCGGCATTCACCGCCGCTGGCCTAGGGGTCCGTAGCGTCATCGTCAAGGCCGCGCTGGGATTGGTTCCCGCGGTGCGAGCCTCCCAGTGACTCAGAGGCTCGGTCTTGCGGCGCCGCGCTGGGATTGGTCCCAGCGGTGCGGGTCTTCCAGCAATGAGGAGGCTCGTCCTGACGGTGCCGTGCAGTGGACGAAGGAAGAGCGAGGAATCTCTAAGCAACCGGGGCGAAGCTGTGTCCAAGTCTGGGAGCGTTGCCGGAAGAATCGCCGCCCGGAGGATCGCCGCGCAGACCGCCCAGTCCCGTCCTGCCTCAAGGTAACTCCGCTCTGATCGACAACCAGAGCCTGCACCCAAAGCCTTACTGTTGAGCACGTTACCGGCGGGCCGGGTCCGGGGGCCTAACCGCTGCACTTGACTGTCGCACACTCGCGCATTTAAAAGAGGGCGATCCCCTGATTAAAATGGGACCAACCAGGGTAGCACATTCCGTGCTACAACGGGGGCATCTTCTTTTTATCGCTAAGGGCACCCATTTTGCAACATACAAGTTTATTTTTGACAAAGAGAACCTACAAGGTTATTGTTGACAAAGAGAACCTACAAGAACATTTCTATGAAAAGAGTAACTTTATTTATAGGTATGTGCATTTTCTGATGTTTTGATCTGAACTAAGCTATATAAAGATATTGATATTTTTATAACAACCTGTGTGGTGTACATTTGTGGTGTTTCACTGTGTTACTGTGAGTGTTGGTGCAAATACTTTACACATTGCCTTGGGGATAAGCCTGTCTGCTCGTGCCAAGCTACCAAGGGGGTGAGCAGGGGTTATCAACAGTGTGTACCCCCTTACCCTGACTACAAGCAAGGGTCCCTATTTGGACAAAGGTGCTTACCTCTGCTAACTAGAGACCCCCAGTTCTAACAAGCATATTTTGGTTCGAGGTGCGTGCGGCTTTCTCTATAAGGTGTAACACCCTCTTGGTATTGTCGCTTGTTTGGCGCTGGGGGATAAATCCCGTTTGGTCCGGGTCGATGATATAGTGATATAGGGCAGTTGGGGGCCCAATCTGGAGGCTAGGATACTGGTAGAAAGTTTAAGGTCTACGTTGAGGAGTGATATTGGGCGATATGAGCCGCATATCTGCCTATCCTTGCCGGGTTTGGGAATGACAGAGATTATAGCGGTAAGCATCGAAGGGGGGATCCCTCCAGATGTCGAGAAGCTATTGTATAGCCGTGTTAGGATGGGAGCCAGCTTTGTGCAAAACGTCTTATAGAAGAGAGGGGTGAATCCATCCATGTTTTATCATTTTAGAAAGGGTTCTCTCTCATATTCTATACTCCCGAAATTTACAAGCATTGTTTGTGGGCATGCATTGTTGGGGTATTCTGTGAAGAGTACTTAATGTGCTCTCATTATAGTTAGATCTTCTTTAGTCCCGAGCAGGGTTTGAGTTCTAATTAAATCCTCTGTTAACTCTGTTCGCATTGAAGTGGATTCTTTTCATTCGAGTTTTCCAATGAACCTTAAGTTTGTTCTCCTAAGTCAATTCTCCTGGTTCTTGAGTTGCATGCTAATACTACTCAGTTCTTTTGAGTGGGTGGAAGTTGCTTTCAACAGCTTCCCTTCAGCATCTTCAAGACCAGAAACCCTAGCTTGGAAATCTTCAAGCTGATCTGAATAAGAGTCATTCTTTCTATTTCGAGCATCTTGTTAAGGTCTGGCTGATTTCCAACCCTTGTATTTCTGATAAGGTAGTAGTCAACTGTCTCAACTGTTCTGTTGGGGATTTGTACTGCAGAACTAGGTTGTGTCTGTACTGTGTCCTGGGCTTGCCCATTGAGTGATGCCCCTTTGGAATGTCTCTGCACAGCCTCTCCCCCATTTGCATTTGAGATGCTCAATGAATTTGTGAGTGGGGGATCTTTCACTTCCTGAAAGCCTGACTGCAAGTGAGAGATGTCCCCTCTTTCTCTCTAGGACTGCATATGGTTACCAGCCTTTGTGTCCAGTGGTGCTCTATACCCCTTGTTGAGGAAGATAGAGTATGTTTACTACCGTCTCCTGAGACCCAGTAGGTTCAGGTGTTTCACTGTGGAGAGCTTCGACCAGTGCTGCAGGTGCTCTGCTAAAGTATATAACCATCTGCTCAGTGTCTAATACTGAACCTTTACATACCTGCCTACTTTTGCTTTGTTGTAGTTTTTTAGGGCGTCTAATGCATGACACTTTAACATTTGCTCTGGGAGCTGAGTGACTTAGAGATGAACCTCTTGATAAGTCTTATCTATATTTGCCCCTTACTGTCTATTTGGTCTGCAGTATGTTTGGATTCAAGGTGCAGTAGGCGAGGTGAAAGATCATCTCTATTTGCAGGAGGCCCAATCTGCGGGCCTGACAAGACACCATTATTCTCCATCTCCAAACCCCCAACCTCTCAATGCAAGAAATGCTTTTGTTTTCTCTGAGGTGGTGACAGTCTCTTTTCTAGCACTCAGCACTTTGTGATTTATATTTTTCTGGCAGTAACCAGGGCCCTTTATCATCTGCAATGTGATAGATTTAGCCTTGGGCAAGTGTGCATTGGTGATGTGGATTCAGGGCTACAGTAGGTTCAGTAGGTATGGTTGAGTTTTTCTGGCAATATGCAGCCCCCAATGTTCACTGTGCCTTGTTGTAAGAGTGTTTGGGAAGACCAGCCAGTGCCATCTAGACTCCTTGACTTGCCTGGAGTACTATTCAGATGGTTTCCCAGCTTCCTGGGCATCACGGGCTGAGTTCCTCCAGGCAGAGGCAGACCGTAAACGGGCTTCCGAGCTTCTTGAGAACATCTCAAGTAGGCATTATGTAGGTTTCGCTGGCAGATGAGGTTCCCAGCAAGTTTCTTTTGCTTGTGGCTCCCAGTTGAAATAACCTTCTGTACTCCTAGGAGATCCACAAGCCGCTTCAGCTGACATAAAGGCGGCACTTCAATTTCGTCACTCCCCCAAATAGGGAGCTGTGGAGCTCTAGTGTGCGCTCATGGTGATGACGGCCATATTTAGTGAGGGGAGTGGGCAGGTCTGCGGTGCGTGTCTGGTGATGATGCACATGATCTCCTTCACCATAGACCTCCCTGTACCAATGTATCACTGTGCCCTGTCATAGTATCTGTCTCTCTCACTTCCAGTATGCTTACCTCAGTGTTAAAGTGTCAGTATTTGACTGGTGTTGCCTATCAATCACCCTGCCTGGACTCACTGTTGCAGGGTATGTAGCTCAATGTCTCAGTGCTCATGTGTGCCTTTCTGAGTGTAATTGTTTGTGTTGACACTGTCTACCATATCCATGTCCCCTGCCGCTGTTTCGGTGACTCCCTGTTGCAGAATCTGTGTCGTACAGGGCCTGTCTCCCTACATGTGCTTCCCAAATCCACTATCTGCCTCTCCAGCCCGAGTTATTACGTCTCAAAACCTCATTAGCCCAGTGTTTCAGCTCCACTACCTATGATTGCCTGTCTCACAATCCCATTGTTCACATCTGATAATCCCACTGCCTGTGTCTCCCAGTACCAGTGCCTGTGTCTTGCTGCAGTGACTATGACCCCATATCCCAGTGCCTGGGTGTGTGGTCTCCTTACTCAAGTGTCAATGCCAGCATTTAACAATATCCTTGTTTCCCTGTGGTATTCAGTGTATCTCCCTGTCAAAGTGTCTGTGTCTCCCTGTCACATTGTCCATGTCTCGCTGTTCCATGTCTTTCGTTCTTAGTATCCATTTATCTATTTCCCGGTGGTTGTGTAAGTTCCACCTCATATATCCCATCCCACTGAGAGCATCTCAGAGTTATCACGTGTCTTGGTGTCCCAGTGTCTGTTTTTCCTCTCCTAATGTCTCTATCTCACTGACCAGTGTTCTTGTGTTCCAGTCCAGAGGTCCATGACTTCTGACCTTTGTGTCTTTGCCTCATGACTGTGTCCTTGTCTAGTGAATGTAACTAACCATTCCAGTGTCACTGTCTTCCTGTCCACATCACCCTATCACTATGTCAGTGTCCATGTCTCACAGGTGCATGTTTATGGACCTCTGTGTCTCCCAGTCTCTTTATCCATGTCTTCCTTTCCACGTATCTAGATCCTATAGAACCTAACTCCATGTTTCTCCATGATACCCGTCATAGTGTACGTACCTCTGTGCCCCAGTGTCTGTGTCTCATGTCTTCCTGCCCCACTGCCTGTTTCCCAGTGACAAAGTGGCCATGCCTCAATGTGTCATTTCATGTCTCCTTGTCATACTGTCAATGACTTCCTGTTCCACTGACTGTGTCTCCTTCTCCTACCAGCATGCATGTATGATAATCCAGTATCCATGTTCTCCTGCCATTTTCTCCCTGTCTCAATTTAGGCATATCTGTCCTGGTGTATGTGTCTCTCTGTCCCTGTGTCAGTGCCCCTGGCTCCCATTATCTGTTTCCTAGGTTTCATGCCCTATTTCTGTGCCTCTTGTCCTCAGATCAGCCTGTCTCAATATACAGTCTCGTTGTCCTTTATTGGTCTATTCTTATCTTTATTCATTTGCATGGGTGTGTTTGTGTCAAAGTAAAGCCCATGTGGGTGATAAAATGGGTGTAGGACCAATTTTAGTATGAGTGCCATTGCAGGTGCAGGTGCCACAGAGTGCCTCTGTGGTGTGAGGGAAAGCATGGGTGCCTACAGCTTCAATTAAGGCAGGATGTGGTATACGTTGACTCCCCGTCTCTGGCCACATGAAGAATCTCATGCCATAACTGTTGTGGTGCCCTGCCTACTTGTACCACTTTCCAATAGTCCATGACCAGCCGCAGAGACATTCAAGAAAATAAGAGGACTAAAATTCAGCAATTTTCTACTTTCCTGAATTTACAATTAGGCCTGCAAAGGGAAGAACAGTCATACTCTTAAAAAAAGTTTGAGTAGAGAACATTCAGGAAATCTAACATACAGGTTTCATTTTCTTGAAGATGGGGTGGTAAGTGATCTTCTGAATCATGCCTTTTAGGAAATTTCTCAGGATGGTGGCAAAAAATGAGAATCCTTTGCACTTGGTGGATATTTGATGATCTGCATCTTCATGGCACGATTATTGTTTATAAGTAGATGGTCTGGCACATTCTTGTGGAATCTTTTTGAGTGAAGCAGACAGCTTTGAAAGAGTTTTGTGATGAACTTCAGAAAATTGATGACCGGTATGGCTGTAGAGATTTTGGGCCACATGTATTAATTTATTGTTTTGCTATTCTGTATTTGTGAATCGTAGCGATTCACAAATACAGAATTGTAAAATAAGAAATCTTTTGGCCAGATGTGCACATGGTTTTAGCACTTGTAAACCCTCCACATCAGTAAATCAGTGTGTTTAAGAATGCTAAAACACTTTTTCCGAAATCCGGTTACAAAGCATTAATATTTTACTGACACCTCACAGGAGGTGGTAACCCATTCGCAAAACCCTTCCTCCTTTGTAAATGTAAAACATTTTTTCTTTAAGAGGATGCAGTTGTCCACTTGACCACTTCCTCGCTTAAACAGAAAAAACAGAAACTTTTATTTTTAAATGCAGTCCTGTTTCCTTTAAGGAAAACAGGCTGCATTTAAAGGATTAATTGGATTTATTAAAAAGAAATAACAGATACAACAATTTGCTGTCTCCAGGAGGCCACCATCCGTGTGAAGGCAGTAAATGGTAGTGGGTTGTGATTTGCGGCCTACCTCATTAACATTCATGAGGTATGTCGAGTTGCGACCCACTACAATATGTTTTTGCGAACCTCCCAATTAGTACATAGGCTGGCCTGCAAAACATCACACTGGTAGCAAAGATACGGGCCTTAAATTGCAACCAGTATTTTGCGACCAGTGCTTAGTACATCTGGGCCTACATTGCCATTCACTTGTTGGTCTCTTTGCCGAGGCTTTGAATACTTTAAAAATAATAGCAACCCTCCTTAAATATACTGTTACTGTTAAGTGAAAAGAATAGCAACCCTTCTGAGATGTTCTCAAACTTCCTTATTAAATTGAAATTCCTGCTTGGAAGAGCTGTATCTTGCCCGCTAGAGGTATAGTAGTGTGAAGTAGGGAGATCCCTTATTAGAACATCGGAATGTTGAGCGCTCTATTGAAGACAATGGAGTGCTCCGGTTCTCTAATGGCCAGTAGAAGCCCGGATTATCAATATTCCAATGTTTAACAAAGGCCTCACAGAGCCCGAGGGGATTTCAACCCCCTCGGGCTCTGTGAGGTCTTTGTTTTTTTCAAATTAGAACATTCTGCCCTCTAGGGGCGGAATGTTCTAATAGCCTTAGAGTCTTCTGTAGGGGGCTCTACCGGCCATTAAAGGCCCGCTCCATTGTTAAAGGCCCTCGCCTTCGGCTCAGGTCTTTAACTCTGGAGCGGGCCTTTAATGGCTGGTGCAGCATACTACGGCGGGCTCTAAGGCTATATTAGCCGCATAGTGGTCCTGCTGAAAACTGGCTATACAGTCTCAGTTAAAGCATGACAGCCCTGCAAAGAAGTGCAGCTAGTGCTAGTCCTGCAAAAAATGCATCTGTTGGTAGTTTGTCTGCTTCAGAATATGTCAGGTCATACTGTTCCGTTACAAGTACAGTAGCCCTGCTATCAAGGGATAGTACTGTCCAGTTGAAGTTATATCACATAAGGTGATACGTCATGGCTCTGTCCCTTTCAAGGGACAACAGCCAGGCTGAGTAGTATTGTAATGGCTCCATTAAAAATACATTAGCCCTTCTCAGAAGATAGGGTGAATTCTCGCACTTAACAGTTTTTACTATGTCTGCTGAAATGGGCGAATTGGAGTACAGACCCTAGAGTTCATTCCCGTTCCTTTACTATTGAAACTACCAACAAGATAAAGTACCCTCTTCAAGAAAGTAACTTTAAAAACTTGAAGTAGAACACGTCCTTGTAAAATTCCCACCGAACAGCTCTACAGGCTTTGTGGGAGTTTGTTAAGGAATGTCCTCAATCACCCGTATTGACTTAAATTAATACAGTGTATTTTTCCATAAATTGGGAATAGTGCTGACTGGAAAAGCATAATGACCAACTCTAAATTTTAAGTAATTTGTGCAGCTTGTCCTACTAGTGGAATCTTTAGCTGCTTTTGGGTGGTATGAACACCTATTTATAATAAAGTGTAGGGTTTGGTTTCATAGATGGGGCCAGTATGGGTTCCCTTCAGTGTGCTGTTTGTCCAAAGACCGACCCTGTCCACAGGTGTGGCCTTCCTGCCAAGTTTATATCGACACATTCCTTCGGAGAAGAGTCCACACTCTTAAGTTACATAAATAAGTAGTACTGTATAGATTTGCTGCAATTTGTAGTTTCCATCCTTCACTCCTTCCATAGGTAGTGTGGTGACTTTTTCTGGGTGTTTGAGATGGCCATTGTTTCAGTATGTTTATCCGTGGTGTATGGTCATTCAAATGAGTTTTTCTCCCGTATTCCCCGTTGTTGACAAGTTGAATAAATCAAAAGTCAAGAAACCTCGTTAGTTTCGATATTTTATTGCTTGCATTGTCATCCTACGATAGTTTACATAAATGCCTCCTCCCAACTATCATGTTCTCATGTACCGTGGTACACTACAGTTTTAAAATCCACCAGATGGCATCTTTACATCGAGCCTTGTAGCTTATGTAATTAAAATTTCCATGTAGTACTAGACCCCTCCCCTTCCTTCTTCCTCCTTACTGCTCTACTTTGTTCTATACTGTTCCCCTGCAGCAGCTGGTGGAAATGACATCACTCTACTCATCAAATATCTGAGATCATTCAGCTGAGTCTATTAAAGAGCTCTCTCCGGACCGCGGGGCAGACATTTATGAAAGTCTAATGGATTCCATGGGAAAGTATTTCGGTGACTTTTAACAATCGCTGCTATCTGTGCCTCGTAACAAATCACATGAGTGTTTGGGTTATATATCGCTGTCTGCTTTAAAAAAAAAAAGGCACATAATATAGTGCTTTTATTTACAGCTATATCAAAATGTAAATAATATTAACTCCTTAGCTCCTGAGGCTTTTCAACCTCACCCCACCCACAACTCCCCTAGTGCTGAGTCTTTGTTTCCATAAATATATCCAGGCCAAATTTGTGTAATTTTTTCCCAGCGTGATGGGGATTCAAAAAGTACTCAGGGTATGTTGATTTCCCTGAGAGAACTGCGAAAATAGCCCAAATAGTTAATTTTTTTTTTTAAAGTTGGGAAGAAAGTGTTGTGTAAGAATGCAGATGTTTTCTTTAAAACGCCATCAAAAAAAGGTTTGATGTGCTAACATCTTCCTCTTCAAAGCTTTCAGGAACAAGTAGAGTTGTAAAAAAAATCTGTCATTTTACCAGTTTTTTGCATTTTTCTATTTGGTAGTTGATTTTTCGTATTTTTGTGCTTTCTATCTACTTAGAGTCTGTGATGGAAACAGTCGTAAAACCCCTTGATGAACTGGAAAACCTGTACATTTTTGAGAAAGTAGAAAAAATTCTAATTCATCAAGAACACATCAATGTAGACTGCTCATAGTTTTCTAAAGGAAACCAATTGTTAAAATTTTTAAATAATGAAAATTAGTAGGAAAAATATCAATCGCTGTCAAAGTTTTCATCTGTGATATTTTGCCTCGATGGTCTATTTACAAAAGTAATATCTTATTATTCCAGCAGACCCTTCTGGTTGCAGGAACATGTCATGTTTTTTCAAAAGCTACAGATACCCAGACCCAACAACTGAGTTGCAGCCCAGAATATTTTTCATCGTGTACCGACCATACAGCAATTCACAAGATAAAATGAAATAAATGAAGAATGGATATGAGGGAAATCTCGACATTTTTTAAATTTTCCCTAGGTACTGAGTGTAGAAATACTGGTTATTTGTACAAATTTGAATTTGTGGTTGGTAGAAATAGGGTCTCTAGTTGGCAGTGGTTTGCACCCTGTCCAAGCAGGGACCCCCACGCTAATCAGGGTAAGCGAGTCACACAGCTAAGATAATCCGTGCTCACCACCTTGGTAGGTTGGCACGAGCAGTCAGGCTTATCTCAGAGGAAATGTATAAAGTATTTGTACACACATACACTCACACACAGTAACACAGAGAAAACACTACAAATGGAGTCCACAACAGTTTAGAAAAATAGCCAATACTTATCTCAATAAAACAAGACCAAAACGACAAAAATTCAACATACGCAAGTCAAAATATCACTTTTAAAAGATTAAGCAAGTTTAGTCCTTAGAAATCAATGGATGCGTTTGTTTTAGCACAAAGTACCTTAGATGCGTCAAAAATCCAAGACGGTGCAAGGCGCAGGGGAGGTGAGGTGCTGGAAATGCAAAGCAATGCGTTGGTTACTTACTACACAGGGGAGGTGATGCGTTGGTTCCTTACTGGAAGGGGAGGTGATGCGCTAGTTTCTCCCTGGCAGGAAAGGTGATACGTCATTTTTTATTGCCAGGGAGGTGATGCGTCGATTTCTTGACATGCGGCCTCGGCTCCTTACTTCGGAGCGGTGTTGAAGATCGGCGTTGAGGCACGATGAGTCAAAAATGCAGATGTAGTGTGGCTATGCAATAGCAGCGAAGCAGGCGCTGCATCGATTTATCAGCAGAGAAGCAGGCGCTGCGTCAGAGTTAGAGCAGGTGTCGCAGACGTCGGCGACACAGGGCTCAAGACTCACACTGCGGCGATTCTTCTGACACACTGCGACTGCAAGCTGGGACCTGCAGTGAAAGCCGTGATCAATGCTTCAAGTGGGAATGACGCTTCTGGGCAGGCAGCGGCGATGCGTCAATCTTTTTCAGCGATGCATCGATAAAACATGCGCTGGGAGTCAATGCGCGAATTTTCTACTTCAGATAACCAGTTTACACTACAAAGGACCCAGGAACTGGATTTGGCACCACTTGGCAAGTCAGGACTCTCAGCAGGAGAGCCCAGGCACTAGCAGGTGAAGTCTTTGATGGCCCTGAGATTTCTTAACAGGAGACAAGCACACACAAGCACAAGAACTTTGGGGGCCAGGATGTAGAAAGCAAAGTCCAGTCCTTTCACTCCCAGGACAGAAGTAGCAAGCAGCAGGCCAGTACAACAAAGCAACAGGCAGAGTGCGGCAGTCCCACCTACAGCATCCAGCTCTTCTTCCTGGCACAAGTTCCTCAGCCCAGAAGTATTCGGATTTTGGGGTGTCAGAGGTCCAATACTTATACCCCTTTCTGACTTGGAACTTGGCGAACTTCAAAGGAAAGTTTTTGTAGTGCACAAGACCCTGTCTCCCCCTGACCTGTCTCCAGACACAGTACAAGGGGTTGGAGACAGCTTTGTGTGAGGACAGGCACAGCCCTATTTATGTGTTAGTGACAACTCCTCCCACCACTCTAGCTCAGGAAGGCCCATCAGCCTGGTGATGGCCCATTCGGATAGGCAAGACACACATCAGCTCCACTTGTGTGACTGTCTAGAGTGAATGCACTAGAACCCAGATGTGTATTCTACACACAGTCAAAGGCACAGAATGGATAAGCAAGAAAAAGCCCACCTACTAAAAGTGGCATTTTCAAACACGCAATTTAAAAACAACGTCACCAAAAGATGTATTTTTAAATTGTGAGTTCAGAGGCTCCAAACTCCAAATCTTTATCTGTTCCAAATAGAAATTACACTTAAACGATATTTCAAGGCAATTCCCATGTTACCCTATGGGAGAGATAGGCACTGCTATAGTGAAAAACTGAATTAGCAGTATTTCACTATTAGGACCGGTAAAACACACCAGTACATGTCCTACCTTCTGAATACACTGCACCCTGCCCATGGGGCTAGCTTGGGCCTACCTCAGGGGTGCCTTACATGTACTAATAGCAAAGGTTTAAGCCTGGCAAGTGAAACTGCAAACACAGACACTGCAGTGGAAGGTCTGAGACATGTTTGCAGGACTACTCATGTGGGTGGCACAATCAGTGCTGCAGGCACACTTGTAGCATTTGATTTTCAGGCCCGGGGCACCCCTGGTGCTCTGTACTAAGGACTTACTTGTAAATCATAGATGCCAATCATGGAGACACCAATCCCCAATACAATTTAGACAGACAGCATATGCACTATAGCACTGGTTAGCAGTGGCAAAGTACCCAGAGTTATAAACCCAACAAAACAGGTTAGAAAAAATAGGAGGAAGAAGGCAAAAGGTTTGGGGATAACCCGCAGAAAGGGTCAGGTCCAACAGGGGTTACCCATACTATCATGTAAATCAGAAGGCAGTTAGCAAAATGAGTTTTTTCTTACACTCTGGATTACATTTGGAAGCAAAAAATGGAGAGAAATGCAATTGACAATAACAAATGAGCTACTATTTCGCATTCTAACACTTTTCCCAAAATGCTATTGGCTATCCCGCACTTCTCCCGAACAGCTATTGAGCCCAAAATGCAACGTGGAGACATCATGTTTTCGTCTTGAATATTTACCCATTTTGGCTACATGGTTAGCTGTGGTATTTGAGCCTGGGCTTAGCCGCCACTCATGAAAACCTACTACACACAGACATTTCAGAAAACGTATAACTTACGTGATTCAAGGGTGGTGTGATTTGTGCGGATCCCACTACGTTTTCTTACCAGAATACATGCAAATCTTACTTAAACATTGCCCAAAATCACACAGGTTTGGCAAATTTCTACGAAAGAAAGTTCTGGAACTTGCCGGGATCTACAAAATTCCTACCACCCATTAATCACACAGTTTTCACAATACAAACGGCAGCCTACGTGCGTGGCACAACTGCAGAGGCCATTTGTGAATCAGGCCCATCAAGTTCATGTCTTAAAATGTTACCCATTTGGTGATGTGGGTAGCTCGTGTATTAGGGCCTAGGCTTAGCTGCCACCCAGGAAAACCTAGTAAACCAAGACATTTCTGAAATGTAGACAACCAGGGTATTACAAGATCATGTGACTTATATGGACCCCAGTAAGTGTTCTTACCCAGGACATTCTTAAATCCTCAAATTTTGTCTAAAATCAATCAGTTTACTTCTGTGATGAAAATTCTGGAACCTGTGGGGATCCACAACATTCCCACTACCCAGGGTGCCCACACTTCTCCCAATAAATACAAAACCCCACCTTAGGGTTTGGTGGACATGGTACTCTGTCAAAACATGGCAGAAATTGTGTCCATCGGTCTGTACAGTGGAATATGCCACGTTACAACGCATGCGATACATCGCATGCCATTACAACGGGTCGTTACAACGACAGTGTTGTTACATCGCATACCATTGCAACGCAAGTTGTTACAACGACATGCTGTAGGAGGCACTGGATGTTGGACTAGTATAATTTACTATACCAACTCCAGTCTGTGCAACAGTAGGGAAGGTGTTGGATTTTAAATCTAACTCCTTCTGCCCCTACAGCAAGTCGTTGTAACAACTTGCATTGTAATGGTTTGCGATGTAACAACGCGGTCGTTGTAACGACCGCATTGTAATGGCATGCGATGTATCACATGCGATGTAAACGATGTTTCCCGTACAGTGCATTGACTTTAATGCACTTGTAATAAGGCAGATGGAACATCTGCCACATTTTGATGGAAGATGAAGGTGGCAAGCAGGCCACAAGTATAACTAATGTGTACCTGTTTACTGGAGTCAGTGGTGACGCAGTGGCTAAATTCTAATTTAGGAAGACAAATAGTCTTGGATTATTGTGCTTTTTAGTTTGGAACTGTAGGAAAGTGGATTATTATGCAGTGAGGCTGGTTAGGCTTCACTAGGCAATAATCTCACATTACCCTAAATAGGGCCTTTCAATTGTAATTGTAAATGTAAAATGTAAATCCGTATTTGTAAAGCGCGAACTACTCACCCTTACGGGTCTCAAGGCGCTGGGGGCCGTCTTGGAAATTAAGTGAGCTATTGCCCAGAGTCACATGGTGCTGAGCTGAGCTGCCGCCGGAGATCGAACTGTGAGTCCTGTGCTCCGAAGTCAGCTGCCCTGGCCGCTGCACCACACCTCTCCACCTCACACTTATAATTCTCTAGGTCAGTCCTAGTAGTGTGGCACAGACTTTACTAGAGGAACATGTGTTAAGCACTTTAGATTATCAACATGGATGATACGTAATTTACATGACTCTAAAGAAATCCGACACCAATTATTAAACATAAATCAGATTTTTGTATACATAAATTTAGACACCAAAACGAACAAAGTCAGATGAATATAACCGGAGTTATGGATTTTTAGTGGAAAAATAAATCAGTGCTTTTCCCTACTCTAAAACTTTAACGTTGCGTTCAATGGGGAAATGTACTATTGACAATCGTCACTTGCAGATCGACTTCAGTGGAAACCACTGAGGGTGAAAGTGAGGAGGGTCACAGGACCAGGCTTGGACAGTCAGTTGATTTTTACCTGGCTCATAGGGTCAGGGTGAAGAGTTGTCCTGGCTATCCCTGGTGCTGAAGTGGGAGCCGTGGGTTTGCTGGTTTTACCGCTTAGATGGTGCTGGTGAGGAAGAAGGATGTAAAATCTCAACAACGGGACAACTAAACCATTGGGTTGAAGATGCTGCAGGGTTCCCACGAGACACAGTGTCGAACAAAGTTAGTGGTAGCCGGACTGGCCACCAACAAGTCTTCGGTCACTTCGACGTCCTGTAGTCCAGGGGAAAATGGTAGCTGCCTGAAACTTGCTGGAGGTCAAGACTACATTTCCCACAATGCACTAGAACATTTACTTTTTGACAATTCCCTCGGCGGGCCCGATGACCAGTGATTCTTTGGATCCTTGTGCGATTCTTGCCTGCAGGCTGCAGGGAATAGCACCTCTAGTCCATTGGAGTTCTGGAGTTGCCTTTGGCTTGCAGAGGGGTTCCTCTTTCCTTTGGAACCGGTCTCTGGTCCAGGACAAGTCTAGCTGTGCAGTTGCAGGGCTGTTGCCACAGGTGCAGTCTTTGGTGCCTTTTTTCTTTAGCATATATCATATGAGTCGTTTTCAGCCAGATTTGAAACTCTGTAGGTTCAGCTGCTTTCCAATATGTTGTAATCAGGGATTGAGCTATTAGGATCGACATGAACCACCAGGTTCGGGCACCTCTTGATCCTAGCCCCAAATGTCTTGAGCTACCCAGAAGAATCAATCGTACATCCAGTAATACAAAAACCCCAAGCAAATTTTGAGTAAATGAAATAATCTTTTCCCCAAATTCCCTTAACCTCTTACAACCTCAAATCATGTGAACCCATTTTCCAAGTTCATGGCATCTAGGACAATGATTAGTGATGTTTGTATTCCAATAATTTAGTTTTTCCAGAGTTTAGTATACCCACCATTGGGTGTAGATTTGCATTGGCTTAAAATTGAGTTCTCCTAGTCCCGTACTATTGAGGGAGGATATTTCTTCTCATTCTTCTTGAATGAAATTTCTCGAAGGTTGTGTTTTTTTTTTCTAGGTGTCACGAACGCTTTATGATTGGGTTAAGATTCTAGTTTTCCCGACTGGTCTCAGTAAGTGGTAGAATCCCCTTTCCCACAGGAGAATAAGTATCACTAAGAGGGTTAGAAGTCCAATCAGACTTTGTAATATCCTTTATCATACTCTGGATAGAGAGTCATTTTTCCAAGCAGTGCATTTCAAACACATTGCTTTATTAACAAATAAAAGTTTCTGGTTCAAACGTTGAACCAGATTTTAAAGAAAACACATCAGTCAATACGTGTTTCACACCTTCCCGGCGTGCAGGCCTGGGGCTTTCTCAAGGTGGAAAAATAGAATTGCAGATGGGCAATGTTAACGAATAGGAGCTTGGGGTCACAAGGGTCATAACCTGTGGCTCGGGAGGTCTGTGTCCCCGATGAGTGATATATTGAGTTGCGGTCCCAGCAGATCAATGGTCAAGTCAGGCACGGTCCTGGTCTGAGCAGTGTGCAAGTATTAGCAGCAACTTTTATCTGTTAATAAAGCATTGTGTTTGAAATACAACGACGTTTTTTGGACATATGAGTCTCTATCAGGAGTATGATCAAGGATATTACAAAGTCCGATTTGACCTCTAACCCTCTAAGTAAATCAAATGTCTACTGGTTTCTTTTTGCCATTTGTTTTACAATTCTCCAAACAACTTTTCAAATGTCAAATCTGCAACCATCGTACCCACTGACCTACCTTTCTTGAAGTATTAGATGGATTAGACACATCCCAAATAATTTACCATAAGACTTCAATATGTAAGAGTGTGTATTTACTGCAAGCAGGGAGTTTATTCTCAGTTCTCGAAAGTGGCAGTCTAATTTTAGCAGTTTCCCATGAAATTAGTTTGATTTTTTAAACCAGTTCCCTAATTTCCCAAGATCATCTTTTTCCCATCTTCTTATTTCTCCTTGAAGATCTTGAGGCCATATCAGTTTAAGTAGAATTGTTGCATGCAGCATGGGGATTTTCAGGAACTGCCAAAGTTGTAGTTTTGCTTAAGGATAGATATATTGCGGATTCTAACTAATTTAGTTTTTCACATACAAGGAATCAGAGGATCTGGATAGGGGAAATTCCCACTTTTCATTCCTCATATAATATAATTGTCAATAGATTGGCATCACATATGTTGTAAAATCTAGCCTTTGTTATTAAAAAAGTAATATTTCTTCCAGTCTGGGAGAGTCAGCCCTCTTTCTTCTGATGGCAAATTTAATTTTCACAGACTTAGACGAGGTCAATGTTTATTCGAGATGAAGCTATCTATTTCTGAGTTGCTTTTATGGAAAAACGTATTGGTTAAATAGCATGGAATTGCCGTAACTAAAAAATTTAAAAGAGGCAGCTTATTCATTTTGACAATAGCAACTCTGCCTATGATTGAGATTGATAGCTTGTCCCACCTGTCCTGCATAGATGTAATCTACTGAATGAGGGGGGTGTAAAGTAGTGTATATAAATCTTGAAATTTTGCTGAGACTCTAATCCCAAGCACCTGTTTGATTTCCTATGATAAATTGTCTGCAAAAATTGGGGTAGTGATTGAACATCAGTGCTGAAAAGTAGAATTTCCATTTCATTGGTATTTACCGTATTCCCTGCAAGCGGTCAAAGGATGATAGTTAGTTAAAGAGTTTAATAAATGTATTAATGTCAGGCTGGAAATGCAGCACCAGGTCACCCGCGTACAGTTTCAGTTTAGGAGTGCCAGGGGTTGCTGCCTTAATTACCTTATTTTCTCTCAGGGCACAAGCTAAAGGTTGTATCAAAATCGCAAATAGTAAAGGTGAAAGGAGGCAACCCTGTCTGGTGCCTCTAGTTTACAGGTGCTGTGCCTCTTCCATTCAGCACCAGTGCTGCAGTAGATCCCTCAAATATGCTGTTGATTGGCTTGATGAGCTGGTTAGGAAACCTGTTGTTTTCAAACCTTTAAACAGATATTTCTAGCTTAACAAGTCAAACCCCTTCTCGACATCTATAAATAGCACTTCTGCTGAGATCTTATTTGTTGTGAACTAATCAATAGCATCTGCTAAAAAATGTGTATTGGTGTTTAGCTGATGGGCTAGGATAAATCCATTTTCATCCCTAGTAATCAATTTCGGAATTACCACTGCTATTCTTAGCGTTAGAATTTTCACAAAGATTTTATAATCTGCATTTAGCTGGGTTGTTGGTCAGAAGAAATATACATCATGTAAGTGTTTTTGTAGGAAAACTCGTCAATATTCCCCCTTTCAGAATTTCAATAAATACATTTGTTAAGGGAATTTGTAACTGTTTGATTAGATACTGGTACCATTCTGTCTTACCCAACGTCTTTGCCATTAGGGAGTGCCTTCACAACTTTCTCTAGTTCCTCTTGTTCTATGGGGCGATTAAGATCAGATGCTGCCTTGACCGTAAGTCAAGGAATTAGGACTTAAGCCAAGAAGGTTGTTATATCGCTCTCTGCAGGATTTAAATCTTCTTGATAAATTTTACAAACATGCTCAAGAAAAACTGTTCAATTTGACGACTTCCTGTAACCACGGATCTGGTCTCTAATCTTGGTCAGGGTGCTTCAGCTTTTGAAGACTCTGGTCTCCCCTTCTTCATACAAAAATTAGCCAAAGTTTGGACATTGAGAACTTCCTTTATGAGTGAAAAATGTTATGCAGCTGTAGTTTTGTGGTTTCCCTATTGAAATAATTCTGCCTATGGTCTAAATGATGGAGTTTAACTTCAGTTGAATGGAAAGCATCTAATAGCGCTTTGTGCTTAATTTACTCTCATTTTTTTATATGGGCATGAAGGCAGTTATCTCTCCCTCATAGTTGCTTTATAGGCTTCCCAGACATTTTCTATTTAAGTGAATCCATTATTCTCATTGAAAAAATAACTGAGTTCTGTTGTCCACCTCTTCTAAGAAGCAATTATTGAAAAGTAAAGCTTTTTCTAACCGTCAATATGAAGGTCCAGTCTTTGATGGAAGGACTCTCTCTAAACAATTAGCTGTGGTCTGAAAAGCAATTTGGAATAAATGATGTTATAACATTAAAGAAAATAGTTGATTCGAGAGGTGGATTGAAAGCAAGACAAATAAAATGTGTATATTTTTTCATATTAATTCACTGCTCACCAGGCATCCATTAGACCAGCTCTTCCTTAAGCCTAGCAATAGATCTAGCCATTTTTGGGCTTTCTTTGTACAGTTCTGGACTTACTGGGCCCAGTTCTGACAACTGGATGAGATTAAAATTGCTTCCAATTATTATATTCCTAGGAAAATCCACTAAGTGATATATTAGACCATAAGTGGATATTGGATTGTCCAGAACTGGACTATAGTAAAAGAAAATTGATTAAATTGCATCTCTACAATAACCCACCTCTCTAAATCACCAGTTGCTATTTTTTCTATGATACTAGTGAATATTTTACTACCACTTTAAGTGCAGCTGAAACAGACGATACTCTTAGCTACTGAAAAAGTGCTCAATTAAGCAGTTTTCCATTTGCTTTTTAATATGGGTCTACTGTAAAAGTGGAAGGGTTGCGTTTTGTTTGCCTAGCCAGCCCAAACTTGATTTCGGTTTCTAGGGATTATTTAATCCATCGACATTCATGGAGATGACATTAAACTTCAGTATAGATATGGAGAAATAATTAATTCTACAAGGTGATCAAAGGGACTGCCTACATATATTGTTGAGCATGCTTTAGAAACTGAGCTAGTACTAGAGGAAACCATCTTTTCTGCCCTCCGCTTGCTACCATTCCCAGGAGCTACTGCTCCCCCTACTCTCCTCTCTCTTCACCCTCTTTGCCCTCCATATTCCCCTCCCCACTGCCCTCACTGTATCCTGGCAAATGGTCTGCCCTCTGCCAATGTACCCCTCCATCTTCCACTTGTGGTGTGCTGATTGCACCTGCTGTGTCTGATAGACTGGTGGACAGACTTCCCCACTCCCCATCTTACCCTGAACATGAACAACATCTTTATTCCCATTTACTTTTTAACTTCAATCTACCTTAATCAACTTAACTAAGATCCAGTATATTCATCAAGCACTAATATGTTTGTTGAACACTAAGAGTCTGACATGATATTCAAACTGACTGATGCCTATTCTTACACATTAATTTATTTTCCACTTAGTCACCTTGCCCCTCTTTGCTGGATTTGTGGCAAGTATTTCTGTTCTGCTTCTATCTCATGATAAACATTAAAGGCACCATTTGCAAGGACTTTAAATCTTGCTGACTGGGATGGATTAACCTGAATCTCTTCAGCTTTGTAAGATGGTTTTAACAGCCATAGCTTCTTTCAGCAGTTTGATGTTTCAAACGTCATGTCAAGGAAAACTTGGAAGCTGAATTCATTAGCGAATTTAAATGATTTCTCTTTTATCACTTTAGGTTTAAATATTTTTATTCAGTTATATCAAGGTATAAGTATAAAACACATCTCATGCGTGTACAGCTTTAGCAAAGGCAGTGCCCTAACATAAATGACATTAGTAACAGAAAGGAACAGAATAAGTCCTTTACGAATGCTGCATCCGTCCCAGGCTTCCATGATTGTCTTTATGATGGGCGAGAGGTAAAGATTCCGAGGCCTATGTGTTTTCTTTAGGAAAGGAATCTTCCACAGCGAGGTCCCAGCTGTGGCCCTGTCCTGGAAGAGCCAGCGATGTTCCAACTCCTCTTTGTTCCATTCCACCATGTACCGCATCTGCAAAGGCTTGGAAATAGAGGTGGAGTTTCAGGAGTCCAAGACCCCCTGCGGCTGTAGGAAGATAGCTCTGTTCTTTCCTCATTCTTGTTTTTTTCCCTGCCCAAACAAAGCAGTGTAGCTCGGATTGCAGTTTGTTGATTATCCCTGTTGGGGGTGCCAGGGGAAGTGTTTGGAAAATATATAATATTTGGGGTAGGATGGTCATCTTGATGGCTGCCGTTCTCCCGAGCCACGAGATTGGATAACGTCCCCATCGCCCAAGCTCCGATTTAACTTGTCTATATAAGGCGCTGTAGTTAATAATAGATGTGCTATGTAGTGAAGGTGCTAATCTTATTCCAAGATAAAGCAGAGAGTCTTTTGCCCAAGGTATAGGAAACTGCTTCGCTAGTGTGGCCACCGTGTCCGGGAGTAGGGCTAGGCTAAGTGCATATGATTTGGTAAGGTTGATTTTAAAGCCCGAGACTGCGCCGAAGGCCTCCATCTCGGATATAAAGGCAGGTAGGTATGTGAGTGGTTTATCCAATGACGCTAGTAGGTCATCTGCATATAGGCTAATTTTGTGTTGTTCTCCCCTAAAGACCGATCCCACTATCCCCGGGTTGTCCAGAACCCTCTGGGCAAATGCTTCCATAAATAGGGCGAACAATAACGGGGACAGCGGGCAGCCCTGGCGGATCCCCCTGCAGATGGGGAATGGTGTGGATAAGTATCCGTTTACTCTCAAAGAGGCCGTAGGGAGACAGTAGCAATTCAGTACCCATGTGCGAAACCTATTGGGGACACCAAAGTGGATCAGTACCTGCTCCAAGAAGGGCCAATGCACCCTATCAAAAGCTTTTTCATAGTCGACTGCCAAGAGCATTGTTGGAAACGGCCCTTTTTGCAGGGTTATCCCCAAACTTTTTGCTTCTTCCTCCTTTATTTTTCCTGACCTGTGGTTGTTGGCTATAGGACGCTCGGCACTTTACCACTGCTGATCAGTGCTAAAGTGCATATGCTCTCTCTGTAAATTGTTATTGTGATTGGCTATCCATGATTGGCATATTTGTTTTACCTGTAAGGTCCCTAGTAACGTGCACTGAGCGTGCCAGGGCTGGTAATCCAAATGCTACTAGTGGGCCTGCAGCACTAATTGTGCCACCCGCATGAGTAGCGCTGTAAAGATGTCTCAGGCCTGCCACCGCAGTGCCTGCGCGCAGTTGTTAACTGCCATGTTGTCCTGGCCAGTGTACACACTTGCCAGGCCGGACCCTTCCCTTTTATTACACATTGGACACCCCTATGGTAGGCCCAAGGTACCCCCCTGGGCAGGGTGCAGTGTAAGTGAAAGGTAGGACATGTACTAGTGTGGGTGACATGTCCTGATAGTGAAATACTGCCAATTTCGTTTTTCACTATTGAAAGGCCATCTTGCCCATAGGACAGAATGGGGAATGCTGTGTCCCATGTGTACCTGCATATCTCCCCATAGGAGCAAAATGGAAAGGTCAAGTCTGGTATCCCTGAACTCAGAATTTGATAACGCATCTTTTAGGAAAGATGGTTTTTAAATTCAGTGTTTGAAAATAGCACTTTTAGAAAGTGGCTATTTTCCTGTTCAACCTTTCTGTGTGCCTCTGCCTGTTTGTGTATTGACTGGGTGGTTTGTGAGTGAGAGGGGTTGGGGGTGGCTCCAGGAGGGAGGGTGAGTCAGCACTAGGCTGAATAGACCTATCTGCACTTAGAGTGGTGGGAGGAGTTGCACCTGGGCCTGAATAGGGCTGTGCCTGCCTTCCACAATGCTGGCTCCACCTCCTGCGGTGTGTCTGATGGCCCTGGCCTCCCCTCACAAAGAAAGAAGACATGCCCTGGCAGAGGGCACCTAGAACTGGTTTGGACTGGATCCTGGACCCCTCACACATGTAAGAACAAAGACTTTTGGGGTATAAGTAGCTGTGCTGAAACCCCAGTAAAATTAGACTTCTACAATCAAGAGGAACCTCTGCCCAAGGAGATCAACTGAAGAAACTGAGGAGAAGTACTGCCCTTGCTGTGTGTTCTGGGGCTGGCCTGCAGTTTGCTGATTCTGCTGAGGGTGAGGCTAAAGGACTTTGCTGTGTGCTGTGTCCCCCCTGCTTGAAAACAAAGGACTTTGCTGTGTGCTGTGTCCTGAGAGTCTCCAAGGGCCCGAGGAGAGCTGGCCTCCTGTTTGCAACTCAGGGATATAAAAGTTTGCCAAGGACTTCTGTAATCTGCCCTACATCGTGTTCTGCTGTTTCTGCTGGGTCCTGGGGCTAATTGCGTGTCCCCAGGACGTTATCCGTGCTGCTCGGCTTGTGAACGCGCTTGGCTGCTCTCCACCAGCACTGAGAGCGCTGCGCCCATCACCGCCACCGACCCGTGAGCAGAACAAAGTATTGAGGACCGGTGTCTCTTTCCCACCGGCCCCCGATTGCCGAAGATTATTGCCCATTTACTTTGGAATCATCGGCGCACCTCGAGCTGTGCGCCTGAGGCCGGGTCCGCCGAGGAGAAGAGCCGTGGAAGTCCCTTGCCGGCATTCACCGCCACTGGCCTAGGGGTCCGTAGCGTCATCGTCAAGGCCGCGCTGGGATTGGTTCCCGCGGTGCGAGCCTCCCAGTGACTTAGAGGCTCGGTCTTGCGGCGCCGCGCTGGGATTGGTCCCAGCGGTGCGGGTCTTCCAGCAATGAGGAGGCTCGTCCTGACGGTGCCGTGCAGTGGACGAAGGAAGAGCGAGGAATCTCTAAGCAACCGGGGCGAAGCTGTGTCCAAGTCTGGGAGCGTTGCCGGAAGAATCGCCGCCCGGAGGATCGCCGCGCAGACCGCCCAGTCCCGTCCTGCCTCAAGGTAACTCCGCTCTGATCGACAACCAGAGCCTGCACCCAAAGCCTTACTGTTGAGCACGTTACCGGCGGGCCGGGTCCGGGGGCCTAACCGCTGCACTTGACTGTCGCACACTCGCGCATTTAAAAGAGGGCGATCCCCTGATTAAAATGGGACCAACCAGGGTAGCACATTCCGTGCTACAACGGGGGCATCTTCTTTTTATCGCTAAGGGCACCCATTTTGCAACATACAAGTTTATTTTTGACAAAGAGAACCTACAAGGTTATTGTTGACAAAGAGAACCTACAAGAACATTTCTATGAAAAGAGTAACTTTATTTATAGGTATGTGCATTTTCTGATGTTTTGATCTGAACTAAGCTATATAAAGATATTGATATTTTTATAACAACCTGTGTGGTGTACATTTGTGGTGTTTCACTGTGTTACTGTGAGTGTTGGTGCAAATACTTTACACATTGCCTTGGGGATAAGCCTGTCTGCTCGTGCCAAGCTACCAAGGGGGTGAGCAGGGGTCATCAACAGTGTGTACCCCCTTACCCTGACTACAAGCAAGGGTCCCTATTTGGACAAAGGTGCTTACCTCTGCTAACTAGAGACCCCCAGTTCTAACAAGCATATTTTGGTTCGAGGTGCGTGCGGCTTTCTCTATAAGGTGTAACACCCTCTTGGTATTGTCGCTTGTTTGGCGCTGGGGGATAAATCCCGTTTGGTCCGGGTCGATGATATAGTGATATAGGGCAGTTGGGGGCCCAATCTGGAGGCTAGGATCCTGGTAGAAAGTTTAAGGTCTACGTTGAGGAGCGATATTGGGCGATATGAGCCGCATATCTGCCTATCCTTGCCGGGTTTGGGAATGACAGAGATTATAGCGGTAAGCATCGAAGGGGGGATCCCTCCAGATGTCGAGAAGCTATTGTATAGCCGTGTTAGGATGGGAGCCAGCTTTGTGCAAAACGTCTTATAGAAGAGAGGGGTGAATCCATCCGTGTTTTATCATTTTAGAAAGGGTTCTCTCTCATATTCTATACTCCCCGAAATTTACAAGCATTGTTTGTGGGCATGCATTGTTGGGGTATTCTGTGAAGAGTACTTAATGTGCTCTCATTATAGTTAGATCTTCTTTAGTCCCGAGCAGGGTTTGAGTTCTAATTAAATCCTCTGTTAACTCTGTTCGCATTGAAGTGGATTCTTTTCATTCGAGTTTTCCAATGAACCTTAAGTTTGTTCTCCTAAGTCAATTCTCCTGGTTCTTGAGTTGCATGCTAATACTACTCAGTTCTTTTGAGTGGGTGGAAGTTGCTTTCAACAGCTTCCTTCAGCATCTTCAAGACCAGAAACCCTAGCTTGGAAATCTTCAAGCTGATCTGAATAAGAGTCATTCTTTCTATTTCGAGCATCTTGTTAAGGTCTGGCTGATTTCCAACCCTTGTATTTCTGATAAGGTAGTAGCCAACTGTCTCAACTGTTCTGTTGGGGATTTGTACTGCAGAACTAGGTTGTGTCTGTACTGTGTCCTGGGCTTGCCCATTGAGTGATGCCCCTTTGGAATGTCTCTGCACAGCCTCTCCCCCATTTGCATTTGAGATGCTCAATGAATTTGTGAGTGGGGGATCTTTCACTTCCTGAAAGCCTGACTGCAAGTGAGAGATGTCCCCTCTTTCTCTCTAGGACTGCATATGGTTACCAGCCTTTGTGTCCAGTGGTGCTCTATACCCCTTGTTGAGGAAGATAGAGTATGTTTACTACCGTCTCCTGAGACCCAGTAGGTTCAGGTGTTTCACTGTGGGGAGCTTCGACCAGTGCTGCAGGTGCTCTGCTAAAGTATATAACCATCTGCTCAGTGTCTAATACTGAACCTTTACATACCTGCCTACTTTTGCTTTGTTGTAGTTTTTTTAGGGCGTCTAATGCATGACACTTTAACATTTGCTCTGGGAGCTGAGTGACTTAGAGATGAACCTCTTGATAAGTCTTATCTATATTTGCCCCCTTACTGTCTATTTGGTCTGCAGTATGTTTGGATTCAAGGTGCAGTAGGCGAGGTGAAAGATCATCTCTATTTGCAGGAGGCCCAATCTGCGGGCCTGACAAGACACCATTATTCTCCATCTCCAAACCCCCAACCTCTCAATGCAAGAAATGCTTTTGTTTTCTCTGAGGTGGTGACAGTCTCTTTTCTAGCACTCAGCACTTTGTGATTTATATTTTTCTGGCAGTAACCAGGGCCCTTTATCATCTGCAATGTGATAGATTTAGCCTTGGGCAAGTGTGCATTGGTGATGTGGATTCAGGGCTACAGTAGGTTCAGTAGGTATGGTTGAGTTTTTCTGGCAATATGCAGCCCCCCAATGTTCACTGTGCCTTGTTGTAAGAGTGTTTGGGAAGACCAGCCAGTGCCATCTAGACTCCTTGACTTGCCTGGAGTACTATTCAGATGGTTTCCCAGCTTCCTGGGCATCACGGGCTGAGTTCCTCCAGGCAGAGGCAGACCGTAAACGGGCTTCCGAGCTTCTTGAGAACATCTCAAGTAGGCATTATGTAGGTTTCGCTGGCAGATGAGGTTCCCAGCAAGTTTCTTTTGCTTGTGGCTCCCAGTTGAAATAACCTTCTGTACTCCTAGGAGATCCACAAGCCGCTTCAGCTTACATAAAGGCGGCACTTCAATTTCGTCACTCCCCCAAATAGGGAGCTGTGGAGCTCTAGTGTGCGCTCATGGTGATGACGGCCATATTTAGTGAGGGAGTGGGCAGGTCTGCGGTGCGTGTCTGGTGATGATGCACATGATCTCCTTCACCATAGACCTCCCTGTACCAATGTATCACTGTGCCCTGTCATAGTATCTGTCTCTCTCACTTCCAGTATGCTTACCTCAGTGTTAAAGTGTCAGTATTTGACTGGTGTTGCCTATCAATCACCCTGCCTGGACTCACTGTTGCAGGGTATGTAGCTCAATGTCTCAGTGCTCATGTGTGCCTTTCTGAGTGTAATTGTTTGTGTTGACACTGTCTACCATATCCATGTCCCCTGTCGCTGTTTCGGTGACTCCCTGTTGCAGAATCTGTGTCGTACAGGGCCTGTCTCCCTACATGTGCTTCCCAAATCCACTATCTGCCTCTCCAGCCCGAGTTATTACGTCTCAAAACCTCATTAGCCCAGTGTTTCAGCTCCACTACCTATAATTGCCTGTCTCACAATCCCATTGTTCACATCTGATAATCCCACTGCCTGTGTCTCCCAGTACCAGTGCCTGTGTCTTGCTGCAGTGACTATGACCCCATATCCCAGTGCCTGGGTGTGTGGTCTCCTTACTCAAGTGTCAATGCCAGCATTTAACAATATCCTTGTTTCCCTGTGGTATTCAGTGTATCTCCCTGTCAAAGTGTCTGTGTCTCCCTGTCACATTGTCCATGTCTCGCTGTTCCATGTCTTTCGTTCTTAGTATCCATTTATCTATTTCCCGGTGGTTGTGTAAGTTCCACCTCATATATCCCATCCCACTGAGAGCATCTCAGAGTTATCACGTGTCTTGGTGTCCCAGTGTCTGTTTTTCCTCTCCTAATGTCTCTATCTCACTGACCAGTGTTCTTGTGTTCCAGTCCAGAGGTCCATGACTTCTGACCTTTGTGTCTTTGCCTCATGACTGTGTCCTTGTCTAGTGAATGTAACTAACCATTCCAGTGTCACTGTCTTCCTGTCCACATCACCCTATCACTATGTCAGTGTCCATGTCTCACAGGTGCATGTTTATGGACCTCTGTGTCTCCCAGTCTCTTTATCCATGTCTTCCTTTCCACGTATCTAGATCCTATAGAACCTAACTCCATGTTTCTCCATGATACCCGTCATAGTGTACGTACCTCTGTGCCCCAGTGTCTGTGTCTCATGTCTTCCTGCCCCACTGCCTGTTTCCCAGTGACAAAGTGGCCATGCCTCAATGTGTCATTTCATGTCTCCTTGTCATACTGTCAATGACTTCCTGTTCCACTGACTGTGTCTCCTTCTCCTACCAGCATGCATGTATGATAATCCAGTATCCATGTTCTCCTGCCATTTTCTCCCTGTCTCAATTTAGGCATATCTGTCCTGGTGTATGTGTCTCTCTGTCCCTGTGTCAGTGCCCCTGGCTCCCATTATCTGTTTCCTAGGTTTCATGCCCTATTTCTGTGCCTCTTGTCCTCAGATCAGCCTGTCTCAATATACAGTCTCGTTGTCCTTTATTGGTCTATTCTTATCTTTATTCATTTGCATGGGTGTGTTTGTGTCAAAGTAAAGCCCATGTGGGTGATAAAATGGGTGTAGGACCAATTTTAGTATGAGTGCCATTGCAGGTGCAGGTGCCACAGAGTGCCTCTGTGGTGTGAGGGAAAGCATGGGTGCCTACAGCTTCAATTAAGGCAGGATGTGGTATACGTTGACTCCCCGTCTCTGGCCACATGAAGAATCTCATGCCATAACTGTTGTGGTGCCCTGCCTACTTGTACCACTTTCCAATAGTCCATGACCAGCCGCAGAGACATTCAAGAAAATAAGAGGACTAAAATTCAGCAATTTTCTACTTTCCTGAATTTACAATTAGGCCTGCAAAGGGAAGAACAGTCATAGTCTTAAAAAAAGTTTGAGTAGAGTACATTCAGGAAATCTAACATACAGGTTTCATTTTCTTGAAGATGGGGTGGTAAGTGATCTTCTGAATCATGCCTTTTAGGAAATTTCTCAGGATGGTGGCAAAAAATGAGAATCCTTTGCACTTGGTGGATATTTGATGATCTGCATCTTCATGGCACGATTATTGTTTATAAGTAGATGGTCTGGCACATTCTTGTGGAATCTTTTTTGAGTGAAGCAGACAGCTTTGAAAGAGTTTTGTGATGAACTTCAGAAAATTGATGACCGGTATGGCTGTAGAGATTTTGGGCCACATGTATTAATTTATTGTTTTGCTATTCTGTATTTGTGAATCGTAGCGATTCACAAATACAGAATTGTAAAATAAGAAATCTTTTGGCCAGATGTGCACATGGTTTTAGCACTTGTAAACCCTCCACATCAGTAAATCAGTGTGTTTAAGAATGCTAAAACACTTTTTCCGAAATCCGGTTACAAAGCATTAATATTTTACTGACACCTCACAGGAGGTGGTAACCCATTCGCAAAACCCTTCCTCCTTTGTAAATGTAAAACATTTTTTCTTTAAGAGGATGCAGTTGTCCACTTGACCACTTCCTCGCTTAAACAGAAAAAACAGAAACTTTTATTTTTAAATGCAGTCCTGTTTCCTTTAAGGAAAACAGGCTGCATTTAAAGGATTAATTGGATTTATTAAAAAGAAATAACAGATACAACAATTTGCTGTCTCCAGGAGGCCACCATCCGTGTGAAGGCAGTAAATGGTAGTGGGTTGTGATTTGCGGCCTACCTCATTAACATTCATGAGGTATGTCGAGTTGCGACCCACTACAATATGTTTTTGCGAACCTCCCAATTAGTACATAGGCTGGCCTGCAAAACATCACACTGGTAGCAAAGATACGGGCCTTAAATTGCAACCAGTATTTTGCGACCAGTGCTTAGTACATCTGGGCCTACATTGCCATTCACTTGTTGGTCTCTTTGCCGAGGCTTTGAATACTTTAAAAATAATAGCAACCCTCCTTAAATATACTGTTACTGTTAAGTGAAAAGAATAGCAACCCTTCTGAGATGTTCTCAAACTTCCTTATTAAATTGAAATTCCTGCTTGGAAGAGCTGTATCTTGCCCGCTAGAGGTATAGTAGTGTGAAGTAGGGGAGATCCCTTATTAGAACATCGGAATGTTGAGCGCTCTATTGAAGACAATGGAGTGCTCCGGTTCTCTAATGGCCAGTAGAAGCCCGGATTATCAATATTCCAATGTTTAACAAAGGCCTCACAGAGCCCGAGGGGATTTCAACCCCCTCGGGCTCTGTGAGGTCTTTGTTTTTTCAAATTAGAACATTCTGCCCTCTAGGGGCGGAATGTTCTAATAGCCTTAGAGTCTTCTGTAGGGGGCTCTACCGGCCATTAAAGGCCCGCTCCATTGTTAAAGGCCCTCGCCTTCGGCTCAGGTCTTTAACTCTGGAGCGGGCCTTTAATGGCTGGTGCAGCATACTACGGCGGGCTCTAAGGCTATATTAGCCGCATAGTGGTCCTGCTGAAAACTGGCTATACAGTCTCAGTTAAAGCATGACAGCCCTGCAAAGAAGTGCAGCTAGTGCTAGTCCTGCAAAAAATGCATCTGTTGGTAGTTTGTCTGCTTCAGAATATGTCAGGTCATACTGTTCCGTTACAAGTACAGTAGCCCTGCTATCAAGGGATAGTACTGTCCAGTTGAAGTTATATCACATAAGGTGATACGTCATGGCTCTGTCCCTTTCAAGGGACAACAGCCAGGCTGAGTAGTATTGTAATGGCTCCATTAAAAATACATTAGCCCTTCTCAGAAGATAGGGTGAATTCTCGCACTTAACAGTTTTTACTATGTCTGCTGAAATGGGCGAATTGGAGTACAGACCCTAGAGTTCATTCCCGTTCCTTTACTATTGAAACTACCAACAAGATAAAGTACCCTCTTCAAGAAAGTAACTTTAAAAACTTGAAGTAGAACACGTCCTTGTAAAATTCCCACCGAACAGCTCTACAGGCTTTGTGGGAGTTTGTTAAGGAATGTCCTCAATCACCCGTATTGACTTAAATTAATACAGTGTATTTTTCCATAAATTGGGAATAGTGCTGACTGGAAAAGCATAATGACCAACTCTAAATTTTAAGTAATTTGTGCAGCTTGTCCTACTAGTGGAATCTTTAGCTGCTTTTGGGTGGTATGAACACCTATTTATAATAAAGTGTAGGGTTTGGTTTCATAGATGGGGCCAGTATGGGTTCCCTTCAGTGTGCTGTTTGTCCAAAGACCGACCCTGTCCACAGGTGTGGCCTTCCTGCCAAGTTTATATCGACACATTCCTTCGGAGAAGAGTCCACACTCTTAAGTTACATAAATAAGTAGTACTGTATAGATTTGCTGCAATTTGTAGTTTCCATCCTTCACTCCTTCCATAGGTAGTGTGGTGACTTTTTCTGGGTGTTTGAGATGGCCATTGTTTCAGTATGTTTATCCGTGGTGTATGGTCATTCAAATGAGTTTTTCTCCCGTATTCCCCGTTGTTGACAAGTTGAATAAATCAAAAGTCAAGAAACCTCGTTAGTTTCGATATTTTATTGCTTGCATTGTCATCCTACGATAGTTTACATAAATGCCTCCTCCCAACTATCATGTTCTCATGTACCGTGGTACACTACAGTTTTAAAATCCACCAGATGGCATCTTTACATCGAGCCTTGTAGCTTATGTAATTAAAATTTCCATGTAGTACTAGACCCCTCCCCCTTCCTTCTTCCTCCTTACTGCTCTACTTTGTTCTATACTGTTCCCCTGCAGCAGCTGGTGGAAATGACATCACTCTACTCATCAAATATCTGAGATCATTCAGCTGAGTCTATTAAAGAGCTCTCTCCGGACCGCGGGGCAGACATTTATGAAAGTCTAATGGATTCCATGGGAAAGTATTTCGGTGACTTTTAACAATCGCTGCTATCTGTGCCTCGTAACAAATCACATGAGTGTTTGGGTTATATATCGCTGTCTGCTTTAAAAAAAAAAAGGCACATAATATAGTGCTTTTATTTACAGCTATATCAAAATGTAAATAATATTAACTCCTTAGCTCCTGAGGCTTTTCAACCTCACCCCACCCACAACTCCCCTAGTGCTGAGTCTTTGTTTCCATAAATATATCCAGGCCAAATTTGTGTAATTTTTTCCCAGCGTGATGGGGATTCAAAAAGTACTCAGGGTATGTTGATTTCCCTGAGAGAACTGCGAAAATAGCCCAAATAGTTAATTTTTTTTTTAAAGTTGGGAAGAAAGTGTTGTGTAAGAATGCAGATGTTTTCTTTAAAACGCCATCAAAAAAGGTTTGATGTGCTAACATCTTCCTCTTCAAAGCTTTCAGGAACAAGTAGAGTTGTAAAAAAATCTGTCATTTTACCAGTTTTTTGCATTTTTCTATTTGGTAGTTGATTTTTCGTATTTTTGTGCTTTCTATCTACTTAGAGTCTGTGATGGAAACAGTCGTAAAACCCCTTGATGAACTGGAAAACCTGTACATTTTTGAGAAAGTAGAAAAAATTCTAATTCATCAAGAACACATCAATGTAGACTGCTCATAGTTTTCTAAAGGAAACCAATTGTTAAAATTTTTAAATAATGAAAATTAGTAGGAAAAATATCAATCGCTGTCAAAGTTTTCATCTGTGATATTTTGCCTCGATGGTCTATTTACAAAAGTAATATCTTATTATTCCAGCAGACCCTTCTGGTTGCAGGAACATGTCATGTTTTTTCAAAAGCTACAGATACCCAGACCCAACAACTGAGTTGCAGCCCAGAATATTTTTCATCGTGTACCGACCATACAGCAATTCACAAGATAAAATGAAATAAATGAAGAATGGATATGAGGAAATCTCGACATTTTTTAAATTTTCCCTAGGTACTGAGTGTAGAAATACTGGTTATTTGTACAAATTTGAATTTGTGGTTGGTAGAAATAGGGTCTCTAGTTGGCAGTGGTTTGCACCCTGTCCAAGCAGGGACCCCCACGCTAATCAGGGTAAGCGAGTCACACAGCTAAGATAATCCGTGCTCACCACCTTGGTAGGTTGGCACGAGCAGTCAGGCTTATCTCAGAGGAAATGTATAAAGTATTTGTACACACATACACTCACACACAGTAACACAGAGAAAACACTACAAATGGAGTCCACAACAGTTTAGAAAAATAGCCAATACTTATCTCAATAAAACAAGACCAAAAACGACAAAAATTCAACATACGCAAGTCAAAATATCACTTTTAAAAGATTAAGCAAGTTTAGTCCTTAGAAATCAATGGATGCGTTTGTTTTAGCACAAAGTACCTTAGATGCGTCAAAAATCCAAGACGGTGCAAGGTGCAGGGGAGGTGAGGTGCTGGAAATGCAAAGCAATGCGTTGGTTACTTACTACACAGGGGAGGTGATGCGTTGGTTCCTTACTGGAAGGGGAGGTGATGCGCTAGTTTCTCCCTGGCAGGAAAGGTGATACGTCATTTTTTTATTGCCAGGGAGGTGATGCGTCGATTTCTTGACATGCGGCCTCGGCTCCTTACTTCGGAGCGGTGTTGAAGATCGGCGTTGAGGCACGATGAGTCAAAAATGCAGATGTAGTGTGGCTATGCAATAGCAGCGAAGCAGGCGCTGCATCGATTTATCAGCAGAGAAGCAGGCGCTGCGTCAGAGTTAGAGCAGGTGTCGCAGACGTCGGCGACACAGGGCTCAAGACTCACACTGCGGCGATTCTTCTGACACACTGCGACTGCAAGCTGGGACCTGCAGTGAAAGCCGTGATCAATGCTTCAAGTGGGAATGACGCTTCTGGGCAGGCAGCGGCGATGCGTCAATCTTTTCAGCGATGCATCGATAAAACATGCGCTGGGAGTCAATGCGCGAATTTTCTACTTCAGATAACCAGTTTACACTACAAAGGACCCAGGAACTGGATTTGGCACCACTTGGCAAGTCAGGACCTCAGCAGGAGAGCCCAGGCACTAGCAGGTGAAGTCTTTGATGGCCCTGAGATTTCTTAACAGGAGACAAGCACACACAAGCACAAGAACTTTGGGGGCCAGGATGTAGAAAGCAAAGTCCAGTCCTTTCACTCCCAGGACAGAAGTAGCAAGCAGCAGGCCAGTACAACAAAGCAACAGGCAGAGTGCGGCAGTCCCACCTACAGCATCCAGCTCTTCTTCCTGGCACAAGTTCCTCAGCCCAGAAGTATTCGGATTTTGGGGTGTCAGAGGTCCAATACTTATACCCCTTTCTGACTTGGAACTTGGCGAACTTCAAAGGAAAGTTTTTGTAGTGCACAAGACCCTGTCTGCCCCTGACCTGTCTCCAGACACAGTACAAGGGGTTGGAGACAGCTTTGTGTGAGGACAGGCACAGCCCTATTTATGTGTTAGTGACAACTCCTCCCACCACTCTAGCTCAGGAAGGCCCATCAGCCTGGTGATGGCCCATTCGGATAGGCAAGACACACATCAGCTCCACTTGTGTGACTGTCTAGAGTGAATGCACTAGAACCCAGATGTGTATTCTACACACAGTCAAAGGCACAGAATGGATAAGCAAGAAAAAGCCCACCTACTAAAAGTGGCATTTTCAAACACGCAATTTAAAAACAACGTCACCAAAAGATGTATTTTTAAATTGTGAGTTCAGAGGCTCCAAACTCCAAATCTTTATCTGTTCCAAATAGAAATTACACTTAAACGATATTTCAAGGCAATTCCCATGTTACCCTATGGGAGAGATAGGCACTGCTATAGTGAAAAACTGAATTAGCAGTATTTCACTATTAGGACCGGTAAAACACACCAGTACATGTCCTACCTTCTGAATACACTGCACCCTGCCCATGGGGCTAGCTTGGGCCTACCTCAGGGGTGCCTTACATGTACTAATAGCAAAGGTTTAAGCCTGGCAAGTGAAACTGCAAACACAGACACTGCAGTGGAAGGTCTGAGACATGTTTGCAGGACTACTCATGTGGGTGGCACAATCAGTGCTGCAGGCACACTTGTAGCATTTGATTTTCAGGCCCGGGGCACCCCTGGTGCTCTGTACTAAGGACTTACTTGTAAATCATAGATGCCAATCATGGAGACACCAATCCCCAATACAATTTAGACAGACAGCATATGCACTATAGCACTGGTTAGCAGTGGCAAAGTACCCAGAGTTATAAACCCAACAAAACAGGTTAGAAAAAATAGGAGGAAGAAGGCAAAAGGTTTGGGGATAACCCGCAGAAAGGGTCAGGTCCAACAGGGGTTACCCATACTATCATGTAAATCAGAAGGCAGTTAGCAAAATGAGTTTTTCTTACACTCTGGATTACATTTGGAAGCAAAAAATGGAGAGAAATGCAATTGACAATAACAAATGAGCTACTATTTCGCATTCTAACACTTTTCCCAAAATGCTATTGGCTATCCCGCACTTCTCCCGAACAGCTATTGAGCCCAAAATGCAACGTGGAGACATCATGTTTTCGTTTTGAATATTTACCCATTTTGGATACATGGTTAGCTGTGGTATTTGAGCCTGGGCTTAGCCGCCACTCATGAAAACCTACTACACACAGACATTTCAGAAAACTTATAACTTACGTGATTCAAGGGTGGTGTGATTTGTGCGGATCCCACTACGTTTTCTTACCAGAATACATGCAAATCTTACTTAAACATTGCCCAAAATCACACAGGTTTGGCAAATTTCTACGAAAGAAAGTTCTGGAACTTGCCGGGATCTACAAAATTCCTACCACCCATTAATCACACAGTTTTCACAATACAAACGGCAGCCTACGTGCGTGGCACAACTGCAGAGGCCATTTGTGAATCAGGCCCATCAAGTTCATGTCTTAAAATGTTACCCATTTGGTGATGTGGGTAGCTCGTGTATTAGGGCCTAGGCTTAGCTGCCACCCAGGAAAACCTAGTAAACCAAGACATTTCTGAAATGTAGACAACCAGGGTATTACAAGATCATGTGACTTATATGGACCCCAGTAAGTGTTCTTACCCAGGACATTCTTAAATCCTCAAATTTTGTCTAAAATCAATCAGTTTACTTCTGTGATGAAAATTCTGGAACCTGTGGGGATCCACAACATTCCCACTACCCAGGGTGCCCACACTTCTCCCAATAAATACAAAACCCCACCTTAGGGTTTGGTGGACATGGTACTCTGTCAAAACATGGCAGAAATTGTGTCCATCGGTCTGTACAGTGGAATATGCCACGTTACAACGCATGCGATACATCGCATGCCATTACAACGGGGTCGTTACAACGACAGTGTTGTTACATCGCATACCATTGCAACGCAAGTTGTTACAACGACATGCTGTAGGAGGCACTGGATGTTGGACTAGTATAATTTACTATACCAACTCCAGTCTGTGCAACAGTAGGGAAGGTGTTGGATTTTAAATCTAACTCCTTCTGCCCCCTACAGCAAGTCGTTGTAACAACTTGCATTGTAATGGTTTGCGATGTAACAACGCGGTCGTTGTAACGACCGCATTGTAATGGCATGCGATGTATCACATGCGATGTAAACAATGTTTCCCGTACAGTGCATTGACTTTAATGCACTTGTAATAAGGCAGATGGAACATCTGCCACATTTTGATGGAAGATGAAGGTGGCAAGCAGGCCACAAGTATAACTAATGTGTACCTGTTTACTGGAGTCAGTGGTGACGCAGTGGCTAAATTCTAATTTAGGAAGACAAATAGTCTTGGATTATTGTGCTTTTAGTTTGGAACTGTAGGAAAGTGGATTATTATGCAGTGAGGCTGGTTAGGCTTCACTAGGCAATAATCTCACATTACCCTAAATAGGGCCTTTCAATTGTAATTGTAAATGTAAAATGTAAATCCGTATTTGTAAAGCGTGAACTACTCACCCTTACGGGTCTCAAGGCGCTGGGGGCCGTCTTGGAAATTAAGTGAGCTATTGCCCAGAGTCACATGGTGCTGAGCTGAGCTGCCGCCGGAGATCGAACTGTGAGTCCTGTGCTCCGAAGTCAGCTGCCCTGGCCGCTGCACCACACCTCTCCACCTCACACTTATAATTCTCTAGGTCAGTCCTAGTAGTGTGGCACAGACTTTACTAGAGGAACATGTGTTAAGCACTTTAGATTATCAACATGGATGATACGTAATTTACATGACTCTAAAGAAATCCGACACCAATTATTAAACATAAAACAGATTTTTGTATACATAAATTTAGACACCAAAACGAACAAAGTCAGATGAATATAACCGGAGTTATGGATTTTTAGTGGAAAAATAAATCAGTGCTTTTCCCTACTCTAAAACTTTAACGTTGCGTTCAATGGGGAAATGTACTATTGACAATCGTCACTTGCAGATCGACTTCAGTGGAAACCACTGAGGGTGAAAGTGAGGAGGGTCACAGGACCAGGCTTGGACAGTCAGTTGATTTTTACCTGGCTCATAGGGTCAGGGTGAAGAGTTGTCCTGGCTATCCCTGGTGCTGAAGTGGGAGCCGTGGGTTTGCTGGTTTTACCGCTTAGATGGTGCTGGTGAGGAAGAAGGATGTAAAATCTCAACAACGGGACAACTAAACCATTGGGTTGAAGATGCTGCAGGGTTCCCACGAGACACAGTGTCGAACAAAGTTAGTGGTAGCCGGACTGGCCACCAACAAGTCTTCGGTCACTTCGACGTCCTGTAGTCCAGGGGAAAATGGTAGCTGCCTGAAACTTGCTGGAGGTCAAGACTACATTTCCCACAATGCACTAGAACATTTACTTTTTGACAATTCCCTCGGCGGGCCCGATGACCAGTGATTCTTTGGATCCTTGTGCGATTCTTGCCTGCAGGCTGCAGGGAATAGCACCTCTAGTCCATTGGAGTTCTGGAGTTGCCTTTGGCTTGCAGAGGGGTTCCTCTTTCCTTTGGAACCGGTCTCTGGTCCAGGACAAGTCTAGCTGTGCAGTTGCAGGGCTGTTGCCACAGGTGCAGTCTTTGGTGCCTTTTTTTGTGCAGGTCCTAAAGTCGCAGAATCAGGTCTCTTCTTTGTCCTCTGGTTGCGAGGCAATCAGATTTGAGGTTCTGGTGCCAGGGGAACCCCTTAAATCCTAAATTATGGGTGCTAGGGGTGTGGGAGCTAGTAGCCAATGGGCTACTAGACCCAGCAGCTAATCCGCCCCTGAGGTGGTCCCTTCTTAGGGAGGGTGGAACCTTTTCTATCCAGAAGACTCTATTCTGCCACTTTTAAAATGGCAGGACCCTTCTTTGGCTGAACAGACCAGGTAATCCACCTTAGGGGTGTGGCTAGCCTTATGGAGGTGTACGCCTTAGGACTTTCTCATTTTCCCACCTGCCTGGGTTGAAAATGTGCCTGAGGAAGGGGTTTGGTTTTTTTCCCTATGGGGGGAGCCTGGTTCCATATCAGAGGCGGTGGGATCTTTGAAGCTCACCGTCTTGATGTGCCACTTCCCTAGCCATCCTGTCAGGGAGGGAGGAGACACCACCCACCCAGGCAGGCCTTTGTATCTGATTCCTGAGAAAGTTCACACTTCCTGGCAGGGGGTCAGATTCCTGTATTGTGGCAACAGCCATAGGCTGTTACAGGGCACAGGAAAGGCTGGGGCAAACAGGTGGGCATGTCACATTAAATCCGACTTTGGGAAAAAGTTGGGTTTGATGAGGCAAGTTATTTGATACCACACATGACACTTTTCAGTAGGACCATAATGGAGCTGGGAACCTGCAGGTGTCCTGGTGCCAGTCCATGTATCCTATGGCCCTCGTGAACACCTATAGTAGCCCCAAATGGAAGAAGGCTACTTTAGGGACATATAAGCTTGCACTTATATGTCTGCTGCACTGATTTATGTTGGACCTCAGTGCAGGGTTCGACACAGTGAATCACAACACTCTACTCTATAAGTTGGAGGCTGTAGGAGTGCAGTACGCTGCTCTGTCCTGGCTGAGCTCCTTCATCCAGGATCATGTCTTCCAAGTCCACACCTATCAGCATTGCTCTAAGCTGCACCCTCTACCGTCTGGGGTTACCGAGGTCTCCACTCTTAGCCCAACCCTCTTTAACTTCTACATAAGGCCACTTGTGGACATTGTAGAAAAGTGCGGTCTCACCCTCCTCTCTTACGCAGATGATACTCAGAACGTTGTCTCCTTGTCATCTCAGGAGAACAACAGCGCAGAGGCACTGAATAACTGACTCATACAAGTCTGCTGCTGGATGAACACTAACTCCTTGAAGTTAAATGGAGGAAAGACTGAGGTCTTATTGTTGAGTAACCTTCCCCATCTGTGGGACCCACATCTGTGGCTTGAGGTTATGGTTACTTTACCCAGTTGTTCCAGTACTCAAGAATTTAGGCGTTTGACTGGATGAGAATCTATCCATGAGTCACCAAATCACCAAAGTGGCTGCCACCTGCTTCAGGATCTTGAGATGGCTCAAAATAAATTCTAGGCTGTCTCTCTTCCCCAGCCCAATGAACAGTCATCTATGCCTTGGTCATCTCGAGGCTACACTACGGAAACATTCTTTATCTAGGGATCACAAAGTACCTTCTCAGGCATCTACGGATGCAGAACGCAGCACCAAGACTCCTTTTGAATCCCCACAATTTCCATCCCACTGCCAGACAGCTCCACGAACTGCACTGGCTCCCAGGTGAACGTCACATTCAATTTAAGGCACTGTGCTATACGCACAAATGTCTTTCAAACTCCGGCCACTCCTATTTCAGATCTTTGGTGTTGCCATGCACACCTGGATGGTCTCTGCGTTCAAGTAGTTTGGATCGCACAATAGTTCCTGGAGTTAGGAGATCCAGACAAGGAGACCAAGCTTTTTTTCTTTTTAGGCCCAAAGTTGTGGAACTTTCTTCCCCTTGACTTGAGAGTCTGCCGCTCACTTTCAGTTTTCCACAAGAAGCTTAAAACCTGGTTGTTTTAAACTTTGACATCTGGAGCCACCCCTGTTGTGTTTGTGGGTTCCTTTTCTGTGGTATAGTACTGGGAAACCCTTGGTTGGGTAGCCAGTAATAATAATAATACTAATATTTCCACACTTTTAATATCATGCACCCTGCTTTCTGGGCTGAAGAGGCCTACCGTAGGGGTGACTGACATATATTAAAAATAGTGCTGTGGCCTTGCCACTCATGATAAGGGCAAAGTCGAGTTTGAGAAGTTTGCACTGCTCACGCAGTCTGCAGTGGCAGGAATGCTGTCATTTTTTACTTGGGTCACTCAGGGTGGCACAATCAGTGCTTCAGGCCCTAGTGACCTCTTTAACTCCCATGCACTGGGTACCACTGGTACCACTTACTAGGGATTTATAAGGGAGTTAAAGTCCTTGACAAATGGTGTTACCAATTCACATGCATCATATTTTAGGGAGAGAGCAGTGGCACTGGTGCCTGGTTAGAAGGCTTCAGTGCACTTTCAGACTCAAAATACTTCATCCCTGTAGAAAAAAGTTTGGGGGTGACCATACAAAAAGGGGACTTTCCTACAAGAATATTAGAAAGACTTTCCAAATTAGATGGAACTTCTTAAAAGTCTGCATAGCTAGTCAGGCAACTGGCCTCAGAAGGTACATATCAATGCACAACCATTTAAAGTCTGATACTGTTAATCTGAATGCTCCACTTTAGTCAGTTTCTAGGAGCTTCACTTTTGTATGGTACAAAGCGAATTGAGTTGGAAAACACGCCTGGCTGAGGTCGGCACTGGGGACAGCAATAGTGACTGCCCTGCCTCTTTCCTTGCCAAGGGCAGACCCTGCATCGGGGATATGGATTATTCTTTTTCTCTGTTGCAGGAATGTGGCTGACAAATTTCAAGTCCTGCAGTAACTCCTCATAACATATGAAATAGAGAGGCTGCCACTTCTACAGCGTTAAGGCTATCAATAATGGTCAAATGAAAGTAATGGATGGACATCAGACTCCCCCTGGTAGTCTGAAGATTAACAGCATATGCATTGTGTGTTACCACCTGCATCAGATGCATAGCCATGGTCTTACTGCATGTGCGAGTTTTACAACTCGCATTATGTGGTTGAAGTAACTTGTTATTTTTAAAGTGTGACTGGAAAGTGCTCTCCTTGTGAACTGCAGTGAGCACATATACTTGCTTCCTAGCTGAGAATATCACAGTGACCAGTTTGTTGCAACACATTGCTCTTGCTTTATTGGGCATCATACAAACAAGCTGCTGAGGGAATCCTTTGCAGTGACTTAGAGTAGTACCTCACGCTACAGTATCAGCATTGTACAGCTTGCTGAACGGCTGAATGGCTGCATACAAGTTGTCCGCATAAATGTTATAATCTTTATGAAGGTGTGTTTGCACAAGCTCCCGTTCAATCTTCTCACTAATTCCTAACATGTAAGGACAACCTACAACATTTTTAGTGGAGCCCTTCCCAGTATATACTCTCAGGTTGGATACATAACCATTGGAGCTCTTGTACAGCATTTACATCTTGCTGTTGTAATGAGCCCTTTTGTTTGGTATGTACAGCCTGAACAACGACCACCCTTTGTAAAGGATCAACGACTCACCAACCACTATATACATTTCTGGGACCTTAGAAGCCAATGTTTCACGACAGGCTCAATTCTGAACAATCTGTGAGGACCTGGATAGTCCTGGTGCAATACTGCAGGATTATCAAGGAAATACAATATAGGCTGCAGAATCAAAATCCAATCTCTAAACATGACCGATGTGAAGCTGGGTGTTGCATACACCATACAAGTAGACCAGTAAGGCTGTATTGTTGGTTTGTGCACTATTCCAATGAGAAGTGTAAGGCCTAGAAAATGTTTCAACTCCACAAGCAAATTGGAAGTCCACAGGTGTGCCCTAGAATGAGCCACCAAAGTGCCTCCATGTTCCTTCAGAAACTGTTTGGTGCACAAAATCATTTAGTGCAGTTTCCTGAAGGAACACATCATCCACAAAAAGATGGGCATGGTCAGTAGGTAAAAAATGTGCAGTAAAGACTTTTCATTAAGCATTTCCAGTAAATTGTGTAATTTGTGCTAAAATCTATTAGGGGTCTGCCAAGGGAGCACTCTCCCTGTCCGTTGCGCAGTACCTGCCTGCACTCTATATTGGGCTACACTGACACGGTCTCTCAGCTGCACAGATTGTGCTTGTGAAGGGACATCCCAGCTGGCATTGCCACGTTCTTCAGAATCACTGCAGTATGACTCATCATCCAGATGGACCTCCAACAATTCAAAAATCACTTGCAGATTCTAATTCAACATCCTGTCCCTGAAATGCAGTCTCACTATCAGAATCTGCCTCAGAACCCTCCTCCATTAGTTGAGTAAAGGACCGGACAGCAGTCATCCAACAAATACATAATCTCTGTTAACTATCTAGAACTTCCTTCCTCAAATACTGTGTGGAAGGTAGAATGCAGAGGCATTCGTAGAAATGTTAATGCACTGAGAATCCTGTGTGTGTGATATGAGCTGAAAGTGAGAGTGCAATACAAAGCTGTGTGAATCAGTGCAGCACAAGAAGAATAGAGACAGGAGAAAAACAATTGAATCATTAATTAATAAAATGTGTTAGCCGTTAGGAGTCTTTGATCAGCAACAAGGTGTAAAAAATCTACAAGAGAACAAAAAGAAAAAAAGTATTTCAACTTAAAACACACACAATAAGGCAAACTAAAGCGCAATAACAAGACTCTTGGAGGAAAAAATGGAACAGCCAAATTTGGGGCTCGTCAAGAATACTCTAGAAAGTACTAACTTGAAGCAGCAGAAAAATCAATTGAGAGGTGATATGAAAGGCTAGAGATCCAATCTAGAAGGAATAATTTAAGAATTTTAGGCATACCGGGGGGGCAGAAGGCCCTGACTTAGTCAAAAAAGCTAAGATGGCTTGGTACCAGCTCTCTATTCTAAAGAAAGTTAAACTGTTTCCTTCAGAAAGTAACTTCAAACTGCAGTTAAAGCCCTCGGTGTCTCACATCTGGATGGTGATAATACCCTGCTCCATGGCCTCCCAGTCTGGCACCCCTTAAGGCCATCCCACAGGATGCAGACAAGTTCACCATCTCTGGTGCTTTCAGCACATCTGCAACTGGGAAACCAACCGATTACAGAATCAGAAAAGTTAAAAAAAAGAAACAAGGCAGCAGGCCTTTTCCATTTATGCACCCAGGATCTGCAATAGCATCCCTATATCCATCAGGATGGCCCCAATGCTGCTCCAATTTAGGAAAGAGTTGAAGACGCACTGCTTTAAGGAACACTACATCACAATGCATTAACAGTCTGCAAACCAGCTACCAGGGCCATAACGCAGGCCCCTGCAGCCCCTGTGGCTCAGGAGTGCCCCCAACCCTTCAAGGGTTGCCAAATGAGACCAGGCACAAACAATGGAAAGCAGAATATCGTATGATATTCCTAGATGCAAGATGTGTAATTACTTAAATTTCACATTTTACCTGCCTAATCTTGAATGCTTGTCTTTACATTGCAATTTAAGGGAGAGGAGTTGGCCTCACGGCTAGGGTGTCCGACCTCGAATCTGGGGAACTGGGTTTGAGTCTCGGCAATGACGCTGAACATCCTGTGATTCTGGGCAAATCACTTCATCTCCCCGTGCCTAACAAAAATTGAATGTGTGTCCTAACGTAACTGGTGCTATGTAAAGCGTTCTGATACCTGATTCGGGTCAAGTTCGCGCTATATAAAACTCTGCAACAAAAAAAAAATTACGCTGGATTGGGAACCTTGAGTACAAATTTCATGCAACACAGCAGGGGACACCTTTGTGGCTTGGTGTAACGCTGATTTTTTTTTTTTTAAGTTTAAGTGCAGTCAATGACATCATCGGCGTGCAACATAGCATTGAACAATTTTATCATTTGTGCAATGCAGCACTGGTGGCTTTCATGCGAATATAATAAATCCAGGCCACCTTTTTAAGGAATTGTTCTGTTCAGAGTACTCAGGAGGTTTTGATACCCCCTGGACGTCGCATGTTTGGGCTTGATTTTCGTTTCTTCTTTTGACTCATTTAGGCGCTCTGCTAAAACCCAATATCTCCATACGGAAAATCAATAACCACTGCCTGAAATCATTTTTGTAACCCAGAATGATATTTTGTCATGCGCAAAGAATACCTTTACAAAACCCTTAAATTGAATTAAGTGTTATCATCTAGCTCTGGATATCTAGGAATGCTGCCAGATGGCAATCTCAGAAATGGAGCCATTTAGAGATGAGAGGTTTTCCAGATAATGCCCAAGTGAGTCATGCTGCATAATTCCTTTAAAAGACCCCGCGAGCCTCATTGGTAATTGAATTACAGAGCTAAGTGAGGAATACTAAATGGAAAATGACCAGCATAAACTATTTAAAGCTTGAAGGTCTTAGTTTTGTCCTTGTTTGGAAGTGCATCCAATATTCTCAGTGTTCAACTATTTTATAACCGAGTGCATGATGGGTCATCCAAGTTGGTCAGTGTTTTGAGCGCTTGATGTATCCACACAGTGGGGTGCCTCTCTTCCACTAAATGTCTCTTGAGCTCCTTCATCATTCATTATCATGGGACACTAATTTTTGTTTATTAAATACCCCCAACTCCGGAAGATGACATCAATACACATTACACAAGTCACAACTTAAAATGCAATGAAATCAAAGATGAAGAAATAAATTATTTACTAAATCATAGACGAAATAAGTGGCCCTGGAATAATCCTGGAAAACTCGAAGGTCATCACACGCCTTGCAACAGGTGTAAGATTCTCAGTTGATTGATTGAGTGTTGCTCATACTGAGAACCTGAGGCTCTATAGTATTGCCTCAAGTTTTGGGTAGAGGGCTGTCTTTGAAAACAGCTGGCCACATTTTGCTTATACAGTGGGAGACATATTTTTGTGTTACATTTTCACTTATCCACAATTCACCTGGCGCAGATCTGAGATATGTGTTTGTCAATTGTACACATTTAGGCCCATATTTATCAATATTTCATGTGGCGCAGCAAGCCACCTTGACGCGCTGTTCCGCGTGAAAGGGATTGGGCAGGAATGCACCGCATTTAACATTATACGGCACCTTCCTGCTCTGTGCCTGAGCTGGCACACAAAACGCTGCCTTGCGCCAATGCAGGCACCTTTGCACGATGGTGCAAGGGTACCTGTGTTATAGGTAGGATTGCTTTTGTGGAGGAAGGGGTACCTTCCTGCATAAACACAATCCTCAGAGACATTTTTCTTTTCCGTAGTGAGCTGCAGAATGCAGCACACTTAGAAAGAGGAAACAACGAAGAGAAATAAATATATTTCTCCTCATTGCACTTCTGGTGGAGAGGCATACAATTCTGATGCATTCCTAGGTTTACCAGTGTTGGTAAATCTGGGAACATGTCAGAATGTATGGATGGATGTGTGGGAACACCCAGGCTCCACCTATGGCACACCTCGCTGCAGCAGAGTAAAACAATGCAGCCATTTGCGTTGCCTTGCATTACTCTAGATCTATCAAGCCATGCAGGGCCACGCAAGGTGGCCTTGCGTGGCTTGATGAATCTCATTTTGGTTTTGTGTCGCCCTTGTATCCCTTTGCGTGACGCAAGGGCAACTCAAAACCATGATAAAAAATTATGGCACACTTTCAATCTTCTTTTTTGAAATATTACTTGTTGGATAATCTCAGTTGGGTTTGGAGTTACCAGTGTTGGGTGGCAGTTTGCACGTGGCGATTGTAATATTGGATCAGTTTACACAAAAATAAAATGGCAGCCACGTAGATCAACATTATACTAATTTCAAAAGGTATGGGACTGCCGTATCAACCTCCTTAGGGATCTCAGAAAGTGTAGTGCATTCTGCATATTATTCTCTTACTGGGCACCACTAGCATTTTCGCCAAAGCATCGCCATTAGCAAAATTGTAGGTTACATGTTATATTGTGAACAGTGCATGAATAGCCCATTTCTGGTCAAAAGGTCACCAATATCATAAAATCCTATAATGCATGTCCCTATACTGCACCCTTGTTGCTATCTCTTCACACATACATGCAGTGTTAATTACAAATATGATGAGGGCTACTGGAACTATTTGGCAGAGAAAGATCAAATTATGTGGCTAGGTTTAGTAAATTGTGTGGCATGGAATGGCAATCATGTGGAGTAATGCAGCACAATTTGTGAGAGTATTACTTCAGTATTTTGTATTTTTACAAGGGTTAGCACTGTCTGGGCAAAGGTTTCACCTCATTAGTACAGGTATATTAGCCAAATACAGCAATAAGTAACAGAAAGTGGGCCAATCAACCTTGGCCAATCACTTTCCTTTGCACTGTAATATGTGTTGGCTTGCTTTCAGCAACTTCTTTTTCATCTTGATTTACAAACAATTTTTTGTGTTAATGTCTGCAGATTGTGCAGCAAATGATTGATAATGTGGCAAATGTGGCTGATCCATCATTATGCTAAAAACACCACGGCCGCAAAATCGCATAATTCCAGTGTCACTAAATATAGTGTATATTTATGTGTCCCTGCAGTTTGTCAGTAACTCTCTGTTATCATGTATTTAGCATACTGAGCATGTGTTGGATGGAACATGAGAGGTCTTATGTGCAAGTGTATCTTGCGTCAAGCACCATGAAACACGCAAATATTTATGACAGCACATTAACCGCATGATTGCTTGTAAACATTTCCTACGCCTACATCCGGTGTGTTCCAGTATTCTACCTGCTTGCTCATTTGCATTTTACTTGTGAATGGTGAATTTCTTCTTGTCTCTGCATGTCATTTCCTTATCTTACAGAGTGTTACAGAGATGTTGGGCTGCACTTTTGGCGCTCACCTTGAGATAGTTTTTCATTTTATGTCTATTTCTGTGCCCGAGAATACCAAAAGTTCTATGTGAGGAGGTCCTCTCACGATCCGATCTTAAAAATGCTTTTCTAGCCTTATCATATGCCAAAAATTCAACAAGTGTCTTAATTCAATGCTTTGTAAGCTTAGGTCCCTGATGTACAGTACGTGGAGGGATATCCCATCCGCCTTATTACAAGTGCCATATGATATAATACGCTTGCAATAAGACGGAATCGAGTGTGATGGATTAACCTGTCAGTCAAACACTAAGCAGGCCCTGAGGCAAATGGCACCCTTGCCTTTGGCCCATAACTGTGGCAGAGGTAATTGACAGTGATCAATAACCACAGCCGAGGGTGTAAAACACTGTTAATGCAATGTGCAGACAGCGGCGGCCCCTCCATTAGGGAGGAGCGCCACCCCTCTGCCACCACCCGCAAATAAAACGATAATAAAACAGGTTTTAAACTCATTTTATTATCGTTTTATATTAATCCCCCTGGATCCGCCCCCAGGACTCTGACAAGTTTTGGGGGCGGGTCCAGGGGGAAGACATTGTGGTGGGGGAGTGGTAGTGCACTTCCTTGTCCCTTCTCTGCGCATGAGGACCGGGCCCCTCCATCTTGGTAGCTTCGACCTGATCCTCTTTGCCACTGGACTGCTCCCAGTCCGCCTATCTGACCTCGCCCTTAAGTCTCCTACACTCTTCTCATCATGTACAGTCACCCAGTCACTGGATGTTTTGAGATTGCCTTTGCCCATCCGGTTTGGTCTGTTTTTCACTTTGTCTGTTTTGTCCCCCTGAAGTACTTTCCCCATTGCTGGTCTGCCAGTTCCGATCTGCTTTCCTTACCCCGTTTTCTCTCCCCCCTCTCCTTTCTATGCCCCATAAACTTGTGTCTTTGTAATGCTATGCTCCAGTAACTTACGAAGAGTCTTTGTTATACTATGCTCTAGTAACTCTTGTTTTTACTGTGTATTACTGTTTGTTTTCCAGTAACTGTCATAATTTTGTAACTTGCAACACGCTGTTTCCTCATGTAAACCTCCGGGTCTAGCCAGCGCTATATAAAACTCTGCAAATAAATAAAATGAGGGTTTGGCCGGCCGTTTCAGGCCGGCCAAAACCTCATGCGCAGTGAAGCTTTCTCCAGCCCCAGCTGCGATGCTGGGGCTGGAGAAAGCAGGTGCAGGCTCCCAGTCTGCCTGGGAGCCCAAAGTCCCAGCGCACAGGCCAATCCTGACACTGCTTTCATGCAGCATCAGGATTGACCACAGTGCATTGTGGGAGCCTGTGCCCGGAAGAACGCGATGCAGCAGATGGCGGCTGCGGCGGTGATCAGGTAAGTTATTTTTTTTAAATTATTATTATTTTGTTCCCGGACAACCCCTCCCCAGCTCCCTCCTCCGACCCACTCTGCAACTTTGGGAGGGGACGGGCAGCTACTGTGTGCAGAGTGAAATAATACTTCCTTATTACCACAGAGGTAGGTTCATGGTGTTAGATAGGTATTCTGCGACCCACACGAATAGAAAGTCTATTTTTGATTCATAAATATATTGACCTTTCAAGTGGTGATATTATAAGTGCTATTTACAAGCTGCATCTTGTAGTACAAGGAGTACTATAAAATGTTATTCACTAACCTTTGTCTGGGGACCTGCACCTCCGCCACTCCTAGCTTTCCAGTGCTGAGAACTCCTCCTCCACTTGTGCGGGCATCTCTGCACACGTAGATAGGAATTTTAGTAATAAATGTGGAAAGGACAAGGGAGTGGCTGTAAAATGAGGAAAACTTACACCTAAAAGAGAGAGGTTTAGGGAGGGGTACAGAAAGATTTAGGAACGGACATGCAGATACAAACACCCACCCACAAAAGAGTAAGACCATTACTATTCACAAACTACACTTCTAAAGTTACTACAGTAAAAAAAGCAGAAAACAACAGAGATAAGGACTTATAATAACACCCCATAGGAAATAATGTTTAAATAAATAGATGATTTTGAAAGTTAAAATAAGCCTATTTTGTTTAACATCAAAAATATGCTTGGAAATAACAAATAATTATTATTTAATTAGAACATTTAATAATAAGCTTATCTGAATATTAAAATGAAATGTGTCGTTTAAACCTTTGTTAAAATTAAAAACGGTTTATAGTAATTCTATACATAACTGTTAATACATTTTAATTCATATTAAACTACAATATTTTTTTTTACTGTAGGTGGGATCTATACAAATAAAATGAAACATGCACTGTAACAAGTTTGAAAAGAATTTAAAAAATGATTTTACATTTATATTTTCTATTAAATTATTTTAACAACTTTTTAAAAGTTTAATGAGCTTTAATAATTTTCCATTTTACTTTCCCATAGGAATCTCTCTGTCATGGTGGTGATCTCAACCTAGGAGTGAAAAGTTATGAGTAGTAACTTTAAACTCGTACCTCCTTGTGTAGAAGGCTCCACCAGGAGAAAGGCACATGTAAGTCTGCACCTACGCATGACATTACACTCAGAAATAGTGAATAGCAAAAAAAGTGCTACTAGGTGCAGTAATAGAGTTATATGTCTGTAAATTTATATTTGTGAATAAGCCCCTATGTCTCCCATTGAGTGACATAGGGCATAATGTAGTAATCCATTTTTGTAAATCAAGATGTGCAATTTGCACTCACTGGTTTGCGAACAGCGATGTAATATGTCACGTGACCTAGCTACAAAGAGGTTACATTGCAAATTGTTATCTCGCAGAAGGTTGAAAAATGACTAGCCTGCTGAATGTTAATTAGGCAGGCCGTTATTTGCGACACTGTGCAATTAGCTGCAAATGCCGGCATGAGGGCGTACAGCAGACTGCAAACTTCCACCCCTGCATTTGCATTCTGAAATGGGGAGAAAAATTAAAAGCAGCCCGTGTCCCTCAAAGGGACAGGTGCTACTTTTTTGTTTTTTTTAGGTTGAGTCTAAGGGCAGTGCGCATGCTGTATTGGAGTATGCACTGGAAGCCCCTCCCACACTGTGCCCATATTTGTCATTGGCTTGTGTCATTGTCCTTCGTAAATGCTTCGTAAATAGGCTTGTAAGTCCCTCCTTGGTATCACCTTGTCTGCATTTGTTACCTTCCATACCGACTGGACGTTTTATTTGGCTTGTTACAGGGTCTGCGTTATAAGTGGGTGAGCACTATTTTGTTTATTGATTAATGGGGACAATGGCGGCTTTTTTTCGTATAGAGCACTATGCCGCTCTAACTTTAAAAGCGGCTGCCCCCTACCCCCACAGCACTCACAGCACAATGGAGAGGCTTTTTTTTAATGATTACTTTTTAGAAGAATGCGGCGTCCGCTTTAGGTACACCACACGTTCTTTCCCCTATTATTTATATTTTTATAAATTTGCATGCTGAGCGCGGCGCCCGCTTTAGGGACACCGTGCTCAGTTTCATTTTTTTTCAACTATAATGTTGAGCGCTGCGCCTGCTTCAAGGACACTGCGCTCTGTTTCTTTTGTGTTTTTTTTTTTACTTTATTGGTGAGTGCGGCGCCCACTTCAGGGACAACGCGCTCAGTTTCTTTTTTCTTTTTTTTTTTACTTAATTGGTGAGCGCAGCACTCGCTTCACGGACACCGCTCTCTACAATACAATAGGTCTTGCTTTTGCCAAAGTTTGACCTATTGGTATTGTAAATGACAATGCCTTTTAATATTATGAAAGGCTTTGCCATTTACAATGCCAATAGCTCAAAATCTCACTATTGCGAGACCTATTGCATTGTAAATGCTTGTTTTGAAAACTTCACGTTTAGGAAGACATCAGGGGTCCCCCTGAGGCATCTTGATGCAATTCCGAAAGGGAAGCTGTACCATGTGAGCATCTTCTTTGCGAATCAGATACCCAAACAGGTTCTGGTTTCTGATCAATGGTTGGTGACCCCAATTGTGGTCATAAACCATTGATAGATTTCCTTAAAAATCACAATTAGGAAGTGGCATCCGTTTCATGGCCCCTCCTATTTTCAATTTGTTTTAAGTGGCACAAAGCATTTTTTGTGGGTCAGGAGGCATTTCCAACCCACAAAATGCCTTTGATATTAAATCCTTGCATACCAGTGCTTAATTTGAGACTGTGGTTTCCGGTGCTCATCACTGGCACTTATTTGTCAACACCAGTACTTATGACAGTCTGCACCATGGTGGCACTGACTGTCTAATTTAGAGATGAGCACAGCAGCAGATGTTTATTAATTCAAGATACATTCAAAATGACTATTACCAGCGCTCAAGCTATTCTAATAGCGTTGAGGCCCTGGAATAGTCTGAATAGTCACAATTTTTTGGAGTGTGATGGATAATAGTTGTTTTGGTACTGTCATGGGCAGCGCTGGCCGGAGCAATGTGTGGCTCAAGCTGCAGTGGCTTCTTGGGGAGGGCCCGGCACTTATTTTTTTTTACAAATTAAGCACTGTTGCATACTTGTATTTTAATTCAAAACCAGTGATTTGGCGAATCTCAAACTTTCCAACCGCAAAATGCAATGATACATCTTATCCATAGTGTAATGTTCTTTTCTCAATGTGTACTTTTTAATTCATGGCAAAATACATTGGGGCTTATTTACAAGCCCCTTGCGCCACTTTTGCGTCACTTTTCCCATGTTAAAAATGACGCAAAAGTGGAGCAAGGGGCTTGTAAATCTGCCCCATTATGAGCTTTAATATACGGCAGTGCATTTTTATAAAGCAATGTAACGTTCTGATGTTTTGCTAATTGTTGTGTTGAGTAAAGAACCACAGCGCTTGTTTTCAGTGTGAACACTGAATGGATACACCGTAATGGAATTTCTATTTTTCAGCAATTGTAAAATTCAGGAAGAACGAGGACTTCAAAAGAAATGAAGGCAATCGATTCACCATAACCAGATTTATGAGTTTACATGTCCCTTCAGCCTGACAGCTATTCATAATTTGTGATGTATGTCAGTGTCTCGAGAGCCAGGAAGCACTGGGATACGAACAAATAAACAAGCTTAAGAGGAGCTACTCTGGGTGTTTTTTCCAATTCCATTTTAAAGTTCATGTTTGTAGCACAGGGGAAGCTGAGAATCATACTGAAAATCTAGAATTTCGTTGATCAATTCTGAAGAGCAAACGCACTGAAAGCCTTTTACAGCACAAATATGCCTGCCTGCACTTGCTTTGTAAGAGCCCTGTGGGCGCCAAGAAGCCTTTGTTACTCTAGGAGCCAAGTGCGAAAATGGAGTAGTGATCCCGCTTCCACAGTCTTCGATGGGTCTGGTGGCTCAGTGGACTAATGCATCAACTGCAAAGGCCTGAGTTCAACCGCATGGTCACAGGTTTGAATCCTGGTTGGTCCACTCAGCCTTTCATCCATCTGAGGTCGATAAAATGAGTACCATTGATTTGGGTAAAAATAAACGTCTGTTATTCAATGCCAAGATGCACTTTTACATATGTTATGGACCCAGGGACACCAGAGGCAGCGACCCCAACCACCACTGTGGTGGCATAGAAGCCCCTGTCTGCCCTGTGGCCTCCGAACGAGGTCTGACAGAAACTATTCAAAAGTATAAAAAACAGGTTTAAAGACAGTGGGGGATATGTACAATAGAAGTGTCTGGAGTGAGGCGTTAGCCATCATGGCTTAACGCCTCACTCCGCCACTTCTGAAACGCAAGGCTGCACCATATTTACAATGATATGGTGCAGCCTTGCGTTTCCCCCTGCAATGGCGCTACACTTAACAGTGTAGCACCAACGCAGGCACCCTTGCACTATGTGCAGGGGAGGATTGTTTATGTGCAGGAAGGTGTCCCTTCCTGCACATAAAAAATCCTGAAATGCCATTTTGTGACTTTCATGTGTGCTGCTTAATGCAGCACACATGAAAGTCACAAAATGGCCTTTTTTTTTAAAGATTGTTTATGTACAGGAAGGGGGACCTTCCTGTACATAAGCAATCATGACAGTCACAAAATGGCCTTTTTTTTAAAGATTGTTTATGTACAGGAAGGGGGACCTTCCTGTACATAAACAATCCATGGCATTTTGCTAGTGGCTTTTTTTTTTTGCACAAGGCAGCACACATGGAAAAAGTAAAAACGAGGAGAAATAATGCATTTCTCCTCGTTTTACCTGGTCTTAATTTTGGAGCTGCCTCCTATGTACGCCACCCTTGTACATAGGGGGCAGCGTCAAAATCAATGGGTGGAGGTGGAACGCCCACCACAACACCCACTGCCCACCCCTTTCACGCTAACCATAGCGTGAAAGGGGGCCTTATTTACAAGGCAGCGTTAAGCCACGTTAAGTGGCTTAACGCTGCCTTGTAAATAAGGCTAAGCCCCTATCGCCACCACAACGTCGATAAAAGTGACGTTGTGGTGGCGATGGGGGCTTGTAAATATGCTCCAGTGTTCTAGCAATGCTGCAATTGATGTAGAGGTCAGCCACAAGTGCAGCTAAAAACCTAACACTTTGCAGAAAACCTAATAATAGAAATATTTTTCATCCTGATAGCTTTCCCCATATATCTGCATCTTCCTTACGTTTTAAAGTGCGCATCATTTTGCTTCACTAGCACATATTTTAATTAAAACTATGCATCTTCCTTCTTTAAAAAGCATCCCTAATTATGTGAGTGATTAATTCATAGCAACACGTATTGTTTCTTTACTGCTCCAATACATACATTGCTTATAAATAGAGGTTCCACGTTGACGTCACTAAATGGATTGCGCGTTCCAGTCTATTGAAGCAGCTGTTCTGTAACGAGATGATCCGTCTTCCATTTTGTTTTGTTATGACGGGCGGAGGCGACAATTCCATCAGGCGAAGGACATAAATGCTCTCTATTGATCCTGAAGGTAGTAAATCCTTGACAAACCTGAAGCCTAAAACATAACTTTTTCTTGACTGATATATAAAGATAGTCTGAATGTAAATACACCCTGCTGACTGAATGAAATGTGGCGCAGCTTAGTAAGAGTTCAGACCGTGAGACCAAAAAAACGGTGTTTAGAGAGTGCTACCCTTCAAACCGTTTTAATAAATGTATGGTTCCGAATTTAAGAACAGCTACTATAAGGCAGAGGTCACCTTCCACTGACCCCGGTTTTCTGAAGTGCCAGATTTATGGAAATAAGAAATTATAGGTGCTTGATATATTAATATCTATATGTCCTGTGGCTCCCTTGGTACAAGGAAATTACCTCCACAGAGTCACACACGTATGTCTAACGACAGAAAAGTTTTGTTTTTTAAAGAGGCTTTGGTTGATTACAATTTTCTGTCATACCAGTCAAAAGTGTCCACTTTGCCTGATCCCCCCTTTTATCAACCAAAAAAAATCCTTATAAATGGGACATAGCAGTCCCTACCCGGTGTAGATAATAACCAGTAGTAATACAGTGATTATTGTTGGTTACTGGGATTAGTTTAGGGATCTTAAGGAGACCATTCCATGCATTACTCCAGTGTCAGTGACATGCATCTCCCATACATAAGGTCGTACCACATACTAGTCTACATACCTTCATATATTGGCTTCCTGTAACTCTCATGCAATCTCTATTCTCCATACATAACATACTCCTGTCATCACCATATCATCGGTGTTACCTATGGCTCTCTGGCAATTCCACAATTTACGTATGTGCTGCAATCAGTTGATGGCTCCGTCTCATGCTTGCTGATACTATTATCCTGTTACCAACATCGGACCTCACACCTTCGCATTTCACACGCATTTTGTTCCATCACCCAGGTAAGAGGCCCTGCAGTGTGAAGTCTCCTTTGTTTGCACTTGTATGATTACACTTTCCCAGCTTCATCATTATTCCCATAGGATCTGCTCACACAACCCGCCACACCTAAAAACACACTTCAGAGCCACCGATGGCCAGATGTACGACCATTCCGTTTTGCGAGTCGCAAATTGCGATTTTTTGCGACTCGTAAAACGGAATGTACTAATGTGTCTTAGACACATTTAGTAATTCCCAATGGGGTCGCAAATGGCCTGCCCCATCAATATTTATGAGGCAGGTCGCACTTTGCGACCTATTGGGAATGGGCAATAACACATGGATGGTGGCTTGCTGGGGACAGCAGACCACCATGTCTGTGTTTGCTTTTTAAATAAAGCAACTTTGTTTTCCAAATGCAGCCCGTTTTTCCTTAAAGGAAAATGGGACACATTTAAAAGAAAAAAATGAAAACATTTATTTTCATTTTTTAAGTGCAGGCAGTGGTCCGTGGGACCACTGCATGCTCTTAAAAAATATTTTCACACACATTTACAAAGGGGAAGGGGTTTCCTGGGGACCCCTTCCCATTTGCGACTGGCTTACCAGCTACTTGAAGTAGGTGGTAACTGCGATTGTTTTGCAACCACATTTGCGGTAGGCAAAACAATCGTACTTACAAGTGCGAATCGCTATTAGGAAGGGGTGCCCTTGGAACGCCCGTCCTAATAGCGACTCGCAAACCCTATTTTCTGAGTTGGTAATAAGTTACAGACTCGCAAAATAGGGTTTGTACATACTACAACCCTTTTTAGCGGTCGCAAATGGCCCGATTTCCATTTGTGACTGCTAAAAACATCAGGCGCCACATCTCATATCCTTGAAATGCACCGCATTCTACTTGGCCATTAATGATCCCAGGTTGCCTGCCTGTGCAATCTCTAAAAATAGCAGGTTGAATTAAAAAAAACGACTCTGTTGGACAGCACCAGAAAAACAAATTTTCGATGCTTACAGCAGCATTTGAAAATGCATGAAACTCATCAAGGTAATTTTCTGCATAGCGATCACTTAGGAAAGGCATCATACCTTTCAGGGGATCTATTCTCTCAAATATAGTAGGTAAGTCACAGATTGAGTAGTCCGTGTCTTAGTCTCATAGGACAAAATAGTTGTTTATAAGTCTGATATCAGTTCTGCTGTATCTGATAGTAACAATACAATTGATCGAAGTTCATGTCAGACATACCAGATTCTGAGTCCTCTATGTCTTTTGGATTATGTAATTGTGTTTCTTCTCATATTTGGAATAAGTGGTTTCCATTTGAGATTTTTTTAGATTCTATACTGTGTGTGATGTTTTATCCTGATGTACTTTGCGGGCAGGGATGGCAGAAATGGTACTTTGTAGAGCATGTAGTTCAAATGACCACTTATCTCCTAATTTGTTCTACCCACAATATTCCTAACAATACAGAAACCCTTTCCATATTTTAAGATGTATTGCTTCATTCACTGATCATATCCGGCCTTGTTTCTACATGCAATTGTATTAGCTGCATTAATAGCACATTTATAAACCTAATCTAGTTACTATCTCAGATCATGTATGGATTTCATGTATGTGTCAGGAGAATTACCATCTGGGCAGGTGCCAAAACACAGATCATCTGGTAGGTGAGCATCTCTTCCAAGCATGAGATGAGAAAATATGGTGAATATACTGTTGAATTATTATTATTAGGGCTCCCGGTTTTATTGTATTTTTTTTTTAAGATTTCCGTTTGTATTTTTTCATATTTATTTTTTGGCCATCTTTTTGGTATTTATCCATATTTATTTTGTGTTTTGAGAATAAATGAACTCATAAAATGGTAGAGTTCCACATTTATTTAACTGAAAAACATGCAACCATACTTTGCTGCCTGTCGCGTTTTAGCAAATTAAGCAGCCAAATATAGAGAAACATAACACCCACAGGTAAATATCACCATTATAATACAAATATATGTTAACATATGCAGGTATTTATGGAAATCTCAACCTATTTTTTTAACTTCCGATGCTGTGTGTCTACTCAGCTATTGTCCTGGAAATCACGAAAGACAGCATGGAGAGTCACCCACAAGAAGCACAATTTTCTGTATTTTTCCGCTTTTAAAAATAAATACAGACAGGAAACACATTGTTTTCTGTCTGTATTTATCTGTAAAAATCAGTAAAAACAGAAAAGTAGGAGCCTTAATTATTATTTGTGCTATTATATACATGCACCAGCGTAGCTGTTGAATTTCTGTTTCTGTTATTCTTACAGATTTCCTAACAAGTCAATTAAGGTTCTACTGAGGCTTACTGGCTTTGTCAAAGGGTCGCCACATTTGTAATAATCATAACCACATGTTATACTTTGTCAAGGCAACCTTTTATGAGAAGTGATAATACATCTAAGGCAGGCCTACCGGCTTTGTCAAGAGATCATCACTTTTCCATTTATATGACAGGTCTACTGGCTATGTCAGGGTATCACATTAACAATAACATATTCACCATTAAAAACCAATGGGAATACAATGCAGATTCTTTAGAATAAGCATTGCAAGGTTTATCAGCAATAACATCAATAAAGAATCTGTATTCAAAACAATCACAAGCATATGAGTTAGCATTTGTTTAATTGTTTACAGGCTCTTACAGGTAGACATAGGATCATCCACAAGCGAACTCCCCTTCCCCAGAGACCAAGAGCAAAAGCTCCAGCTCTAGGAGTAGCTTAGTTCAATAGTAAACCTCTTCCAGGGTCAGGGATGTAATCCCCTGAGAAAGGTAGAGTTACTTTTCACAAAACATTTCAGTGAGACTGCTGCACCTCCTGCAGCCACCCCACACATTTAAAGTGCTCTTGTTGGTGCCTCTGTCTTCCTGGGGCCACCACAAGCAGAACAACTTATGCAAATCAGCTCTCGCAGGACATTATGGGGTGCTCCTCGGCCCAAGAAATGTATATTTTATTAGTGGCTCTCCCACTGCGCTGTTCTTTTTATTGTCAAAGTAAAGCGGCCTGGCTTTTAATAGGTACCCTGGTCCCTACCACGCCCCTCACATCTGCACAATCATTGGGGGCTGTGAGAGGAGCCCCAAGGCCCCTTACAAGCACAGCCGGCTTCCCACAGGCAGCTCCTGTGCTGCATGGGAGCTGGCATCTTCCATTTGGATCCGGCAGCATTGGGAACAACTATTTTCCTGTCCCACGGAGGGAGCAGCTCTGCTTGCTATTCTTCTGCTCCCACCCGTGGCAGTCTTGCTTCTGTCCTGGCAGGTGGTGGATGGGGTCCCCAGGACAGAATGTATTTTAATGGAAGGCTCTCCTGGGGCCAAAAGCGACTAGGGAAGGGTGGCCTAATGTATGCCCCTCTGCCCAGAAAGTGAAATAATTAATAATGCTTCAACCCCCAGGCCCTCGCCCATCCCGGGGCCCTGTGGGTAGGAGGGTTTCTATTGAGATTCGGCAGAGCGCTATGCACCTGTTTTTCTTCGGGTTCTTTTTTTAAAAGGCAAATCTTTCCAACAGCATATCTCGGGTCCCATTGGGCCGATTCTCTTCATCTTGGGTATCTTTGCTCATGGTGACCAGGTGTAACTACCAGGAGCATTTTTAGCAGGTCTCCTGGCCTCTAAAGGGGCTAATTCTGCAGGGATCTGGGTTTGCTGGGTCCCTGTGCCAACCTTCTCCTCTGCTTGGCTCCTGGTGCTCCTTTCCTGCTGTTGGGGCATCTTGTGCAGCTCTTCACAACCAGCCAGCACAAAAGCCTCCTTCCTACACTCCACAGGCCCCTGAGCCTCCTGGTTGTCTTGCAAAGCACCCACAGAGGGGCAGTAGAATCCAGGTATTTCCCCCAACAGGTCCTCAGGGTGAATAAGGTGGTCAATGCCAATGGTCCTAGAGAGTCCCAGCCTAATCCTGAGGGTCAGGTGGTGACAAAGCCTTTAGTCTATCTTTGCAATTCATCAGGTGGCTTTCCTTTTCAGCTGGGCATTGTTTCCACATTAGTCGCCTCCCAGGTTCAGAATCTTCTCAACTATCTGTCACTTTAATAGGCTTTTTAAGTGATGTTGGAAAGTTCTAGATACCAGGCACCATGGGCCAATCCTAGGATGCCACATCATCCCTTTCCCTTCTGACTCAACCCTTCTGCACAGCAGTTTGAGACAATCTAACATTGCAACATCAGATTTTCTCTGGAACCAGTTTCTCTCAGGGCCTCAGCTCTGTCCCTTGCTGACATCACTGCCAAGTCCCTTCTCACCAAAACTTCAAAGACAAGCCTCTTCTGTGTTGGCTCCAGAGGTCTAGTGGACTTGGGCTCAATCAGCCCAGGTTCAGTGTGACAAAGTAATGGTCAGATGCAGATTTTCCTCCCCACTCCTTCCTTTCTCAGGAGCTACTGATTTCCACTGTTGATCGCTCTTTTTGTGTGGTAGGCTTTTGGTCCCTCTCCTGGGGAGCAGAGTAATTAACTTAGCCCCGTAGGGGGGACAAAGGCCTGGAATCTGATTATGAGTTGAGCGAAAGAAATACGACAGTTAATGAAGTCCAATAAGATGTGGATATAGTGACAGGTGTAAGGTATGCCTTGTTCTTGCATATTTACATAGACATTCTATAGAACTATGCTTCCTGCAGGAGCTACACCTCACAAAGGGAACTCAGGCACAGCTCCGTGCGGGTGCGTTGGAGAGAAGCACATAGCCTCTTATTCTAGCTACACTTGCGGAGTTGTGATCCTCATCAGAAAGGGACTACCATGGCGAAAGCACAAGGTCATGAGTGACACACAAGGCAGATTTGTCCTTCTATCCGGTATTCTATATGACCACCCAGTCAAACCTCTTTCCATACACGGCCCTAATACAGACGACCCCCAGTTTTTTGTCAAGGTGTGACGCTTGGCTGGAACATTAGGGCCTGGTGCGATTTTCTGGGAGGGGACTTTAACGTGGCACTTAATCCTATGATGGATAGATCTGGTGATTCCAGACGCCGTCATCCCCGCACAGTTGCCCAGCTCCATTTGCTTATGGAAGACTTTGATCTGACAGATCTCTGGCATTTCCACCACACTGGTGACAAGGAGGGAACGTGCATATCGACGGCCCATGCTTAGTCGTCCCGCATAGACTATTGGCTGACATCACGGAACGCACTGTCCTAGACAGGGCTAGTCTTTAATTTACCCCGAACGTTATCCGATCATGCTCCAGTCTTATTGGAACTTCTGCTTCCAGACAGCCCCCCAGGTGCATTCACCAGGAGGCTCCCCACTGGTGCCCTGTAGGATCTCAGTGACATGGGGTACCAGTCAGTGCCGCCCCCTATCTCCCATTTTATGCGCAATCACGATGGAGTCGCTGGTGGCTCGGCTTTGCCAGCACCATGCCCATCGTGGTCTTGCATTCACTCCTCGCGTAATCTTAGTATCGCTTTATGGGGACGATATCACCCTATATGTTAGAAACCCCCACATAAATCTAAACCCCTTATCAGGGAGTTTACTAGATTTGCGGGCCTGTCTGGTATTGAGGTAAATTGGATGAACTCAGTCATTTTCCCCTTGACAATTGAAACAACACCTTTCCCCTCGATGTTCCCGCTGATGTGGGCTGATGGCCCATCAAGTATCTCGGGGTCTTGCTCAGCAGCGGCCCGTGCAGGTAAGAGCGATGGGGCGGTGGGGCCGGGTGGGGGATTTCGACAGATGACCACGAGGGAAAATCAAATAAATAAATAATTTTCCCTTGTCGTTGTCTGTCGAAATCCCCCACCTGGCCCCACCACCCCACCTCTCTTACCTGCACGGGCCACTGCTGGTCTGGCTAAGTAGAGATGTGGATGATATGTGGAGATCTAACTACGGGCGGTGATTTACCTGGCTGGAGGAGCGCATAGACGGCTGGCGTCGACTCTCACTATCACTTACTGGCCATCTGGCAATTGCTAAAATGATCATTCTTCCAAAGTTTCTTTACCTTTTTATCAGCTTGCTGTAGGAAAGGAGGATATGCTTCTTATGGTTACCCCCACTTTTTTGCTTGATGTGACACTGTTTTTGACTAGTCTGACTATGATCCTGCTAATCAGGACCCCAGTCTATCTGCTTTCTCCCTAAACTGTTGTGTTCAGTACCTAGGTACATCCCAGATTGGATACTGGGGTACCCTTGTCAGTCCCTAATATATGGTACCCATGTACCCAGGGCATAGGTACCCCAGAGGTCCTCCATCGGCTGAAGCATGTATTATGCCACCCAGGAGGGACCATTCCAAATGGACCTACAGGCCTGCCATTGCAGCCTGTGTAAGTCAGTGCTTGCACCACTTACTAAAGATATAGGTTTACTAAATCTGAGGGTCACTGCACTTAAAACCTATAAGTCTCCCCTATAGCAGGCCTTTACAATCCTGAAGGCAGGGTGCTTGGTTCTAAGTGAGAGGGTGCCCCTGCATGAGCAGGACACCCCTGCAGCCTACGGAGTCCATTCTCCCGGTTTGTCAGTGAAGCAGCCATATACTACATAGAGGGGCACCGCGTAATTACGCGATGACCATCTCGAAACTGGCTGCAACGAATCCTATCATGTTTGGTATCAAGCATGTTGGAATCATACCCCCACACAATAAACGGTGTGGGAGGTATGATTCCAAGCACTGGAAGAGCCCTCCGTTAGGCCCTCAGTGTTCCCGGTACCAGCCTTCTTGACCCGGACAGCACAACATGGTTGCTGCCGACCAACCATCATTTCTGAACTCCTGCTGCTGAGCCAAGCTCGAGCTGAGGAAGGTGGAACAATAGGCATTCTGTCACAGGGAGGTGTGACCACCTCCCAGTCAGGATTTAGTGTATTGGGGCTGGGTGGGTGCGCTTGCCAGCGCCTGAAAGTCTGCATGAGGGGCACATTTGGTGTCCCTGTGCATAGTCCAGTTAAAACCAGTCCTGGGAGCCATTGTCTCCCGCTCTGGCACGAAACTGGACAAAGGACATGGGAGGAAACTCCCCCCTGTCCAAACCCCCCCCCCCGGAAGGGTCCCCTGAATCGTCCCAACCCTTTCCTTAGGGTACTTAAGGGCTTACCTGAGTGTAGGTCCCTAGATTCGTCATGGACAAGATTCAGAACAGATACCACTGCACTTCTACCGTCTGGGCACTCTAGACTTAGCTGACTTCGTCTCCCTTTCAGTCTGCTGCATCATCTGTGCCTGTGCATCATACAGGAACCTTCCAAGGCCTGTGAAGCATCAAGGACTACTTAAGTAATCTCCCTTGGAGTGAAGGAGTCACTCCCCTGCATTCGCAGGCACCACAACACTGCTGACTGGTCTGCTGATCCCAAGCTCTTACAGATTCCGAAGGGTTCAACAACACAGGAGGTGGGTTTCTATGTCCCTCGAGGCTAGAGCTGTCCTCTCACTGAGATTGAGGACAGAATCCCTCGTGGGGGATGCAATACCCGAACCCCTGTGCACCGCGTACTTTTGCAAGTGCAAATGCTTGTTGGAAATTCTGCAGCAAGTGCATTAAGCTCCAAGTAGCTCCAGCCCCTGGCAACTTCTCCTGCAAAGATCTTCAACCACCTTGCACCGTGTGCTCCATGGCCTGTTGTTTTGTAAAGCTGCCCGAGGTCCTCCTGTGACTCCAGTGTATTCAACCTGTGGGTCCGGTGGGGGTCCTCTATATCTTTGTTGGACTCCCCTGATTGCTCTGGGAGTGCCCTGACTCCCCCTGCTTGTGGTGACTCTCTTGGACCTTGCTGGTCCCCTTCCTGCAACTTCTTGACTTCTTGACTTCTTGCATGGGTTGCTTTTGCCAAGGCTTGTTGGTGCTCCCGCGGGACACCGACCCCTCAGCACTCGACATCCTTTGTGGGACAGCTCGTATCCAGCTACAGGTTGTCCTCAGCATCGCCTGGTCCCCACAGTTGCAGAGTCAAGGTCATTGACATCTATCCTGAAGCTCCCGACATCTGTGGGCATTCGTCTACCGAGCCCCTGGTCACTCCCAGGTGACCCAGACTCTGTCCACATTTGGATTCCCATGAACACTTTCTCTTCTTCCAGCAGTGGCACTTTCCTGAAGTCCTCCATTGGGTTCGACTTCGGTTTCCAACACCACTTCACACCTATGCACCCGGCTTCCCTGGTGTAGGTAACGTGGGTACTAGGGCAACCACGGGTGGGGTGGCTCTCCAACCTTCTGCCTTCCACGGGGTTTCTTCAGGGTCCACTAGGAAGGGTCCTTAATCTTTAAAGATCCAACCGCGACTTACACGTAGAGTTGTACGGTGCCCGCGGTCCTGTTCTCACACTGCACGCGTCCTCCGTGGGGTCCCTGTCTACTTACCTTGGGTGGTTCCTTGGGTCCCCAGCGATTCTACAGCCTCTCGACATTGTCCTGGCTCGAGTAGTGGTTCTTATACCACTTTCTTAGTATATGGTTTGGTCCTCCCCTGGGGCCCACTGTGTATTAGTGCTTTTTACTGTGATTTCTTTGCTATAGTATTGTGTGCTTTGTGTATATCTCCATGTGGGAGATACTGTAACGTACTAGAGAGTATTCTATAATAATTGCATATTTTTATAAATACCTCGTGTGGTTCTCTTTCATTTAATCTATACTATTAGATTGCATTCTGGTAAAACAAGCTGCTTTACACTCCTTCAAGACTAAGCCTGAAGGCTGCTCTCCACAGCTACCACTTAGAGAGCTTTCTGTGGTTGTCTAAGACCTTTTAAATCACCATAAGGGTTGTCTGGACTGGTGCAGAGTGCCCACTCACATTAGTGGACATCATATACCAGGCCAGCTTCTCACATTGGTGTGCAGCGGATGGCATTCAAGCCTGCATTGTTTTACCAGATAAATCTTTGTATTGATTAACTGAAAAACCACTAGTACTATGCACATATAAATACAAGCTTAGAATAGTAAGTTCTACTGAACTTAGGGTTGGGTAAGTCAAGGGTCTAGCACACCCTTTCTCCAACCTCAGAGAGTTTAGTTCCCACTAGGTTAGGTAGGTGCAACACCACACCACACCACACTTAGAATGTCTACTAAAGGAGATGCCAGTGGCTCTCTGCCTTCTAGATACAGTGAACTTTCGTTCCAAGAACTGAAAGCACTGTGTGCCTCTATAAAGCTGAATACAGGGAGAAGTGCCAACACTCAACGTCTGGTAGAGGTGTTACTGTTAGATGACCTGAGGAAAGCCTCTGGGTCAGATGAACAGGACAGAGTGGGTGGGCAGGGGACTGAAGATAGGACAGGAGGGGGGCCCCTCTTTGAACTTGAATCTAACCCTGACCAGGTGGAGCATGATAGCTTCCACCTGGATAACTCAGACCTCCCAGAGGAAGCAGTAGAGTGCCCAGAAGGTGCCCCCTTTGTCCCTTCTGGGAGAGTGCAGAGTAGACAGAGGAGGTCTAGATCCTCCTCTAGAGAATCCAATGCCTCAGGACAGTCAGTAGGGACCTCCATTTCTAGTAAGGGAGGGAACTCTTTGAATAGGGAATACCAACTGCTTGAACTTGAGAAAGCTAGGCTTAGGCTCAGGAAAGAACAGTTGGCCCTTGACAGAGAGTCCCTAGAAGTCCAGAAGGCTAGAAAGAAATTGGGACAAGAGTCCGATGGTGGCAGCAACAGTGTCCCTAGAAGTAAGGAACATTCCTTTGACCATAGGAACCTGAGCAAGATTGTCCCTCCCTACCATGTTGGGGATGACATCCACAAATGGATAACTACTTTAGAGAGGGCCTGTAAAGTGCAGAAGGTCCCTCAAGTGCAGTGGGCAGCTATCTTGTGGCTCTTCTTTGCTGACAAAGGTAGAGATACGGTCCTCACTGTTAGAGAAGAGGATGCTGACAATTACTCAGTTTTGAAGAGTGCTCTCATTGATGGGTTTGGCTTAACCACAGAACAATACAGGATTAAGTTCAGAGACACCCAGAAGGCACAGAATCAGGATTGGGTAGACTTTGTGGATAGTGCTATTAAGGCTCTGGAAGGCTGGTTACTTGGCAGCAAAGTGCAGGACTTTGATGGATTGTACAATTTGATTATGAGGGAGCAGATCCTTAATAATTGCCAGAATCAGTTGTTGCATCAATACCTGGTAGACTCAGATCTGACTTCTCCCCAAGAATTGGCAAAGAAGGCAGATGAGTGGGCCAGGACCAGGGTGAAGCAGAAAACCCAGAACAATAGTGGTGACCAGAAGAAGCAAGATTCTTCAAAAGCTCAAGATAAGGGTGGGGACAAGGGTAAAGACAAAAACAAGTCTTTATCAGGGCCCCAAAAACCTGCATCTGGGGGAGTCACAATCCAACAAGGGAAAAGGAAAAAATAAACCTTGGCGTTACTTTTGCAAGGTAAAGACCCATTGGACAAAATATGCTGATTGTCCGAAAGCCAAGGAAACTACTCCTACCACCACTGCCCCTAAGGCAACTGCTCCCCCTAGCACAAGTACAAGTGGTGGTACAGGGAACAAGAGATTAGTGGGATTAACCTTGGGCTCTGAGGTGGGTTCTGGCTCAGTCAGAACTCCAGCTCAGGCTGTTCTAGTTTGTGATGGTGGCATAGATCTTGCCACCTTACTTGTCAGTAACCTGGGCAAGTACAGACACTAGCCTTTGATTAATGGAACAGAGGTGATGGCCTACAGGGACACGGGCCAGTGTCACAATGGTGACAGAGAAACTTGTATCTCCTGGACAGATCATACTTGGTGAGATGTACCAAGTGACCAATGCAAACAATGTCAGGACTGACCATTCCTTGGCAGTTGTTAATTTCAACTGGGGAGGGGTAACTGGCCCTAAAAGAGTTGTGGTAAGTTCACACCTACCAGAAGATTGTTTGTTGGGAAATGATTTGGAGACTTCAGCTTGGGCTGATGTTGAATTTAGGACTCATGCTGCAATGTTGGGCATCTTTGCAGAGATGTTTGCTGTGACTAGGTCACAAGCCAAACTGACATCCACTGAACAGGCCCTGGATCCTGGAACAATGGACCAGGTGCTTTCCAAGAGAAGGAGCAGGAGGAGAAAGGCTGTGTCTTCTCCCCAGACTCAAGGTGAGGATCAGTCTCTTGAGGGAGATGATCTTGGTCCCTGTGAAGGAACTGTCCCAGATGAACTTGAGCCTGATCAGGTTGAGTTCCTGGGGACATGGGGCCCTTCCAGGGCAGACTTGAGTTTGGAGTAGCAAACCTGCCCCATTCTTGAACCCCTTAGACAGCAAGCTGCTGCTGAGGCTGCTGGGAGTGTCAGTGGGCCCCACAGGATCTACTGGGATGAGGGACTCCTTTACTCAGAGGGTAGAGACGCCAAGCCTGGTGCCACCAGGAGGTTGGTTATACCTCTGAAGTTTAGGGGCTTCCTACTCACCCTAGCACATGACATTCCCCTGGCAGGACACTTAGGCCAAAGTAAGACTTGGGACAGGCTTGTCCCTCACTTTCACTGGCCTCACATGTCTGAGGACACAAAGGAGTTTTGTCGCTCCTGTGCCACTTGCCAGGCCAGTGGTAAGGCAGGTGGTACTACAAAGGCCCCCCTGATATCATTTCCAGTGGTGGGGGTTCCCTTTGAGAGGGTTGGGATTGATATCATTGGTCCCATGAACCCTCCTACAGCATCTGGGCACAGTTACATTCTAGTGGTGGTGGACCATGCCACTAGGTACCCATAAGCAATTCCCCTTAGAACCACCACAGCTCCTGTTGTGGCCAGAGCCCTCCTGGGATTTTTTTTCCAGAGTGGGTTTCCCTAAGGAGGTTTTAACTGACAGAGGTACAAACTTCATCTCAAGTTATATTACTGTAATGTGGAAGTAATGTGGTGTGAATTACAAATTCATCACACCCTATTATCCACAATGGAATGGGTTAGTTGAAAGGTTCAACAAACCCTCAAGGGCATGATCATGGGCCTCCCAGAAAAGCTTAGGTGAAAATGGGATGTTCTTCTGCCCTGCCTTCTCTTTGCCTACACAGAGGTCCCTCAGAAGGGGATTGGCTACAGCCCTTTTGAACTTCTGTTTGGGCATCCAGTTAGGAGTCCCTTGTGTTTGGTGAAGGAGGGATGGGAGTTACCTCTCAAACCTCCCAAACAAGACATAGTGGACTATGTACTTGGTCTCCGCTCCAGGATGGCTGAGTACACGAAGAAGGCAAGTAAAAACCTGGAGGCCAGTCAAGAATTGCAAATAGCTTGGCATGACCAAAAGGCTGTCCTGACTGTTTACCAGCCAGGCCAGAAGGTGTGGGTGTTGAAGCCTGTGGCCCCAACAGCTCTCCAAGACAAATGGAGTGGACCCCACACTATCATTGAGCAAAAAGGTGAGGTCACCTACCTGGTGGACCTTGGCACTCCCATGAGCCCCTTTAGGGTGCTCCATGTGAACAGGCTCAAACCTTTTGTGGACAGGGCTGACATGGGCTTGCTCATGGCAACTGATGAGGGACAGGAGGAAGAGAGTGACCCTCTCCCTGATCTCCTCTCACAAAACCCTGATGATGGGTCAGTAGATGGTGAAGCCTTGGCAGGTAGCCTCACTGACCAACAGCAGATTGATTGCAGGAATGTCCTCAGTCAATACAGGCATATTTTTTCTTTGACACCCAGTCAAACCACCTGGTGTACCCATGAAGTGGACACAGGTGAGAATCTACCTGTTAAGAATAAAATCTACAGACAGCCTGACCATATCAGAGATTGCAGGAGGACAGAGGTCCAAAAGATGCTGGAATTGGGAGTGATTGAGCCCTCAGATAGCCCTTGGGCTAATCCAGTGGTCCTGGTACCAAAACCCCATACCCAGGGTGGTAAGAGAGAGATGAGGGTTTGTGTGGACAACAGGGGACTCAATGCAGTCACCAGGACTGATGCTCACCCTATTCCTCGGGCAGATGCGCTTATTGACACTTTGGCCTCAGCCAAATTCTTAAGCACATTTGACCTTACTGCTGGCTATCGGGAAATCAGACTAGCTGAGGATGCCAAACCAAAAACAGCATTTTCAACACTTAGTGGGCATCATCAATTCATTGTGATGCCCTTTGGTTTGAAGAATGCACCTGCCACATTCCAAAGGCTGGTGAACAAAGTTCTCACGGGTCTGGAAGCCTATAGTGCAGCATAACTTGATGATATAGCTGTCTTTAGCTCCACCTGGGAGGATCACCTGGTCCACCTGAAGAATGTTTTGGAGGCTCTGAAGAAAGCAGGCCTCACTATCAAGGCTACTAAGTGCCAGATAGGGCAGAGCAAGGTTGTGTACCTGGGCCACCTTGAAGGTGGAGGCCAAGTTCAACCACTTCAGAGTAAAATCCACACCATAATTGGCTGGGTTGCTCCAACTACCCAGACTCAGGTCAGAGCTTTCTTGGGCCTGACTGGGTATTACAGGAGATTTGTAAAAGAATATGGGTCTATAGCGACTCCCTTGAATGATCTCACCTCCAAGAAAATGCCCAAGAAAGTTCAGTAGACAGTAAGCTGTCAGGAGGCATTTGATGATCCCAAGCAGGCCATGTGCACTGCTCCCATTCTGCAGAGTCCTGACTACTCTAAACAATTTATTGTCCAAACAGATGCATCTGAGTTGGGGGTAGGGGCTGTGTTGTCACAACTTAATGCAGAGGGCCAGGTTCAACCAGTAGCTTTTATTAGCAGGAGGTTGACCCCCAGAGAGAAACGTTGGTCAGCTATGTAGAGAGGGAAACCTTTGCTGTGGTCTGGGCCCTGCAGAAGTTGAGGCCATACTTGTTTGGCACTCACTTCATTGTTCAGACAGACCATAAGCCCCTCTTATGGCTAAAACAGATGATGGGTGAAAACCCCAAACTTTTGAGGTGGTCCATTTCCCTACAGGGGATGGACTATACAGTGGAACATAGACCTGGGAGTAACCATGCTAATGCAGATGGACTCTCCAGATATTTCCACATAGAAAATGAAGACTCAACTGGGCAAGGTTAGTCTAATCTCCTTACGTTTGGGGAGGTTGTGTAGGAAAATAGGATCTGATTCTTATGGTTTCCTCCACTTTTTTGCTTGATGTGACACTGTTTTTAACTAGTCTGACTGGGATCCTGCTAATCAGGACCCCAGACTTTCTGCTTTCTCCCTAAACTGTTGTGTTCAGTACCTAGGTACATCCCAGATTGGATACTGGGGTACCCTTGTCAGTCCCTAGTATATGGTACCCATGTACTCAGGGCATAGGTACCCCAGAGGTCCCCCATGGGCTGAAGCATGTATTATGCCACCCAGGAGGGACCATTCAAAATGGACCTACAGGCCTGCCATTGCAGCCTGTGTAAGTCGGTGCGTGCACCACTTACTAAAGATATAGGTTTACTATATGTAAGGACACTGCACTTAAAACCTATAAGTCACCCCTATAGCAGGCCTTTACAATCCTGAAGGCAGGGTGCTTGGTTCTAAGTGAGAGGGTGCCCCTGCATGAGCAGGACACCCCTGCAGCCCACGGAGTCCATTCTCCCGGGTTGTCAGTGAAGCAGCCATATACTATATAGAGGGGCACCGTGTAATTACGCGATGACCATCTCGAAACTGGCTGCAATGGATCCTATCATGTTTGGTATCAAACATGTTGGAATCATACACCAACACCATAATTGGTGTGGAAGGTATGATTCCAAGCTCTGGAAGAGCCCTCCATTAGACTCTCAGTGATCCCGGGACCAGCCTTCTTGACCCGGACAGCACAAAATGGTTGCTGCCGACCAGAGACACATTTCTGCCCTCCTGCTGCTGAGCCAAGCTTGAGCAGAGGAAGGTGGAACAATAGGCATCCTGTTACAGGGAGCTGTGACCACCTCCCAGAGAGGATTTAGTGTATTGGGGCTGGGTGGGTGCGCTTGCCAGTGCCTGAAAGTCTGCATGAGGGGCACATTTGGTGTCCTTGTGCATAGTCCAGTTCAAACCAGTGAACTCCCCCTGTCCAGACTCTCCCCTGGGAGGGTTCCCTGAATCGTCCCAACCCTTTCCTTAGGGTACTTAAGGGCTTACCTGAGTGTAGGTCCCTAGATTTGTCGTGGACAAGATTCAGAACAGATACCACTGCACTTCTACCATCTGGGCACTCTGGACTTCGCTGAACTTCGTTTGGGCCTGACTTCGTCTCCCTTTCAGTCTGCTGCATCGTCTGTGCATCATACAGGAACCTTCCAAGGCCTGTGAAGCATCAAGGACTACCGAAGTAATCTACCTTGGACTGAAGGAGTCACTCCCCTGCATTCGCAGGCACCGCAACACTGCTGACTGGTCTACTGATCCCAAGCTCCTACGAACTACGAAGGGTTCAACAACACAGGAGGTGGGTTTTTACATCCCTTGAGGCCAGAGCTGTCCTTTCACCGAGATTGAGGCCAGAATCCCTCGTGGGGGCTCCAATACCCGAACCCCTGTGCACCGCGTAATTTTGCAAGTGCAAATACTTGTTGGCAATTCTGCAGCAAGTGCATTAGGCTCCAAGTAGCCCCAGCCTCTGGCAATTTCTCCTGCAAAGATCTTCAACCACCTCGCACCGTGTGCTCCGTGGCCTGTTGTTTTGTAAAGCTGCCCGAGGTCCTCCTGCGACTCCAGTGTCTTCGACCTATGGGTCCGGTGGGGGTCAACTATGTCTTCTTTGTGATCCCCTGATTGCTCTGGGGTTGCCCTGACTCCCCCTGCTTGTGATGAGTCTCCTGGACCTTACTGGTCCGCTTCCTGCAACTTCTTGGCCTCCTGCGTAGGTTGCTTTTGCCAAGGCTTGTAGGTGCTCCCGCCGGACACCGACCCCTCAGCACTCAACATCCTTTGTGGGAAAGCTCGTATCCGGCTCCTGGCCATCCTCAGCGTCGCCTGGTCTCCACAGCTGCAGAGTCAAGGTCATTGACATCTATCTTGAAGCACCCGACATCGGTGGGCATTCGTCAACCGAGCCCTGGTCACTCCCAAGTGACCCAGACTCTGTCCCCTCTGATTTCAGGTACTCTTCATCAAGAATCCACGTTTGCATTCCTACAAACACTTTCTCTTCTTCCAGCAGAGGCACTTTCCTGAAGTCCTCCATTGGGTTCGATGGCGGTTTCCGACACCACTTCACAACTATGCACCCGGCTTCCCTGGTGTAGGTAACGTGGGTGCTAGAGTATCCACGGGTGGGGTGGCTCTCCAACCTTCTGTCTTCCACTGGGTTTCTTCAGGGTCCCCTGGGAAGGGTCCTTAATCTTTAAAGATCCAACCGCGACTTACAAGTAGAATTGTACGGAGCCCGCGGTTGTGTCCTCACACTGCACGCGTTCTCCATGGGGTCCCTGTCTACTTACCTTGGGTGGTTCCTTGGGTCCCCAGCGATTCTACAGCCTCTCGACATTGTCCTGGCTCGAGTCGTGGTTCTTATACCACTTTCTTAGTATATGGTTTGGTCCCCCCCGGGGCCCACTCTGTATTAGTGCTATTTACAGTGATTTATTTGCTATAGTATTGTGTGCTTTGTGTATATCTCCATGTGGGAGATACTGTAACGTACTAGAGAGTATTCTATAATAATTACATATTTTTATTAACACCTTGTGTGGTTCTCTTTCATTTAATCTATACTATAAGATTGCATTCTGGTAAAACAAGCTGCTTTACACTCCTTCACGACTAAGCCTGAAGGCTGCTCTCCACAGCTACCACTTAGAGAGCTTTCTGTGGTTGTCTAAGACCTCTTAAATCACCATAAGGGTTGTCTGGACTGGTGCAGGGTGCCCACTCACATTAGTGGACATCATATACCAGGCCAGCTTCTCACACTTGCAAATTCCCCTGCCCTTATACTTCCTCCGGCAGCTTTGGTCATTTCTGGTCTCTTTGGCTTGGGTGGGAGGACAGTCACGCATCTCTTGGGAGATTTTGACACTACATTTTGAACAGGGTGGCTCGGGTGCCCCTGACATTGACTTTTACTACTATGGTGCTCAAGCACAATTAGTCCATCACTGGCTTTTTCCTACGCAATTCCTTGCTCACAAGACCCCAGAATCCAATCATGCAGCACTGTGTACTTTATCAACAGCAATGTTTCTTACCCCCAAGCAACCACAGGCACAGATCGATGCTGTGGCATGCACTGTGTTGGTGTGGAATGAGCTTAGACGCAGGGCCCGAGTTGAGCATCTCTTCGTCCCTACTGTTCAGCTCATTGGACACCCTTCCTTCCCCATCACTCAGGACTCCGGCACCCTCTCTAGAATGTGCAAACTGCAATCATGGGCTCCATTTACCTCGAGGGGCATTTGTCTCACTGCAGCAGGCGACACAGGTGAGAATGCCAACCTATTAGACATGCTCACATACTATCAACTATATGCTGGGACCCACGCTGTGCACGCCACACCCTGGATGTCCGGCCTAAGTTTCAGGTATTAGAAGTGGCTCTCACAACCCCATCCCCCCACAAGTTGATAGCGCAAATATACGTGCGGATGCAGAACTCTGCACCAATCAGAATCCCATGTAGTAGATACGCATGGGACACTGATATATCGGCCCCTCTCGCGGATGAACAATGGCGCTATTGCTGCTCCCAGGCTCGTGCCCCCAACTATAGACTTCGTCTTGTCCATTTCAAATACAGCCACCGCTTCTATTGCACTCCCAAACAGCTCTTTAGGATTGACTTGAATGCAGATTCACACTTTGTGCGCTGCACGTTGCCTGGGACTGCCTTGGCGTATATGATTTTTGGGCTGAGGTTTTTGTGACGTTCACGGATATTACAGGACACGTTCTCGATAGTACTCCCGTAGTTGCGCTACTGGTCTATGTCAGAGAGGTGCCCCCAGAAGTGCGTAAACTAACTGCACTCCTCTTATTGCTCACCAAGTGCAGGGTTGCAATGGGATGGGGACGCTGTGCATTGCCACTTGCGTCTGACTGGCTCAAAGATGCTGCGTACTGCCAGGAACAACTTGCTGCCTTTTAGGAGCTAATGCCCTTGCGCTCTTGACCTAAGGATATTTGCGGCCCCCTTGAATTATACTTACGTGCTCGAGCAGAACAGCAGAATAGCTGTCTGAAATTGTAGACGCTGCGCCTTTGGCATCCGCAGATAGTGCTAATTCTCGCTATGCCCAATACTGTCATCAGCCCAATGAACCTCTTACATTGCTGCATGATACAGGACCATGCGATACCGCTCCTCAACTGCGCATACTTTAATCTGTGATTCCTGAGTGACAGTTTTCTTCAGTTCCTTGTCTTTTCCCTTTTTTTCTTTTCTTTCTATTAACAGCATAATACGGATTGCAGTACTTATTCCAAAATATACCTGCTTTTGTATCAGTGTCATTGTCAATTATGTGATCGATGCAACTTCTATAATTCTGCACTGTTTGAGACTTAATAAAAAGATATATTTTTTTAAAACGTGGACATAGTGTGGTGGTAACTGCAAATTCAAACTCAGCTTGCATGTTTTGCCCCAGTTTTCTACCTTGCTGGACCCTGTAGGCCTAAGTCGAGCGAAACTGTCCTTTAGGCTGATTTCACCTATATATATATATAATACAGTGAAAGCACTACAAATTCAGATTCATACTCTATGAATGCCCACTCAGATTACAGGGCCAACCCTAGGTCAGCACCAATCCTTGCATAGTCCATTCTGTGACAGGCTACCTGTTCACAGATACCAGGCTGCGCACAACAGTAACACACAACGGTAATCTCACACACACTGCCTGCACATGTGTGCACACACGTCTGCACGTGTTCATGTTTCCCAGCCCAGTTCTTCCTACCCTAGCTGCGCAAGAATATTTTTAGGTTGAGCCTAGCGTTGCAGCGCATGCGCTGCTCGCTTTGCGAGGCATGCAGTATTCAGAATACCGTGGAAGCTTTGTGTAAGCTCCGCCCACTCTCCGCCCATCTTTTTAATTGGCTTTTGTCTTAAATGCTGCCTTCCGATTGGTTTTAGGCTTGTTAGTCCCTCCTTATGACGGCCATGTCATCATTTGTGTCCTTCCATGGCTACTCGCCCCTTTACTTTCAACACTATTTTCTTTCCGTGCCTCCCCCCCTCCCCTCCCGCAGTCCATGACTTCTCGGCCCCCCCACCCCGCACTCCCGTTTGTGCCTTTTTGCCCGCCTGCACTCCCGTTTCCAATGCAATAGGTCTCGCGTAAATGCGAGTCCTATTGCATTGCAAATGCTTGTTTACATTGAGGCATCAAAATTCTTGGAAATACCTGAAATAGAGTCAGATACCTCTTATTGGACAGAGACCTCAATAAAAGTATTTAAATTGCCACAAAACATTTGTGCCTCTTTATCTTCCTTAAATTGTCCTGAGACATTTTACAATAAATAATATATTCTTCAATTAATATGTTACCCATGTAGGTTGAAAGGCCAAAGGCAAACCTAAGCCAACCCTAAAAATAAATAAATATATATACAACCAGAAATTTAACAGATTTTACGTAGGAATTGGCACTTATTGATACTTGATGAGCATTTAAAGGATTAACCTGAAGTGAATAGATGTGAATCTAAACTGACATTATTGCTTGAAACTGAGAATACACGGGGACACAATATTGATGTGGAATTTCATGTGCATCTTTGAGACTGAAACTTTTAGTGACATAGATTTTTTATCCTGTGCCGATGTCCTATGTTTAGGTTGTAATTGAAAAGTATTGACATGAGTGTGTATATCCTGTCTATATAAATACAACTGTGCGAATATATATTATGAATTGGATGTGATAACCCTTTTATCCTAAAAATGAATTTGTGAGAATTACAGTGCAATGTGGAAGTCATTTTAGTACCTTAGCTCTTTACCCATATAACAGGATGTAATATTAAATATGTTCCAGCACTTTAGGAAAACCAAATCTCAGATTTTTAAATTGCTCATGCAGTTTTTGGTCAAAGGTCATATATATATATGGAATGAAAAGGAATCAATCGGATAGAAAATATATAAAAGGAGGTTGCACTTAGGGAGATAGACGGATCCGCGAATCCATGAGCTCACCAACGCGTTGTGATTGGCTGGCCGCAGCCTGAAGGAAAAGGTGCAGCACCATCTTAGGACTTGGAGACTCGGTCCCCGAGTCCTATGAAAGAAAAGAAAAGAAGATTTAAACGGGCAGGATAGGGGTAACCCCCAGGGGGTCATATTAAAAAATCTATATATTTTTTTCGGTTCTGTGGATCTACGCATCCATGGTGATAGCCAGTACAACCCACTTGGGCAACACCAGTGCAACACCCTTGGGGTTTCGGAGTGGATCCGCAGATTCTGAGCAAATCTCCAAGGGTGTCGTGCTGGGTGCCATGTGGATCCACAGAACCCCCAAAAAATAAAAAAGGGGGTTGGGCACCTATGGGATGTTGGGTTCAGGGCCTGTTGGGGCAAAGGCTGTGCAAGGCCGTGGTTGGGGACATGATGGTCAGGCCCTGTGCCCAAACCCACACCTCGCCAAAGCCGAGCCTAGCAGGGTGTTGAGAGCACAGCCCCACGTCACACACGGCAATAGACATCTCACTTTACATTAGAAAAACATAGAAATTCAATGAAAGAAATACAAAGGTTAAAGGGATGTTATTATTAGTTGGAAATGTCAGTTAAAAACTTAACAAAACCAATGAAATTCACCTGTTACAGTTATCTCAGGTAACTATAACTCGTGCCCTAAAGAAGCTATAACTCACACCCTCACCATGCACTGCTTCTACCCTCGTATATTACATCACTCATGACATGTTCAATTATTTCATTGATAACATCCCTAATGATACCAGAGATTACATCATTAATGACAAAATTATGCATGGTGGGGGCGCGAGTTACAGTTATACTGCAGAACGCCACTTAGTAGCAACCTCTTGTGGTGCACCCTTGCAATTCAGAAATTGTGGCACGCTGCAAAACACCTGCTCATCCAGTGATTGTTCCAGAAAGAAAAGATGCAAATACTGCACAGTGAAGTCTACTAGGTGACTGGTTGTGCTTTTGTTAGGCTGGTGGATTGTGGCAGGAATATGTTGTTGAAACACTAAATGCAGAGGAGAATGATCATATGTCTCAAAAATTAAAACTGATATATCTTTGTAATATTTTTTGATTCCATGTTGCATATATATAATAATGCCCAGCATGCTCGTACCTAGTGGTCAAAGTGTGAAAGAGGCAGCAGTAGAAATATTGAGTGGCATGTTGAGGGACAAGTGAAAGCATAGGCCCTAGAATGGCCACAAGTAGTGTTCTTAAGGCCTTCTACCCCAACTATGGTGCAAAACAAAAGCACCTGCAGGAAAGCGCAGTTCAGCAGACTGCAGGAAAGTAAGGATCTGCAAGGAACAACTTCCTGCACATAATCAATAGGTGCTTGTGTTGGCGCTAGGCAGCTAATTTTAGCACCAGCCCTAGGGAAAACACTGGGATGGGCCGTATTGTTGTAAATATGGCGCATCCCTGCGTTTTTGAAATGTTGGAGCGCAGCGCTGCCAATTTTGGCGCAGCTCTGCGCTCCAACATTTTGTTGTTAATATGCCCCTTACTGTTTAGGAAGGTATAATGTACACCAGCTTTTGAAAATGTGTTTCTTTGTAATCACCTCTTTCTTTTTCGTTTTCAATAACTAAAATCTATACTAACAAAATTAGTAAGAAGACTCGGGTACCCCAGTCACTCGTTCTTGGCTGCAAAACGTCACCTAGTAATAGCATTTAGTACTGCACCCATGACATTCAGCGATCTTGCCAGCTAGAACTCCATCTAGCAGCGTCCTGTGGTTCTGCAAAGCGCCATCTGGTAACACACTATTCTAACGTAGCACTATAATTCAAGAAATGGTTGAAAACTGGTCATCATGCTCTGGCAAGTGATTAAAGTGGAAGAAATTGTAGTGAAACTATTGAAAGGAGTGAAGGGGCGGGTAAGGGTGTGGCACTAGAATGGGAAAAGTATTGTGGAAACTATGCGATGACAGAAAGGGCTAGGGAGTACCAAGCAATATGTCACTATAAAAATCAAGAAAAAACACATGAAGGCTTGATACTGCTGGAACCAAAAAGAACATAAATCACGAGCTGAAATGAAAGAAGCATTAGTGGAATAATTGAGGAGGGAGCCAAGTGGGCAGAGAAGGAGGAACATGAACACCCGAAGATTTGTCCTGAAAAGATGCCCTCTAAAGCAAGGTTAGAAACAGAAATAGCTACAGCTGTGAAGTCGGGATTTGAAAGCTGCATCAAAGGGGTGATCTACACTGGCTCAGATCATCATCACAACAATATTATGTGTTTCTGGGTAAGAACTGAGTTGTTCATGTTGCAGATGAGCGGACGCAAGACGCTTGGAGGAGGAGTCACGTCACGAGACAGAGGATCGGCGGTCGGCGGTTGGCGAGTAGGGGGTCGGGTGAGGAGTGAGGACCTGTCGTCACCGCCTCCACCGAGAGCCATCGTGAGTGCCCGAGGATCAGGGAATTTTGTGGCTTGGCCACTGCGGTCTTCATTGTGGCCCTTTGCGGCCACCTATAGCACATCAAGTGTGCCCGAGGATTGGGGGTCTTTGCGGCTGCGGCTCGGCCACTGCGGACTTCATTGTCGCCTCCTGCGGTCGTGTATAGCACACCAACTGCCCCACGGATGAGGAGAAAGGCAGGAATAAGGCAGTCTCTGCTGCCGCCGCCAAGAGTCATCATGTCCCCTCCATTGTAGCCGCATATAGTACATCTACTGCCGCATACCATTTCCGTTAAGAGTTACAGTCACGCACCGACCAGCCGTTCCTCTCGGATTCATCAGGAGGGGCCATTACTGCTAATGGTGGTGGCAGGTGGCGCTTGGTGTGCTGTGGAGGCTCCCTGGCCCGGTTCTGGAAGCGCTGCCTTTGTTGGAGCTGCTACCGTTCGGTGTTTGGATTTGGAGTTGCGCCCCCCACACCTCTAAACCTTTAACCTCCCTGTCCAGCATGTGAAGAAGGTGAGAGTATGAGTGTGGAGTGTTGCCAAAGCCCCCTGCGGAGATGGCCCAGCTAGGTCAGGATGCGGTTTGTGGGATGGCCTGGTGTGCTCCGCTCAGTCTCGATTAGCGTATTTGCTCGCCTGTTCGTCTGCTTGTTCAACTGACCCACCTGATTTACCTGTTCACCTGCCTCATTTGCCCTCCTCAACCATCTTTACTCATTCAAGTATCGGCCCTTACTGGCCCTCCCCCACTGTGAGGTAATTTGGACATTGTTTTCTATGCATTTTTTTTTTCTACATTTACTGAAAGGACTTACCTGGGTTTTACTGAGGCTGTAAGCGGGTCAATATAAAATCCCTCCATTTTTTTAGTGCTGCTAATTCACCTTTAATGCGCCCTTAGTGATCCCGGCGACCAACCATCTTTATTCCCTTTTCTTGGGCGACCCTCTTTTTTCCTCTCTTTTTGAAAACTGTTGGTGGGTACACCAGTGGTATTTGTGGTATTGGCGTTACAGTGGATATTTGAAGATTAGTAACAAGACTAGCAAAGGTGTGTTAACCCACAAATTTTGCTGGTGATGCCATCCCGGTGCCTGTGTTCAGGGCGCTCAATCGCTCTTTTAGGATCTTCCGCAGGGTCGCCACGGTTCTCATCAGGGTTAGCCAGATGTGCATCTGATAACTCCAGCCCCCCTAAATTACAAAAGACCATCAGGCTAAAGAAAGCCCGGGGTCACCTATCCTTCCGTGTTGTCAATGTTCTCGAAGGGCCCGAGGGGCACAATGTTAAAAGATAAAGTACCGGGAATGGCCTCTGGTGTAGTTAACATGGATGAGGCAGGCGTATGTGCTGCCCTTTCCGAGGTGACTGTGCCACACTTCCTCAAGCTCACCTATCAAAGCACCGGGGTAGCACTTCCTTTGACTCAGACTATTGATGAGTGTGCTGTAATGATAGCGGTCGAAGATATAGAGATGGACATGGATATGGTTACGGAAGACGTCAAGGTTCAAACCGAAGCCAAAATAAATGTTGCGGCTAAGCAGCTGTCCGAATACCTAGGTCCATTGACTTTGGTCGAAAAAACAGGCCTTTCGAATGTCGTAGAACCATCTCTTAGCCACTCTTTCTTTAAAATGACCCCACAAACTCCACAGATTATAGACTGCAGCCTTGTACCTGGGGACTTGGAGGATTATACTATGCCAGACATTGCCAAACCGATGGAAAATAACCAAGCAATGGCGGCTAATTTGAATACGCCAGTTGCCCAGGAACTGGCATCCAGACCGACATTGGACAATCATGCTAGCTGCCCCCGCATGCCTGCTTTGTTTAGTAGTACACCCTCTAGTGCGTCTTTTGCGCAATTATTGGGTTTATCAAAGTCTGAGGTATCTCCAAATAAAAGGGTACAAGATTCTTGGCAATTTTTAAATGAAGGGGATAATGGATTGGGGGGAGTGGGGGTTAATTATGACATACTTTATGCACTAGAGAGGATTCTCTCATCTATTTTAACCCTGCTTGAGAAATCCACCGCTAATTCTGACCACATGCTCGATGTTCTTTCTCCAATTTTAATGGGGGTCCAGAAAATCAATTCTGCCGGTCCTTAGTTAGGGAATGCAGATAAGGGTATTGATATGGGTACTGATCTAAAATCTCAGGCAAGTCTGACTAACATAGGGGTTTCGGAAATGGGAATCCAGGTGGGGGCTTGGGAAGATATGGGGGCTTCCCCCATAATATCGGCCAGAGATAGCCCTTTGTCAGGTATCGCACCCAAAAATCAAGCGGTAGGTGACTATTCGTATGTTGGTCCTGGGGTACACACAAATGTAATAGCACTTAAGAATCCGCTGCAGGTTTACCCTATTTTCAAAAAAAGGAACATCAGCGTGTCTTGTGTTACAGATATATTAATTGATCCACCCCTCATCAAAGACCTAGGGTTGATTTAGAAGCAGTTCCCCCCAGGGAGGGCGTCCCTCTCATAGAAAGTAATGGACTAAAAAGACGGAGGGAAAAGAAGAGTAGGATTTGGCGTATTACAAAGCGTAAGCCCAAAAAACTGAGGTTCCCTACGGTATTGGAGGAGCTTGGCACCTTGACTTCGCACCGAAATAGAAACGAACTGAAGCCCACCAAGTCAGACGACGTCCAGAATTTGGGGATACATCTTACCCTTCCCCTTACTATGATATATGACCCTGTACGGGAGGGTTTAGGGACGATGGAAAGGCAGGAGGACGTAGGGATAGCCAGAGATAATGGGGGGGGAATACATGGGAGAATCACAAAGCAAGTATTGATTTGGATTCAGAGTCCAATGTAATAAGGAAAGCCCATGATCTGGTGAGCTTAGCCGTAAAGACTCATGATGTTGTGTTAGAGGTAGGGCAGGTTGTGGATAATGTCCTGCCAATCCTCCCCAGCAGGGATACTCTCCCTGTATTGATTGATTCCAGTCAGGGGAGGTCTTTGGAGGGGGTATCTGACCATGCCTTCAGCACAGGGCAAATGTTAGAGTTAGGGATTGACCAAAGGCTAAGTGATAATGTACTTGTAGGATATAGATCAGGGCAAGCATCTAATATTCTGATTTTCACTTCACTATTTGATATAGAATTAGGTCCACTCAATAGAAGCTCTCTTTTGCAGTTATTATCTGAAATAGAGGACTTGCAACTGGTAATAAGTAAAGATATTGAGCGGGTCTATTTAGACCTCAGTAGTGGCCTTCCAAACTCTAGAGTCACGTTTAGCTCAGGGATAATTGCAATGTTAGTTTTGGCTAACGTAGATCATTTTAGAAAAAAAGGGAGTGATGTTTTCCCATATGAGGAGCCTGTTTTAGCCCAGCTAGAATCCCATAGGAAAGACTGCCTGGAGCCAGGTAGGGCATTATCTAACATAAGGGGAGCAATAAATCCGAAAGATATTAAAATTTCGGTTGGTAGCTTTTCGGGGAAGAAATGATTAACATTGTAGGTCATGAGGACCAAAGGGCCTTCAAACATAGAGGGGAGGAAGAGATGGCCCAGTGGGGTTGGGTAGCCGGCTCTCTGAATGCTTTAAAAGAAAATACCAAACTACCAATGTTGCGGAGGTAGCCCTCTGGGAATAATCTTGTCCTGGAACCTGGCTGGAGTTGGTAATGCGAGCTCTGAGTTAAATTCCTTATTGATACATGACCCTAAAATAATTTGCCTTCAAGAAACATAGAGTTGTGTTGACTTTGACTTTGAGAACTTTTTTGTCTTTTGTTGTGCAGCAAAACCCTCCACAAAAGGTCACACAAGTGGAGGTATAGCTCTCCTACTCAGCTGCACTATAAATTGGAATTCTGTGTTTTTTTTCTATCCATCTAAACTTTGCATGGGTTTAAAACTTATGTTGGGTAATGGGACAAGAGACCAGCATACATCCCTTTTCTTGGTAAATGTATATATTCCCCCTGGGCGAGCGTCCGATTCTCTGGTAGATTCTATTTTTTCCTTTGTGCACAAAACTAGTATTTCAGAGGAGTGCACATTGATATTGATGGTGGGTGACTTCAATGCTAAAATCTCAACCAGTTCTTCCATGTCCTTTTGCAATCGAGAATTGGAGGAGGTATGGTCCATCCCTGAGTCTTCACTGCCCGGCCATATTAGATCAGATAGGTGAGGGCTGTCTTTTTTGCATAACCTGAGAATGAATGACCTTGTCACTCTAAATGGCAGATTTCCAGATGACTCTCCAGCCTCTTTTACATTCCATGCTTCACATGAGCAATCCCTAATTTACTATATGATGGTATCCTATTAGTTCTTTGGTGCATGCACTCACTTTAAAGTACTGAGAACAAATTTAAGTGATCACAGCATTTTATCAGTAGATGTCAATCTGGAGCCAGAGTTACTGGAAATCTGGAATCCAAGAGATGATAGTATTCTGTATAACAAAACTAACGGGCGTACTTTTTGGTCTAATAAAAACCTCCCTTGTCTCTGAAGGCTTATTGAAAAAGCAAGTTTAGGCACTACACAGGAAAATCTCATCTCCTGGTTTGAGAAGATTCTGGCCCTATTTAAATCGAGTGGAAGGAAAAAACGGGCTGGTGGCATTAATCCCACAGTGGTTTCATCAGTGGAGGTAAAAAGTTAAATCGCAAGATCAATGCCTTAATAAGGGGACAATTTAAGCAGTCTTCGATGAGTAGACAAAGGGAAATTAATAGATTAAAGCAGGCAAGAAAAAGAATGCAGGCATCAGAGCGCAGAGGAGTGGAAGACACAAATTGGATTAAATTAAGAGAGGTAGCACAGTCCGGCGATTTACGTAAATATTGGGCTTTAATAGCTACATTTTCTGATGGTAGAACTAATTCAAAAGCGGTTTTAATATCAGATGCAGAATGGACCTCATACATTTCACAGTTATATGCTCTAAATTCCTTGGCTGGTGCCCAACCCGGAACTAGTCTTGGAGTCTCCCATTGGGACTGATTACGGCCCTCCCTCGTGTAAGGAAATAGAGTGCTTTATTAAAGGGGCAAGGTATTCAGATTCGATGGGCCCAGATGACTTACCAATAGCGATAGTCAAACAAGACAGCTCAGCATGGGCACAATTCCTTGGTCCGGTATTTTCATATTGCTATGCACACGGGACCACCCCGCCCTCTTGGAAAGGAAGTATTGTGGTTCCATTATATAAAAAGGGTCCCAAAAACTCCCCTGCCAGTTTTAGGCAGATCGCATTACTGGACGTGACTGGAAATTTGTTTGCCAAAAGCATACTTCTCCACCTCCAGGATTGGGCTTTTGGAAATGGCCTTGTCCCTGCAGAGCAAGCTGGGTTCCGTAAACATAGTGGCACTCTAGATAATATCACTGCCCTGCAAACCTTAATCGAAAAATACCAGATGAGCAGGGGAATGGCCCTTTATGCTGCCTTTATAGACTTCTCCATGACTTTATACTGGGTTGACCGTGGGACACTGTGGAGGAAACTGGTCGCCTTGGGGATCCCCACGCACCTGCTCAGACTGATCATTGCATTGCAATCCTCTACATGGACTCAGGTCCTGATGGGAGGTACCCAGGGCCTGTCAAGTAAAGTAGAGACTCATAATGGGCTGAAGCAAGGATGCCTATTGGCTCCTCTTCTTTACCCTCCTTATATTAATGATTTACCGAGTAGGGTGGGCCTGTGCAAAGGGGATTCACCGAAACTAGGAACTATGAAACTGAGCTGTCTGCTCTATGCGGACGATGCCATTATGTTAGACCTAACTCCAATTGGATTACAAAGGCGCCTTAATGAGTTAGCACTCTATTCAGATGATTACTTTTTAAAAATAAATACTTCAAAAAGTAAAATAATGGTTTTTAGAGGCCAGGGATGTAGAGTTAGGAAAAACATGGACTGGTTCTTGGGGAAGGACAAACTCGCTGTAGTGAAGTTGTATCCATATCTCAATTATTGCCACTGAGTTGGTAGTAATGGTTCCCAACTAAATGAGAAAGAACCGCACAATCAAAAGATAGACCAAAAGTATCCACTTGTACTGTAATAAAGTGTGACTAGAATTCTGTTTGACACAAAAGTTAATGTTGGGGTGCTAGCTTCACTCAACAGCACCTACTACCAAAAGATGCTGATTACACAAAGAAAAAAACTAATGTGTAAAAACCTAAAGCCATAGAGCATCAATGAGCACACCCTTTAAAAGTAACAATCCACTAGGGTACTGAATCAATAAGCAGATTCCCTATATCTCATATCACATATACAAATTTTCAAGCAAATAGTGTTAATTGAAGCGATAAAACAGCATACAAAGTCCACAAAAAACAACGATTCTTCAGTTTGGCGATTTTATTCTTTGTGCTTCATACATCCGGCATGAAGTCTGCCAATATGCCTGCCAACACGTGTTTCGTCTACCCATAGACTTTTTCAAGGCTGGAACAATAAATATTTAAGACATCGTTTTTTTAAACTACAAAACAATTATCTTAATATATCATGACAGCTTAAAAACAAACTAAAACACGGTGGTTTATGAGTGTTACATACACTTTTGTCATTTGTATCAAATAAAAAAAACGTGAAAACAGTCTATCACCAAAGAATCACCGATTGTGCATCTAGATAGAAACATGTGTCTAAAGAAACATAAAACTAAAATAAATGAAAAACATAAATAGAAGACAACATGGTCACAATCATCAATAAAGATGACCACCCAGTGTACCAAAAACCGAACAAGAAAGATCTATGACAAAAAAATACCCAAAGCGAAAAAAGAAAGAGAGAGATCAAGCCTAAATAAATTGACAGTATATCAACCCACCAGTTGGCGCGAAACTGTCATTGTACGATTGTATTTCAATCAAAATTGGCTCCTATTGGTCTGTACACATACATCCACTAGCTGTGTGGAGAAAGAGATAATAGAAAGATATAATAAAAAACTCCAATATTTTTCTAAGATAAATATTTTATTCTAAAAACATCTACTCTTCACATTCCTATCTGATAAGGAGATTAGGTGTAATTGTCTATAATGGACATGAGTACGACTTCGTTGTTGCAAAGAAAAGGGGGGCATATGCATGTGGGACAATTAGCCCATTGGTCAATGGTTCTTCTAAACGGTAAACTAATTAACATATCAAGAGGGTACAGATATTAGACTCTCCCTAGCAATTTCAGTGTTTAAACACAATAAAGTCAAACACAGAAGTGAAACAGAGCACATCCGTTTCATGATGGACACCCAGATAAGGAAGAATAAATCGAAATATGATTACCTATAACTAGCGGTTGTTTCCACATGAAAAATACCAAATTGACGACCGATTTTATTCACATCTCCCGATCCATCTACATGAAAAAAAAATTGTGCATTCAATGAATGGCACCAAAGCGCCTCTATAGCCCATAATTGTAATTAACATTCTACCCTATATATAGTGGTAGAGGACATCGCTCCCAAGTTGCTTACCCAAGATAAGAATGATCCGAAAACGACTCCCTGTGTTTGGAGTAAATATTGGATAAAACACGAGTGGCAACCCTGATAAGTTCCACTAATCTAAAATAGAAGAAAAAGCAAAAACGGAGCCACAATTACTCCCCCATATGCGAAAATAAGGTTCTGTAAACAGGAGAGACACATTTATTAATCCCATCTAGCTGCCAAGTTTCAAAACTCACCAAACGGACCGCAAGGACGCGTCCTCTAACCCGCTTGCCTCGCTGTAACGCATAAACGGACGCCATTGCCGTATGACTGTTTTATTCCCGACTTACGTTGCGTGCTAACCCGCTGACACCAGCATGTGATCATGTCACATGACATACTGCCATCTCGTTATCATTAAAGGAATAGTGTCGCCATCTTAGAAAAGAATATTAATATATAAGAGTTAGAAAGTGAATCCTCTTAAATCGGGTCAATTAGCGCACAAGCAACACAATATAGAACGGTGTTGTTTATACTCGTTCTATTGTTCAAAACGCATGAATTTAATAATTATATCAAGCACAGTCAATTTTGGTGAGCTCTACTCGTAATGTATAAAATGGGACAAAAATAAAATTAAAAATATACCTTTCCAGTGTGCTACTAGTATAGATGTTATATTTCTTAATTGCCACCACCAAGAGAAGGAGACGGGAAGTTGAGGGGCTAGACAGTGTGCAATACTACAGTAGATCATCAACTAACCTACAGTACTTAGTTTAACAATATACAGCATCAAATATATGCATTGAATTGCTTTAACACAAAAAGATGCCTAAAATCACAGAATGTATGTACCCTTAGGACAAAGGTAAATAGTATGCGATACATAGAAAATTACTCATATCTTCTTTATACATCATCTGTTATTTCTCAGACATTGATCATCGTTACCCCTACAACAGCATCCATAATTTAGTCCTGTAGAAAAACATGAAGCTCTCTGTCTATATTCAATCCTGAATCAACAGATCTCAGTTTTATCAGCCACCTAGTTTCTAGTTTTCTTAATGCTAAAGTCCGATTGCCACCCCTGGGATTTTCCTCTGCCAGTGCAATACCATGGAACCTAATATTAAGTATCTCTGAGTTGTTATGTTCCCTATTGTAGTGCACTGCCAGAGGATAGTTCATATTGTTGTTGTGAATTGCTCTAATGTGTTCTTGCACACGTTCCTTGAGTGGTCGAATGGTACTGCCAACGTAGATCAAGCCACATTGGCAGATAATGCAATAAACCGTAAACTTTGTATTGCAATTAATAAAATGGCCTATTTTGTGTGTTTGACCAGTATTATAACTAAAACTGGTGATTTTATTAATTGCAAATTGGCAGACATTGCATGTAGTACACTTAAAAAAAACTTAACGGTTTCTTTGGTAGCCAAATCTGAGGTTGTCCTAACATATTGGTGTTTACAATGGATGGACTTAATATGTTTCTCAATGTTTTTCCTCTACTATATGTCACTTGTGGTTTCTTTGTAATATAGGGATCTAGACTCTGATCTAATTTGAGAAGATGCCAGTGTTTGTATAATGTCTTATAGATATCCTGGCTATATGCATTGTATGGAGTGATAAACGTAATTCTTTCTCTCTGTTTCTGCTTCTTAGAGTTATTTTTCAGAAGCCCCGTACGTTGTGTCCTAATGATCCTATTCTGAGCTCTGTCCAAAGTTGTTTTGTCGTATCCCCTGGTCATGAAACGTTCTTTCATGTGTAATAACTCTCGTTGGAATATCTCATCATTACTACAGTTTCTTCTCAATCTTGTCATTTCTCCATAGGGGATAGACCTCAATTGAGTGACTGGATGTGCACTTTTAGCATGCAGAACAGAGTTGCATGCAGTAGGTTTACGATATAGTTTACATTCTAGCTTTTCTCCTTCTGTGTATAGTGTAATGTCCAGGAAATCGATTTCTTTTTTATCAAATTTAAATGTGAAAGCCAAATTATATACATTGTTATTTAGATGTCTGATGAAATCCACGAGGGTATCAATGTCCCCCCCCATATCAAGAGGATATCATCTATAAATCGCCCCAATAGATGATTGATCCAGTCATGTTTTGTGGGCAGTTACGCCATATGTGATATTCCTCAAAAATCCCATATAAATATTGGCGAACGAAGGGGAAAATTTCGAACCCATTGCCACCCCAGATGATTGTCTGAACCATCTGCCATTGTGTAAAAAATAGTTGTTGTTAAGTGTAAGGCGAGTGAGCTCTAAGAGCATCTGAGTATGTTCATACAGGTTAGCATCACGTTTCGAGAGAAAATATGTTAGGGCTTCCATACCTTTCTCCTGGGGGATACATGTATATAATGCATAGACAATTACACCTAATATCCTTATCAGATAGGAATGTGAAGAGTAGATGTTTTTAGAATAAAATATTTATCTTAGAAAAATATTGGAGTTTTTTATTTTATCTTTCTATTATCTCTTTCTCCACACAGCTAGTGGATGTATGTGTACAGACCAATAGGAGCCAATTTTGATTGAAATACAATCGTACAATGACAGTTTCGCGCCAACTGGTGGGTTGATATACTGTCAATTTATTTAGGCTTGATCTCTCTCTTTCTTTTTTTGCTTTGGGTATTTTTTTGTCATAGATCTTTCTTTTTCGGTTTTTGGTACACTGGGTGGTCATCTTTATTGATGATTGTGACCATGTTGTCTTCTATTTATGTTTTTCATTTATTTTAGTTTTTTTTTTCTTTAGACACATGTTTCTATCTAGATGCACAATCGGTGATTCTTTGGTGATAGACTGTTTTCACGTTTATTTGATTTGATACAAATGACAAAAGTGTATGTAACACTCATAAACCACCGTGTTTTAGTTTGTTTTTAAGCTGTCATGATATATTAAGATAATTGTTTTGTAGTTTAAAAAAACGATGTCTTAAATATTTATTGTTCCAGCCTTGAAAAAGTCTATGGGTAGACGAAACACGTGTTGGCAGGCATATTGGCAGACTTCATGCCGGATGTATGAAGCACAAAGAATAAAATCGCCAAACTGAAGAATCGTTGTTTTTTGTGGACTTTGTATGCTGTTTTATCGCTTCAATTAACACTATTTGCTTGAAAATTTGTATCCATATCTAGTCAGGATTACTTCAAGAAAGTTGAGGGGCGTATTTGGCACCAAATGTGTCATTTGAACCGAGCAGCCCTGTTAGCGGCGATCTGGCTTGAATTCGGGTTACTCTCCACTTATGTGTTCGCCATGGCAGCGTGCCTAAGATGGAGTAATGCCCTATTGAATAGTGCTGAGAACCCCTTACTGGTAGCAATGTGTGAGGAAATCTTTTCATCCCTGAAGAGGAAAAGTGTCCTCTTCAGGAATTACGAGAAAGCTGCAAACATGTTTGAAATAGAGCACAGCGGCATGTGCTCTTTTCCTAAACAAGTATTGAAAGCACAAATTAAAAAATAATTTATCATGTCTCTCGCAAAAGAGATATCGTATTGTGTTCAGCGCATTCCAATAGTGATATTATAGCGGGAAGTAGCATTTATAAACGGCCCCAACCTTATGTCATATGGAATCTTCCCCATGGAGTGCGCAGAACCATCCTGTTGTTAAGATTGAATTTGCTTCCCTTACGAATAATAACAGGGGCGTGGGAGGGTCTTCCTAGGCATGATAGACTCTGTCACTTATGTGGAAGCTGTGTGCAGGATCTAAATCATGTTTTATTTGTCTGCCCCCTACTACAACCCTCACGACATCGTCTTTTGAGACCGCTGTTCCTAAAATATAACATTGCCACTGCTGAGGAGGCCCGAAATTTCCTTATGGCCCCCCCATCTGAACCAGTTTGTTTTAACATTTTTTGTTTTTTTAAACAATTTTTAAATATATTTTAGAGAAGGATTATGTTGCTCTGTAGAGATGTAGTTAGTAGCATAGGGTTCCTTCTGGGCAAAAATCCAATATATTTTACAGGTAGAACTTTCTGGGTTCTTCTATTTTATAGCTGAAATTATTAGAGTATTTAATGGTATGATATGTTTTGCACTGACCAAGCTATGGTGGTATTAGAAAGGGCTTATGAAATTGGTACTGTACTTGCTCTCTTGCACTTTCAACTCCTTGTAGGTTGTTATGAATTTCAACTCGCATGATGTAATATTTTTAGTCAGGAATAATGCACCTGTTAGGCCTTTTTGTATGCAATTTGAATAATGATCATTTTGGGCCAAATCTACTCCTAGCTATAATTAAAATTTCTTAAGGATTTTTGAGTCCGTTGTCATGCTCGAGCACTTGCACGTTCTTCATCTTTATGGCGCTATTTACTGTGTACTGTATTTAGAATTGTTACTCTTTTTGTAATTCAATCATCGTTGTGCAACATGCTTTTTTATAAATATATTTTAGGTTTTTTACATTACATAGGCGAAGTCGTCAAATATTTTAATGGCACATCTCGTTTTGTACTAGCCTAGTTAGTTTTTGTATGTAAAAGCATTCATGAAATTGATTTTGCATTTGCTCTTCTGCCTTTTTCTTCTTGTACGCAACTACGAACTCTGTACCGTTTTATGAAAATTGTAATTTGCAATGTTTTCTGTCTTATTTTAGCTTGTTTTTAAGTGTTGGCTGACTTGGTATATTGGAGATATCTGTGCATATTTTTATGTAGAACTCCTTGGAGCTCCAAATCATAATAAATAAAAATGTAATTGAATTGGGTAAGAACTGGAAAGAGTCATGCTTCCAGAGTCACTTAAAGCATAATTGTAAAACATAAACACTCCTGTGGCTGATCCAAAATGTGAACAAACCTTTTAGGAAGCAATGACAGAAATGGACTGACTCGTATCCCCTCTGTATACATTTTTTGTTAGTCACTTGAACTTTTGCAACAACTAAAGCTGTCTCTAGCCAGAACTAAAAAAGTGCCACTGACGCTAGTCTGCAAAATGTTTTCTAATTACGTTTTAACAGTGTGATACTATTCCCAAAACTATTACGATACCAATCATGTGACGCCTATCTCTTAAATAATATAAAACGCTGAAATGTGTTAATTGCGGCATTTCCTTTCTAGCACTTGGAATCTCCATGGGTTTCAGGACTCACAGTGAAATGCCTGGCCATCAAAAACATGTCTTAGTTTCTAGTTAACTCGATAAATTAATTTTCTCACCAATGAGAGGTAGAAATTGCTTCGGCGCCAACCCTGCTTTTACAGTAGGAGGCAGAGCTGTTTACATGGCACCTTTCCCTAATAGAGTTCTACCACACAGGAAGGCTGTCACCCTAATGGCTGTTTCTGTTTTCACACTGTCTTCGTGCCTAATGAGCGTACCGAGTGTCAGACAAGCTCAGCAGGATGTGTACAGAAGGGCCTGCTGCAAGAAATATTTGATAACCATGGGTAAAGCTTTGCAAATTTTTCTCAATGCGTTTTCTTCATCGAACAGTTATAACGTGATGCAATAACATGTTTTAATAACTCCGTTTGTATAATTGTGACGTCACAGCTCACCAGTAATATCTAAATTGCGGCTCTTTGGCAGGAAAAGTGGAAAAAGCCGTCCCCTGAGCAAAACATCATGGACCACTTACCCGGGGGTGTAGCTATCAACGGTGCAGCAGGTGCAGGGGCACCTAGGACCATGTATGTGAGGCAGTGGCGTAGCAAGGGGGGCGGTCCACCCCGAGCGGCATGAGATTTGGGGGCAGCGACCCCCCCCCCTCCGCTCATACCTGCGGCCGCGCTGGGCAGCAAACGCAGGATTCGTTCGCCAGCAAATCCCCCTCTGCTCTTACGGGCGCCACCGCGGCAAAGGCTGGCACCGCCACGGGCGGCAAAAGGCCTAGCTCCCTAGCTACACCACTGATGTGAGAGAGACCACTGTGACTTTTACTACCAAGCCAGGGGTGTGGGGTGGACATGTAACCCACTTGCATTAGGGCTCATGGTCCCATTGCAGCACTACTGCACCTACACACCTAAAGGGATAGTTATTTTCAAATTGCTTACTCCTGAACTTTTTTTCACAGAAAAATCACAGACAACAGCTGATAAGAGTAATATGTATAGCTCTGGGTATGTTTATTTAAGGACTGCCAGAGTTCTGCACAGCTAAGCAGCAATCCATTTTAAACAGCAAAGTTTCCTTTAAAATTGTGTTATGAAAGACTGATCAAAATATTTTTTATGCAAATGAGAAGCTCAGAATTGATGGGCTCATTGCCACAGTGCATATGTGACACTTACTTCACAGGACCTCTACCAGGTCATCTTTTGGGTTAGAGGTGTCAAGAAGGGCACCGCTCAACTTTGGGGCCTATTCACAAAGACATTTTGTAGTATATAAAGTAGTACTGCTGTAGTACTCTACCACATACTTTTACATACCTTTGTGAAATCACCCCAAAACATCTAAAAATGAAATTATTGGACTATTAAGGGAATATTCATTTACAGTTAAAACAAATAAAAAGAACTGTACCCTATTTGCACTTTTTCCTAATAAGGAGCAGGGGCATAGCTTCGGGGGGCTTGTTTGGGGTGTTACACCCCCCTAATAAATGTATGTATTCTCTAGCAAATAGTTGGGTACAGGTGCTTTCAGTCGGGTATGAGGAGGTGGCTGTCGGATTTCATCTAAGATTTTTATATGCATGCATAAACACAAACAGACACTCTCTCCTCTTCGTTTAGAAGTTCTTAAAACTGTTGTTGTTTTTTCAACACATTGTCTTTTAAGTAACTCTAACAATCTGCACTACTATCACTTCCCACTGCCCCTTAAGCCAAATCATGCTATGCTTCTCAAATAATATATATTACCATGATATACCGGCGTGATTGCTGGGAAATTTGAAGCTCCCCACCCACCCAGATCTTACTAACCAAGCTACGTCCTGATAAGGAGTGCGACATTACAAGGTCGATTTACGAAGTCATGTAAGAGTACGTAAAAGGTGACTCCAGTAGTACTACTTCCTGTACACTAAACTTCCTTTATGAATCGGTTTCTCACGCTTTAGCCGTTGTCTATAAAGTCGTCGGTGTGGTCAGAGATGTTTTAAGGCATGGGCAAAGTGGGCTCTGGCTCAGGGCCCCCACCTTTAAAGGAGCCCCTTCATTAACCTTTCAGAACAGTGGGGACCAAACATTGTCTGGGGTTATGAAATAACCACTTTGTTTACTTACTTTCTGTTTTTTGAACCAGCCCTGCCTATCCGGCCAGTCCGGCCCCTGCCTGAGAGAGAAAGTTAAAGAAAATACTTATTTTATTCTGGTTTGATTCAGCAAGCACTCCAACCTTTCAAATGTGTAGGCGCAGCATTGCTTCACTGGCCTTTGTCTTTATTCAGCGTGTGACACTTACTGCAGCCCTCCTAAATGCCATGCATTTCAGGTTAGACTAACGCATTTCAATGATTGTCCCCATTTTACTGCACTGAAAAGCATAGTTACACGCTTAAAACTCCTCTCCACATTTCTATTACTATTGCTTGAGGCGCTCAGCACAGCATTCTATATTGTCCACAGTGCCAGACTGCTGCTGCCAGGTGCCCAGACATATACTATGGAATGCTACCGAGAGTAACAGAGCTGACTTGTCGTGGCTGAGAAAGCTATGTTTGAGCCTCCCAAAGACAGATCTTATCCCCAATAAGACGTGACAGTGTATGAATATGGCTCTCTGAATAGAGTACTAGTGTCCCGGAGTTGCAGTCATTTGGATCAAATCATGCCCTTAGTCATTTGACTGAATGCGGACAACCATTGAATTTTTGCTTGGAATCAAGAAGCTGTGAAAAGCGGTTTCAATTGGACGGTTGAAACAAATATTCTTTGAGTGTTCTTTTTCTTCTTCCTTTGTCCTGAAGAGGCCTTACTAACGGGGCCGAAACATGTCGACTTTCCCAATTGGAGGAGTCCGTTTCAAAATTGAAAATATTAAGGATTCTAGGCACACACTATAGGGCCAAGAGGGCAGGATGGGCCCTTAGATGTGGACCCCAATTCGACTACCATCCATATGGACTGTGAGAGAAATAAGAAATACAGTCATAATTGTTCTAACCCCTGGAAGACAGAAGAAAAATATCTAGCTGTCACAGTGATTCTATACATTGGTGTACTGTTGGATATATGTTATGTTATGTTTTCTTCCATGTTATATGTTTTATACTGTATATATTGTGTTTTTAAATGTACATATGTGTTATGTCTATATACATTGTAGGTACAGAAACCAGGAGTGATGGTTTAGTCTGCTTGATTATGAGTTATAATAAATGATGATCTGTAAATTAGATACAGCGCCAGTGACTAATTTGTGTCTTCATGGCAGACATTTTGATGGAATTGGTTTGCGCATTATACCAGTTATCTGTTTTCTGTCCCCAGGCAAAGGCTGGGGTCTAGCAGAGGTGAATTTGCTACAAACACATCAGTATCTTTAAATCCTGGCTGGTGTATCATGAGGGCAAGCAGTGCTCCACTGTGCAGACTGGTGTAGAGATGAGTGCAGCTATTGCCTGGAAGCCAAGATTGCCTTCCGCCACCCTTCTGCTGACCTTCATCCTCCTAGTGGTAACTTCTGTGTCTTGAGCAGCATTAGTGGACTGGCAGCCACATCCTGCGCCGAAATAAAAAGCCAGCTTTGGCCAAATGTATTTGTATGCTAAACAAGCAACATTGTTGATCAGTGCAGCTTCTTAATTAGTGCGAAGAACACTAATCCTGACAATCCGTGTTACAAACACTTTTTTCCTCGAATTACTCGGCCAAACGAGTTAAGTTCTTCAGCTAAATGAACCAATAGATATTGTCCAAATAAGTGACTTATTGGCCAAAATGAATTTTTTTATATGAAATGTCAACACTAACAAAGCAGGAAGAAGAAAAAATAGCGAGAAGGACACACAAACGGGGAGAGGGAGAGTGGCAAGAGAAGGTCTGGAAAAAATGTAAAAATTACGGGAAGAAGAGAAAATGAGAAAGACTAGATAGAAGAAGGAGTTGAGGGAGAGACCAATTGATGAGAGAGTAGTAAAAAGATGAGAGAGTGGAATGGAGACTAGAGAAGACGAGAGGAGAAGCGAGGAGAGAACCCTAAAGAGAAGACAGACATTCAGAGAGAAGATAAGGGACAGGGAGAAACAAAGGGTCAAAATCAGGATGACTAAAGTTTGAAGATAAAATGGAAGAGGGAGAGAAAAAGTGAGTGTGGAGAAATAGAGATGAGAGGAGGGGAGGTAAATATAAAAGCATAGAGAGGGGCACAATGGAATGACATAGAAGGAGAAGGGAGAGGCAGAAGAGGGGATGAAAGACAAAAAGATGAAGGGAGGAGGAAAGACAATAGGAGGGAGATAAGAGAAAAAATGTAGGTGAGGGAGAGAAACGAAGCTAGAGAAACAGTAAAGGAAAGAGGGTGAGTGGAAGAAGAGAGAGTAGCGAGATAAAGGGAAAATAGAAGGTGAAGATGGTGGTGGCAGGAAAGATGGACCAAGTGGATAGAGGAAGAGAATGAAAGATAGAGGGTGAGGGAGAGGGAGAGTGAGAGTGAGAGTGAAGGGAGGAAGGTTGCAAGGGAAAGTGGTGAGCAGAGAGATGACAAAGGAAGAGAGGGAGGCATGTATAGCAAAGTTAGGGATGGAGAGGGCAAAGGAGGGGGAGAGGGTGTCAGGGGTTTTCTGGGATGTAACCACAAGGAAAGTTGGCTAGGGTTCACAAGTACAATTTTGTTAATGTAATTTCCTTCACCTCAGGGATAGTACAGCGTATGGTTGGGAGGGATGTCACAAGTTGATCCTCCTTTGGTTCTTGCACTTCCTCCAGTAGTTTTTCTGTTGTGCTCAGCATTAAATCAGATCCTAGGTCTGCCTACTGCCAGAGGCCAAGCAAGGCCCCTTTATTTCCCTGGCTGTTCCTTGGAAGTGTGCGAAACTCATGGTACTCCCAGTACAAAGACACTATAGCAGCGAAAGTCTGTAGGGCAGTGTTTCCCAAACTGTATGTCAGGACCCACTGGTAGATCGCAAGCCGATTTGCAGTGGCGGCTCGCATAGGGCGTGTTGCGGGGCGGTGGGGCGGGGGAGGGGCATGGTGGGGGGGTAGTAAACTCAGACATACGACGGAACGGAGGAAAGTAATTATTACGTTCCTCCGTTTCGTCGTATGTCCGAGCTTACTACCCCCCCACCCTGCCCCTCCCCCGCCCTATGCGAGCCGCCACTGCCGATTTGTGGTGGCCCGCGAAAGCCCTGGTCTATATTTAAGTAATATTTAAAATGATTAGCCTTGTTTGTGTACCTGTGCAAAGATGCTGAACAATGACCCTAAATCTGGTTTTAAAACAAACCCCTGCAACAATCCTCCTTGTGTTTGGTCTTTTTTACAGCAAGGACATCAACTGACTCGTGGTTCAAGATTATACACGTTACTCTTACTTCAAGGCTGACAGCATTCTTTTGCTTTAAGGTGAGCCAGTATTTAATTCTTGACTATAATGGACAGGGATGTTCCAATGTTGAACTCCATAATTATGGTTGGTTCTATCCTTACATCCCCAGGTTTGGATTAAATCCACTATTGCGTAGGAGCCAGCTGGCCCTCGTTAATTAAATGATTAATTCTGCAGTCTTGACATCAGATGAGTTTTTCAGGGGAGAATGTGTGAACATTAGGGAGACCATTACACACACACACACAATACCATTTGTTTTTAATAAGTGGGACTAATGTCCTTCTCTTCGATAGGTTGCTCCCCATTCTAAATGGGTATCCAGTCCTGATGAAGACCCGCTTTCGAGGCTTAGATTGCCCCCCAACGTCCTGCTGGGTCGAAATGTCAACATTTCCTACAGCCTGTTATTGTAAATTGGTTCCACAAAGGGGCAATTATAAATGGCACGATTGCCCCTCTTCAAATGAGACTGTACTTATGCTGGATAATAAGTATATTCGAACAGGCTATTGTGTAAATAAGATGATATATGTAATAGGTCTAATTCCTCTCTCCTTTTTCATCTAAAACACTTCATGCACAAGCACTTCTTTCCTGAGGCCCCCTTCACGCATCTCTTTGGAGCAACCATATATGTATATAATGTATTTAGATTTGGTGTTTTTCAAAATACAGAAAAATGTATACATTTAAATGTGTTTTCTTTGTGTGTGATGTTAAGTTTATAACAATATAACAATCTCTCCCTTATTGTCAGAAATAGTACCCCCCCCCATCTTGAAGTTGTATGGGTTGGGGCAATTGAGAACTAATTAGGATATTTTTATTCATTAAAACCTTATCCGTTTTGTGGATTGCTCCGATTGGACCACTGTTATTACTTATAACTGCCAGAGGCCAAGCATGGCCCCTTTATTTCCCTGGCTGCCCTTTGGAAGTGTGCAAAGCTTGTGGTACTTCCAGTACAAAGACACTATAGCAGTGAAGGTATGTAGGGCAGTGTTCCCCAAACTGTATGTCAGGACCCACTGCTAGGTCGCAAGCCTATTTGTGGTGGGCCATGAAAGCCCTGGTCTATATTTAAGTAATATTTAAAATTATTAGCCCTGTTTGTGCACCTGTGAAAGATGTTGAACAATGCCCCTAAATCCGTTTTAAAACAAACTCCTGCAAATATTCCCAAGCAAGACTCTGGGTGAACCTTCCAGCATTTGTTGCTGCTGGGTTTTCACTTCACAAAGCTATTTCAATTAGAATGTGCTCAGTATTCATGATCATATACAACTGCAATCTATATCTATAGCTATATCTACCTATCTATCTATTTATCTATCTATATACATAGACATAGCTATAGATATTGATTGCAGTCATATAGTCCAAAATGTATTTCTGGGCCTCGCTTTAATACAAAAATGGATAGGAGCCTTATCCCACTTACCCTATACCCTGCTGCAGAAGTGGTTTCTCAAATTTGATAATATCACTGATATCAACACCAAGATTTTTTAGAAGCCTTGTGATTTTAGTGAACAGATGCCTCAGGCCAGCACGTGACCCTGAAAAGTGTTCCGACTAGTGCAGTTCACCATCTGCCACTTATATGGCCAGATTAGTATCTTAACCACAGTCTCTCATCGAATGGCATGGTCAAGGCCATGACGTTTACAAACAATTGCTGTAATTACATTAAAAAATAGCCCCCTGCTTCATGACATCAAAGTAAGGTGGGTCATGAACGTTTTGTCTTTCTAAATATTGTGTTGTGGTTCTAAAATGTTTGGGAAGCACTGCTGTAGGGGATGGTCAACATCTGCAAATGTACATGTTTATTTTTGTACATTTGATATGACTTGCTCTCCCGGACCTGGTCTAAAAATGTTCTACCAGCACAGGGCGAGAGACACATAAAGTGTAGAACATCGAGGTAAAGTACCATAGATGTAAGGTGGCCTGTGTCACGTTTAGAAAGGAATAGGTTATCACCCTAACATAACCACTTCAGGAGTGTTGCAGCTGTTTTCAAGCAACCTCTAGATCATTACAGTCCTCAAAGGGAGTAAGTTGTAATATGTATTTAACTCCTACTTGCTCTAAAGAGTCACTCATAGTGTCACACATAAAGCATTGAAATATCACACATAAGTACTGTCAAGACTTGGAAATGTCATACATGAGCAAACTGAAATCTTGGCAGCCATGTTACTGTGCAGTTAAAATTGGCATGGTGTGGTCCCTCTGTGACTGCATCATCCTTTTGGAGCTGCTGTCAGGTGGTGTAAATACAGCTGGCTACCTCCTGACTCTGAATACCTTTCACTTGGAGCACAGGAAGTGAAGTAAACAAAAGCACCCATCAGCACCATATACCTGAATATGACTCTGACAGACTAGCTACAGTGTAACGGCTTAGAGTGTAGGTAGAAGACGTGGTCAGACCCCTCGTCTTTCTCTTTTTCTGGTAAGCAGGTCAGATATCTATTTGCAGTGGGGAATTATATGCTCTCCCCATGATTGCAACACCCATCTGGAGCTGCTGCTGCGCTGGTGCGATCACAGCTAGTGCCACATAACATAGAGTCACTTTTCCTCACAAAGCAGGGACTGGACTTCAGTAAACAAAAAAATACCCTCCATATGCACAAGCCCAAAAGGTGGGACACCAATCCTCAGCACCACATGCAGAGGGCTTCTTCAGGCTGATAATCTTTCTATTTCTCTGGTGCTGGCCGGCCAGAGAGAAACTGTTTGCTCCAGGGTTGGGCCAAAATGTAGGCTGGCCAAGAAAGACGGTTGTCATTGATCCAACCAAAGTCTCCAAGGATGTGAATGGGTTAAACAAGGATAAAAAATTCCGAGTTTTTCTGAGCAGGGGGCCCCAATTATGTTTGGCCCAGGGCCCTCAAAATCTTTAAGATGTCCCTGAGTGCAGTGAAGGTCGCACCTCCACCACATGGGCAGAGAAAGGTCCCCACAATGTAGAGATCCTCACCACAGGGGTAGAGACTTTTTACCCCCAGGAGTGGCTCCCAACAGCAGGGTTAGAACGACCTTAGGGGAAAGTCTGTCAGTCATAACATCATGTCTGTGGAGCATGGTGGAATTGCAGGGTAGTAGAAATATTCACCACTCCTAATACCAATATTAGAGGTGGCTTTAACATGCTGAAAACCTTCTACCAGCACTTGAGGGCCACTTCTTGTGGGATTCCTTGCAAGACCGCCATGGTTATATGTGGCATTCTTGCACAGAGGTGGCACAGCCAAAATGTGGGGCGTACTAGCATTTATAAATTTGTCTGGCCTGTCTGACGTCATTTATGAGGAGCAGGGTCAAGACTGATTTGCATATGGCTGGGTTTAAACTGGAATGGCATGGGGAGCAAAAAAAACAATTGAATTATGCCCAGGTCTCTGTACTGGGATGAATGTTTGACATTGTTCAACATTCTGTCCATCAATAGTTCTATTTGCATTTACGAGGGCAGCATAACTTTCCTCTGGCATTCACAAGGGTGGAATTGGTGGCAGCTCCACTCTCAGAAAAACAGTCTTCTTTTGGCCTGGTATAATGCGGGTGAGTCACCGGTACTTCCATCGTTTTTGACAGAAAGTCCCATTATAATGCACTGTGGTTGATGCATTATCCAATGAATAATACTTAATTGCATGCTCTAAAAATATTGTTATCATAAATTGTTATTTGCGCATGTACGTTTAGGTTACACGTGCAAATAGCCTTTTCATAAGTGTAAAATGACATTGGTAATTCAGTAAAGTATTTTTTACACTTCTGAAAAGTATTTACTCACACAAAGAATTTTGTGTGAGTGCATCCACTAACCTGAGGTGCAGTGGCTTGGTGTTCCAGAGCAGTACTGCCCTAAATATTTGTGCACACAAACGAACGTGCAAGTTCATGGGTATTCACAATCACAAACTTCACACTTGACATGAATAAGGGCCAGATGTACGAATTCATTTTGCACCAACAAACCCTGTGGATGAAAAACAATCACAGGGTTTGTGACAGCAAAATGGCTTTTTTAAACCAATTTTGTGAGTTGGAAAAGCCTTTCTGACCCAAAATAACTGATTTTGTAACCGATTACGATTTGTAATTAGGAGGGGGCATGAAAGGGACATAATATTAATTAAGTTGGTCACTCTGCAACCCCCCTGTGACTGGAGAATTTGCAATGAGACGTACATTTGTTGCAAAAGGATTGACCGCAAAAAGCCAGTGTGCAATTTCCAACCACTTTGTGTGGCCATTAATTTAGCACATTTTAAGGGTGGGAGGATGAAATGTATACCCCAAAAATTGGCGGCAGAATAGGCGAAGAAGTTTCTCCACAATGAAAAACATTACCCACCTGCAGAAAAAAAAGAAAAAACACGTTGCACAAACGAGATGGCATTTCGGCATGCACACTTGGCGCTACATACATATGCATCTGCCGATGTCTCCAAATAGTCGCAATTACAAATTCAGAAATGTTTTTCATGAGTGCGCCTGAAATCTGCGAGTGTCCCAGTTTTCCTAATGTACCCAGGAAAACGTTTGTGAATTTTAAAAAAATGTGTAAAACTTTAACCATGTGGGGTTGTAAACTGCTGGGCACAGTTGTACTCCTACTTTTGAAAGGACTGGGCCAGTTGTGCAGTAAACTTGTCTCATTTTACACTTTTATTCTCAACATCTCGTCCAGTGCAGTCATTGCATAGTGGGCATACTACGTGCGAATCGCCCCAGCCAGATTTTGACATCCTCACCCCCTTCACCCTTTGCCCCATAAAAACACACCTCAGGCAAATAGTTGGTCTTCACTGCGTAGTCTTTGTTAAACCTTCAGATAACGCAATATTTAATTGTTGATTAACTGTCAACACTTGACCAAACTTTTATGATAAAACCAAAACCAACACACATTGTTATACAAGAAGTAGGCTTGTGAAGAAGGATACATTTCGTGCGGGCGGGCACGCGTACAGCATGTACTCTGTGTCCTTCTTCGACGCCCTGCATCCATTTAAAAATGTGGCATTTAAAAATGATGCATGCATGTAAAATACCTTGGCTGTCTCTTACAAAAAGGCAGCTCTGAACCTGCGCCAGAAGAGCTATTAGGAGTGATTGAGCGCGAGACGGCGGAGATTAAATTCTCTTGGCAAAGCGCTGAGACACCTTTCTCCCCGGAGCCCCATCAAATATAATGACTGATGGGCAGGGGCCAGGACAGCAGCAAAAATGGAGGGCTGTCATAGGGAAGGGACGAGGGCTGGGCCGATTAATGCCTTCTGCTACATGCAAGCGGTGGCGGGGGACGCCATTTTTCATGTCATGGACTGTCAGAGCAACCAAGTACAGACAATAATTTATTTCGTGGGTTGACTACTGTATGCTTCTGCTTGAATGGAAACCGGCTCAGTCAATAAAATAAAGCTCAGTACAAGATCCTGGTAAGTTGAGCTTTTCTGCCAAAGCACGAGTTTCTGAGGGGATTTGGTGTGCTAGTCTTTAGTATTATCTCTTTTTATTTTTATTTTGAACAACACATAGTTTTACTTGGGACTTATATCCGTTATGAGATGAATACTAGTTAATGCTCCCGTCATGCATTGCTACTTTACCAACACATGCGACCACCTCCTCCTGTCAGGGCCGGCTTTAGAGCTGGTGGTGCTCAGTGCGACAATCTTTTTTGCCCCCCCCCCCACCCCGTCCCCCCATGGCCTTCTCCGTGGATTCCCTCACTACCACCAGGCAAAAGGGCCCCTCATCTCTCCATAGCTCCTCTCTCACATACATTTCATTTGTTTTAAAGCGCTGGTAAAGCCTGGTTATACTAATCCACTCAGATATCCCCATAAAATACAATCTGTTCTTTGCAGCAGGCATATTAACCCTCTGCGCTACTTTATGGCGAGCCAAAACTGTCACTAGACAAAACTCTGATCTCTCTCTCCAGCAGGAACATTAATCGCAAGAGTTATCTTGACATTTTTATTGCTGCCTGAAAGCTGGACGCACAAGGAATTCAGCGGGTTCTTTTAAATCGTAAGTTATTGCAAAACACAGTGCCCCCACTTCAGGTAAGCACTGGTCGCACCGCCCTAAAGCCGGTCCTGCCTCCTGTGAATGATCCAATCCAACGTTGTCAAATTAGATTTTTTACACACCCAATCTCACACTAGGCAAGATTAGCAATGTTATGTTGAGTTATGTTATTGGCAATTGTGTACCACTCATTCTGCTATTGGCACGTCCTCATAAGGTATGGTACCAGAATATAATTTTAGAAATATTGTTTGACATAAATATAGTGTCCTAAATATTGTTAGCAAAAATATAAACCTATAGGAGTTAATAATTGAAAATCGACACCCCGCGGAGCCAGATGTTTGCGAACGATATTTCCAAAAATACCTGCGTCTTCCTTTACATATGTGTGCTGTAAACTTTGAGTCACACAAGGACATTGCAGAGCAAAATAGCATTTCTGCAAGGGCCACCGTGGGATATTTTCAGCAGCAATATTGGAGTTTAGGGCCTGGGATGAAAAAACCCTTTCCAGATGTTAGCCCTATTGCTGTGAAAAGGCCCAACAGAATCACAGTGAAGTCACCATAGAACGTTAATTGCACTTGCTTTATGTTTGCAGTTCAAACACCAAAGACACTGAGCAATGCATGAAGGAACCTCATTACCATTCATGGCAACATTTTAGAAGATAAAAGTGGGAGATTTAAAAAAAATATTTGGGAGAATGTATTCACGCCTTTGGCCGTCTATTGAAGCAGAGGCAATTTCAGGTGGGAGACAGTCAAAATATAGTCAATTTATCCCGAAGTAGTGGGGCGGGGGCGGTGAGGGCAGGGGGGAGGGGGAGAAGGGGGCATGGGGGAAGGAGGAGAAAAACAAAAAAAAAATCACATACCTGTCGGCCGTCCGGCTGGTCAGCCACCGCCTCTCTTCAGTCCTCTTCCTGGCTTCTGCTGGAACAAGAAACAGGATCGGCTCCCTGAGCCCATCACAACGCTGCAATGCAGTGTTGTGATTGGTAAGCACCCAGGCTCCCCATAGCAAATCACAATGCTGCAATGCAGCTTTGAGATTGGTCTGAGCGCCATGGTTCGGCGCTCAGATGGGGAATAGAAGCCTGGGCATGTTCTCCATCCAGGCTGTAATGCAGCCTGGCTGCAGAACATGCTAATGCTAACATGCTAATGCATAGCGGAAGAGCCGCCCCTGCATTTTTGGCTTGAGAAATCGGAAGTCTTGTGTATGAATCGGGTCTATAGGCATGTGTGTTTGTTACTGAAGGTGCACTGAAGAGCATGTTGGTCAGTGGACCTCGCACCATTGTCAATGTCTTTCATCATGCATTCGTCTTCTCAGATGGTGGCACCTGTCTGTGTCTCCCAAATCATTGACTGAAAGCATTATCTGGGACAAAGAGCGAACAGAGACTGAGGGCCATATTCAAATAAATGGGGAGAGAGGAAGGGAAAGGGTCAGGGAAGCATGGATACAAGCATTTGTTGAAGGAAGGCAGCAGGGAGGGGATTACAGAGCAGAGGAAGTTAAAAAGGAAGGTGAATTCAGGAAGACTAGAGAAGTTATTCCAGGAGGAAATAAAACAAGGGTCTGGGGAAAAAAGGAGGAAATCAGAGGGGAGGGAAGTAAGGGCGAGAATGAGCATGGTATCAGTTCTTAATCCAAAGACACAATCAGATTTCTTGTCTGCAAGTGACAATGTTAGGGCTTAGTGTGAGAATACCTGTAGATGTAGGGGTCTCAGAAGAATTTTTAGGGACCGGACCACATTGCCCAGGCCACTGAGTCATACAGGAAATACTAGTAATGAGAAAGAGGCAAAGGAAGAAAAGCCAGAAAATGAATGACTTTCAGAAGGAAAAAGACAAGTAGGAGGATGAGGCAGGATAGAAAATACACACTAAGATGAAAACATGGATATTGGGTATACGGCATACGCGGGTACATTATCTGATGTTACCCTTGAGAATACTGGCGTTGAGGAAGCACACTGTTCTATGTAATGCCTGTGGCTGCATGTCAACAACATGCCTAATACAAGCACATTTATTCTTTCAACATCGGTGGGTATCCTGCTGCATGCCAAAGGCCTTCTATATTGTAGCACCAGACAAGTACTACTTCTGCTCACTTTCAAAATGAGTCCTGCTTTCCTTTACAGTGCTACACCGCCAACTCCAAGATAGCAGACACTCTTACCACTGATCAAGTGATCCATCCATTTTTAGACCTAGTCTAGAGACAGATCTAGCTGTCCCACCAGCCTCATGTTTTCCAAAAAGTTAATAAAAATGCATTCTTATACACATACAGAGATTTTTGGTCAGCTCTCTTTATTGATTGGTCTGTTCATGTGTCCTTCACACTTTCCTTCCGTCCATCACAGAATGGGGCAATGGATCAACTCACTTCATCCATTGCACTCTGAGCGACAGCATTTGGCCTGCTCAGATGTGCACAGCTGCCTGAACAGAAGTGTACTTTGGTGTCGGGTCCGGTGTACTTGGGCTGCTTGGCCACTCCTTTATTTTTAATAATTTACCAAATGTGTTTTTGAATATTGCATATGTTTACAAAACAAAAATGGGAGAAAACATTATAGCATACTTTCAAAGTCCAATTCCACCCACTTTTTCATTGCTTGTTCATACAGGGTAGGCATTCCATTATATTTGGACATGGATGACCTTGGGAATCAATTTTTAATTTCTTTGAGGCACAAGCTTTGCTTTGAGAGGGTTGTAGTGCACACACTATTTTGAAGGTTCTACTGTCCTGCAGGTTTCCTCCTTGGGTGCAGCAGGGACTGCAGGGGTGTAACACAGACCCCTGCGGTTCAAGGGCCCCCAACTGGCCATGGGACCCCCATTTAACCCAAAGCTAATGAATATCTGCAATGTATGGGAGACTGAGTACCCCGCTTCACATCTTGCAGGGGGCGTCATCAGTTTTCTTAATGCCACTGCGGGTCTGGTACATATCCCAAACACACAGCTCCGTGTGGGCCCGTCAGCCTAATAATTGTGACAGTAAAGTGTAAGGTCCTAAATTGGTAACCGCAAAAGCTACTTTAGCTTGATCAGTGGAAAACAATTTGGGAAGATGTGAGAAATAAAACCTTTAAACCAGTCGCGGCTCCTGGAGGGAGTGCTGCAGGGCGGTGGGGGGGGGCGGGGGGTAGTAAACACCGGCATACGGCCGAAGGGAGTTAAGTACATAAATAAATAAATAAAACGAATTACATTGCGCGCGCTGCAACGCCAAATGGTGATGCGGCGCGCGCAATGTAATTCGTTTTATTTATTTATTTATGTACTTAACTCCTTCGACCGTAAGCCGGTGTTTACTACCCCGACCCTGCCCCTCCCCGACCCACCGCCCCGCAGCACTCCCTCCAGGAGCCGCGACTGCTAAAAACCATCATACAAATGATGAAAAGCGATGCTTTGCCATTAATGTAACGCAGGTGTAGCATTTCACTTTGACAATCTTTTGACACAATATTTTCACCCCAGGCACACGATTGTAAAACACTCTGCTATCTGATTCATTAGATTTGTACTAAAATACTGAGAAAAAATATATGTATGTCATACATTTATCGAAATAAGTAACCTGTCAGCAGAGTAACCAGACAGTAACCTGTCGAAATAAGTAATCTGTCTGCAGGGGTGCATTGTGAAACACATATTGCTCATGGGAAGCACCAAAAAATCCATGCACCCTGGCCACAACCCTCACTTACAGCTGGTATTTGATTCTATAGCACATTTGTAAGAAATGGACTTATTGATTGAGAGGGGTGGAAGCTCTACTTAAGCAACAACCACAATTCTTGTACAGGTAGACTGCAAAAAGTCACTAAATGAACCTGTGCTTAACCCTCTGGTAGCTTGGCACAAAGCAGTCAAGTTAGAAGCAATGTGTAAATTATGCATGCAGCACACAAACAATAATAAAGTAAAATTCCCAAATTAAGTTAGAAAAATAGAGTGCATTTTCATAAGTAAATTGAGACCAGAATGACAAAAATCCAATAAGTAGAACAGGAGATATTCAATTTTAAAGTTTTAAGTGACAATAGTGCCTAATAGCACAAAGTGCCACTCGCGGTCATCTGATTGCGCTAGACGGGAGAAAGTCACATGTTCAGGCCGACCGCAATGGAACACGGGTCAGACACAGAGACCAGGTTAGTCCAGTTGAAAAGTTACCTTCTAAATCCAGCGTAAGGAGTCCTGTGCCATGAGGAGGTGGCTGAGTGTTGCAGATAGTCATCTCTGTAGTGCGAAGGACAGTTCAGGTGTCACAGGCGGTCATCGCTGTAACACGAAGAGCAGGTCAAGCGTGGTAGGCGGTCGGTGCTGTAGCTTCGCATTGGCGGTCAACGTGGGCTGTCTCTGTTGTAGCCTAAAGCTCAGGTTTCACATTGCCGGTCGTCATTGTTAGTTGCTGTTAGCACAAAGAGCAGGTCTCCATGGAATTGTGCATTGCCATTTGTCATGGGCAGTAAAATCTTGGTGAGAACAGGCTCGTTTGCAGTCATGAGGAGCCCAAATTTCAGGTCTTTCACCCTTTCTTTAGGAGGAGTACACTCTGATTCCAGCCAAGGGTTCAGGACCTTGGGAGGCATATCTTGGGGATCAGCGACTCACTCCAGCAGAGGCCTGCAGGTCTCATGCAAGTTTAGTTGCAGGTCCAGACAGGTACAGTTGCAGCAGGTCAGCTGGGCAGTTTGTAGGGAGGTCCCTGAAGCTTGTTGTGGCTCTGTAGCTCACACAGGAATTAGCCTTCTGACAACTGGAGTCACTCTGGTTAGCCTGGGATCAAGAATAGCAGGTCCAGTCTTCCTTCTTAGACAGCAAGGCAGTCTTTCAAGCAGCAGGGCAGTCCCCTGACAGCAGGACAGCCCATCTTCTGTAACTTCCGCAGATCCAGGAGTGTTCTATTGAGTTGTTCTGAATGTCCAATATTTAAACCTGGTGCCAGGTTTTGTGTGGGGGGACTCCCTGTCCTACCCCCACATCTGGTCCTGGAAAGTTCTTCCCCTTCCTCTGTCAAGGCTCCAAACTGTCTACGGGTTACAAAAGGCAGGGCAGGCCTGGTGTCAGAATCCTTCGTGAGTGCATGAGGCACAGCCCTTTGAAGCATAATTGGGGCTCCAGTAATCATGCCAGGATGGCCCATTCTGTCCACATCTAAGACCCCGTTGTGTTACTGCCTGGAACCTATACACAAACCCCAGCAGCCAAGCCATTCACCGTCATGTGACCCAGGACACTGGCAGAAGACACAAATGGTTGGGACAAGAAAATGCCAACTTTCTAAAAGATGCATTTTCAGAATTTTGACTTAAAATCTGACTTTACCAAAAAGGATTTTAAACTACAAATCATTTGAGTGTAAACAACATAATCCTATCTGCTCCTAATCCGAAGTTGGCACTTATTAAATGTAATAAAGCAACCCAATGTTAGTCAATGGGAGAGATGACCTTACAACAGTGAAAAATAACTTTAGGAGTTTCTTACTGCCAGAACATGTAAAAACCTAAGTACACATGTCCTACTTTTTAAATGCAATGCTCCCTGCTCTATGAGCCTTTCAGGGCCTGCCTGTGGGGTGACACATAAGTTAGCACTTATTAAATGTAATAAAGCAACCCAATGTTAGTCAATGGGAGAGATGACCTTACAACAGTGAAAAATAACTTTAGGAGTTTCTTACTGCCAGAACATGTAAAAACCTAAGTACACATGTCCTACTTTTTAAATGCAATGCTCCCTGCTCTATGAGCCTTTCAGGGCCTGCCTGTGGGGTGACACATAAGTATTGAGAAGGCAGGTTTAGACCTGAAAAAGGTTTATTTTGCCGGCCAAAATGGCAGTTTAAAACTGTACACCAGGCTTCAGTGGCAGGCCTAAAATATGTTTTGGAGACGCTACTTTAGTGGAAGGCACAATGAGTGCAGCATTTAATTTACAGACCTGGGCACGTGCAGTACCATTTACTAGGGGCTTACAAATACATTAAATGTTCCAATCAGATAGATGCCAATTCTACCATGTTTGGGGGAGAGAGCACAAGCACTTTAGCAATGGTTAGCGGCGGTAAGATGCACAGAGTCCTAAAACCAACACAAAAATGTTTAGCAACACAGGAGGGATAAAGGCAAACATGTTTGGGGGAATACCAGACCAAGGATGTGAGGTCTAACAACATTCATATTCAGTTCTTAGCAATGAAGACTTGAGGGCATCATCAGATTCACTCACAAAAACTTAATTTATACATGTAGTTGCATGCCATTAAAGGGACAAGGATCAGATTCAAGGGGTGATAAACTATGTTTCTTTGAGAGGCAGCCATAAGAAAACTTAAGCAGAATTGAGGAGAATATATATGACCCTGATTCTGCATTTGTCAGAGTAGCAGGGGATATTTATTGCAGCTGATAACTAACTATACCCCGGGGTACATTACTTATATAAATAGCACCCACTCAAAGTTTTTGGGAAATAGCATGCAGATTTTGGTGCTCAATGCAGTAAAATTTGCATGGTGCAGTAAATAATGTACCTTTTTCTCCTATTAAATTCCGGCAAGTTTGACCTGCCAAAATGTAATGAAGGGTGAGGTATTTAATAAATCCACAGTTTCATTCACACAGGAAAGTTACACTTCTGAGTAGTTTACAGGTGTAAATTCACTCTTAAAGTTTAGAGTAACTTTACTACTTTTAGCTAGTCATAAAATCCTAGTGCAAAACTTACTCATAAGTTTAGAGTTACAGGTCTCCACCTCCTGAAAAGAGGGGTGGAACCTAACTTACAAGAGCAAGTTACTAAAAAAAAAAACAGAAGTAGGTCTAGTACCACAGATGGCCAACCACTGGTAGTACAACACCCTCCCATAGAAAATAATAGAGGCAGGGATGTTAGAAATTGGGTGTCTGGTTGGCAGAGGTATGCACCCTGTCCAAGCAAGAACCACAATCCTAGTCAGAGTAAATCACAACACACCCTAAATTATTCTGTGCTCATCCTCTGGCAGCTTGGCACAGAGCAGTCAGGCTTAACTTAAGAGGCAATGTGTAAAGTATTTGTGCAACACTTCAAACAGTAACACAGTGAAAACACCACAAAAAGACTCCACACCAGGTTAGAAAAATAGATTATGATATTATAAATAAACACAGACCTAATCAACAAAATTCCAATAAAGTAGAAGTCGCGATATGAATTTTTTAAGAATAAAAGTGTAAATAACGCTTAGAAGCAATACGGTGCCTATGGGGGTTATCAGGTCGCACAGGAAAAGTCAAGAGTTCAGGCCAACCACAATGGAGTGCAGGCCAAATACAGGAGCCAAGTACCTTGATCCTGGTCGTACAAATGAGATGGGATGTAGCCGCGCTATGTGTTGGTGTCGATCCTGCAGTCGAGGTGATGCGTCAATTTTCTTCAGTGTTGGCGATGCAACGGTTATGGAAACGATGCACCGAGCCGAGATGCGTTGCTACTGAAGCCGATGCGCTGGGTTTTTCCGCGCAGTCGAGGAAATGCGATGACCTTCCCACACTGCAGTGGTGGCAATGCGGTGGTTCTGATGCATCATTTCTTTCAGGTAATGCACTGGTTCTGGGTGCAATGCGCCGATTCAGCTCCCACTACAGTGACGTTTTGTCGGTTCTGCTTCATGCAGACAGGAGATGAGTTGGTTCACCTGGAGCAAGCACCTGGGTCCACTTCCAATGGACCAGGCACAGGAGCAGATGGTGAGACTTTGATATCTTTGAGTCTCAAAACAGGAGGCAAGCCAGAATGCCCTTGGAGATCACTCTGGGTTCCAGCAAGAGTCCAGTTCTTCTTCAGCAGGTGCAGAGTGTAGCAGGTAGTAGGGCAGCACAGCAGAAAAGCAGTTCTTCAAGAGCAGCATTCCAGCAGGGTAATAGTCAGACAGTCCTTGCCCAGCAGTCCTTCTTCCAGGCAGAGTTTATTTACAGGTCCTGAAGTGTCTGATTTGGTGAGGTCAGAGACCCAGTACTTATACCCAGTTGTGCCTTTGAAGTGGAGGTGACTTCAAAGAGGAGCTTTGAGGTACACAGAGGTCCATCCTTCCCAGCCCTGGCTCCAGACTCACTACAGGGGGGTAATCAACCCTTTGTGTGAGGACAGGACACTGCCCATTCAGCTGTAGGTGTCAGCTCCTCCCTCCCATCCCGCCCAGGATGAGCCAACTGGATGCAGATGGCACCTCAGACACACCTAACCTTCCTTTGTGTGGGTCTGTCTAGAGGGAATGCACAAACTCAAGCTGTCACCCACCCCAGACGTGTATTAGAGACAGGCTGCAGGCACACAGAGCTTTAAGAGCAGAAAAATGCCATCTTTCTAAAAGTGACAAAGAATTTGGTTGTTAAAACAGTTGTTTGGTTGCTGCTCTTTTGAAAGACAAGACTGGCTCAATAATGTTTGTAATTCATGTTTTTTGTGTATAACAGTGTTATTTTATGTTTGACATATAAAGTTCAATGTATGTTTACAAACGGGGAAAAGGAAGTTTCTCCCTTGGTCTGACCTATAAAGTAAATGAAATATATCTCAAAAAGATTAAATCGATATATTAAATAAATACTTAAGACCATATAATTCATTGAATGGCCTTAGTCTGTTAAATAATGTTAACAGCAGTTCAAACGTGACGGTTAGTGTATTATTATTGTTGTATCTTGTGAGGCCCTTTCTAGTTGCCCTGGGCCTAACCCCTTTTGCTATTGCATCTTTCTAAAAGTGGCATTTCTAAAATAGTTATTTTAAATCCATCTTTACTCTCACACACGAGCAACTGATTTATCAAAAGAATTTTCCAAGGGGAAAGTCTTTCTTTCTCTTTCGGCGGGGTAAGGGATTCCCTCCTTGTCAGGGTGTTGGTATTCGCCTCTGCAGTATCCACAGATGTGGGGATATCCAAAGATATTGGAGTAGACGCCTCACTCACTTATCATGACATGCTTCATTATCGGCACCTATCCACACCCTGGTAAGATGGTACCACCAGGGCGGACTCAACCATAGATGGAATGGGAGTTCTTAGATAAAGTCAAGCTGGACATGCAGTGATCCAGTAGAGTGATTAGTTAAAAATACCTCTAGGTATACCCAAAGATGCTTCTTTATTATTAGGGTACCTGGGGTATGATAAAAACGTGAATTTTAGGGTTCTATTGAATGTAATCGTTCAATGATACCCATTTTGCCAACATGTTTAGGCCCACTCAAAGAGCCCAATCGAGTCTGGGGCCTTTGTCAGGGCCGAATTTTGTGTATCCCTGCTCTCTCTCGTACATGCACTCTATGCACACTCGTGAGGCCTAACACTCTCACCTGTCTTGATCTTTTTCCAGAGGATTTTCTGTAAGACAGAAGGTCAATCAAGAAGTAAACATACGAGGTGACTACCAACCCAATGTTACATTCTGAATTTGTATTTGAGAGTCTTTAATCATATTTAATGATGAGCGACTCCCATCTTTTTAATTCATTGATACGGGATACTTTTCCTTATACATCTATTGTGACACAGACTATATCCTTTTAGACCGATAATAGGGTGCTCCCCGGTGGGTGTAGGTAAAAGTTATGACTTACTCTCATTATTTAAAGTGAATGGTGCCCACTTCTTTCATTTCTATATACATTCAAATCTAGCTCCAATTGTTTGGTTAGATTTAATTTTTTCTATATGATCAGCTGTGTGAGTAGACTAAATCTGGGCCACTTATGCTTTGTGTCTCGCAAAACCTGCACATTTTTTCTTTCTTACCCTCTACTTTTTAAATCCAAGGGTCATGCTGTTCATGTGGGTGGTGTTGTCTTGTAGTCAGACTCCTCGGGAAAAAGGGTATATGGTGTATAAATACCAGGTAGATAAACAGGTTGCTACGTATCACAACGATGCCCACTCTCACTAGATGTAGGGATGTAGCATCACTTCTTCCACCATATACTTTCCCTTGTTTGTTTCTAGGATGATCCATACATCCGCTCTAGTGACATTCGTTCTCTCATTCAATGCCTCACTCGCATCTCCTTTTGTAATATTACTTAGTATAGCAAACACGATCGTCGCATAATCGTACCTAACCGAGGGAAATAATAGCCCACTAAGGTAAATGTAAATCTAGTATTTGTAAAGCGCGAACAGCTACCCGAAGGCATCCCGGCGCTGGGGGCCGTGGGGAAGATTAAGCAAGCTATTGCCCAGAGTCACATGGTGCTGGGCTGACCTGCCGCCGGTGCCGGGGATCGAACCGTGAGCCCCAGATTCCAGCGTCAGTCACCCTGGCCGTGGCGCCACACCTCTTCCCTGTTACTGTTACGGTTTTTGTTTATGACAAACAGACCTATTACGAGTGGCTGGGGCCATTTGCCGTCATTGCCATAAAACTTGTCATAAAACTTTTTTACAAGAATCTCTTTCCTACCTCACCCCTTAGATGATTCTTTGTTGATTGCTTTTTTGTGTCCTGCTGCACTCACTCTCATTATCTTAAGAAAAAACCCTTTCAAACAAATGTTCACTCGAGGTCACAGTTACATGCGTGCTGGACTTACTTCTTCAAAGATCGGACACCGCACCAGCAAAGAGGATTTATCATTACCATTCCAATTATGTTAAACATGACAGAGCTACTCCTTCCCAATCAGGAATTACTGTTTAAAAGTGTAATAAGGGATTCCCAATGTTAACCTATAAGAGGGGTAGGCCTCACATTAGTGAAAAACGAATTAAGGTGTTTTCTACTGTATTTTCCACTTTAAAGCTTGAAAGTGCATGTCCTGCCTTTTAGTTACACAGCACCCTGCCCTATGGGCTACCTAAGGCCTACCTTAGGGGTGATTTAAATGTAATAAAAGGGGAGTTTAAGGCTTGGCAAGGGGTATTAAATGGCAAGTCGACATGGCAGTGTAAACTGCACACACAGGCTCTGCAGTGGCAGGCTTGAAACATGTTTAAAGGGCTGCTTGTGTGGGTGGCACAATCAGTGCTACAGGCCAACTAGTAGCATTTAATTTACAGGCCATGGGCACAGGTAGTGTATTCTATTAGGTACTTACAGATAAATTAAATATATCAATTGTGGATAAGTCAATGCAACTATGTTTAGGGGAGAAGCACATGCTCTTTAGCAGTGGTTAGCAATGGTAAAGTGCTCAGAGTCCTAAACCCAACAAAAAGAATATTGCAAAAAGAGGAGGTAAGCAGGCAAAAAGTTTGGGGAGTACCACCTTAGGACTGTCCACATGAATTAAATGTAAACCCTATAGGAAATTATGTTAATTTAAATTAAATAATTGAAATAGTTAAAAATATAAATACATTTAAATGACTTAAAATAATTTATAAAAAACAGTACATATTTTTATTTTATTCTAAACAATTTAAATATTTTTTTGCATGTAGAAATTAAGGTAGCAATGCATTTTATTAAATATTAGTAAATTATTTCAAACTAATTCTATCCATTAATTTTATTAATTATTAATGAATAATAAAAATTGAATTTTTTACATTAGGCGGGTATATCTATTTTTTATTTCAACCTTAAGAAAGATAATGTTAATGTAAATTAATATATCTTAATAATTGCATTTTTAATTCAAAATGTAGCTAATAGCACTGTAGCACTTTTTTGTTTAGTTCTACGTTACAATAAATATATAAAAATAATTAACATTAATATTTAACATACATTTTTTAAAACAATTTTTTAAGTTGAATAAACTTTTTAATGTTTTTCCTATGTTTAGCACATGGAGATCCACTGTGGTGGATATCTCCATATTGTAAAGTATAGGGAACTTTTCCCTATAGTTTACCACACGGAGATCCTTGTGGTACATTTTGCAGTACTACAATATGTACTACAAAATGCAGTTTGTAAATAGCACCCCATTAATTACCAGGTGTGCTAAATACCAACCAACTCAGAATTCTGACCCCTGCGCAAACCATAAAATACCGACCCACCCATAATCAGGGCCCTACTACTATCTACAGAGTCTCCCAAATGAGGCTGGCATCAGGAAGGGATCCTCTGAACCAAAGTTGACAGATGTACCTGACTTGCCAGGTCCAATCTCACAAAATAGCTTCAATGTACAGCAAATTCACAAACTATTTTTTGCATAAGAACCAACAACAAAAACCTAGTCAGAATTCAGTTACTCTGTCTTTGTCATCATGACATCTGTTTCAAAATTAAAAAAAGACCCATAATTCTCTTCTGGAGGCTACAATTTGGGTGTATAAATTAAAATTGTTGGTCAAATAGGAGTGGATGGGCAAGGACATTAGAAGCATCTTCAGAGCTTCAAAAGAAAGATTCAGTTTTGAATGTTAGCTCCCTGGCAGCAACCCCTCAGGGTTATGGAAGCTGCTAAATGCAGCAATAACAACTAGGCTATCTGTAGCTTTCTTGAAAGTGACATTTCCATCACATACATAAAGGTATGTAGCATTTGTTACTGATCCACAAACCTAACTGTCAAATCCTCTTTAAGACAGCATTTTCTCAATCTCCAGTTGTACACTATTTAGAGGATTATCACTTTATTGCTGTTTTCATTCTCATAACTTTCAATTGGCAATTTCAATATTGAGAATGATCCTTGGCTTTGAATACAATACATTTACTATCCCTTTGGGCTTGTCTATGCTATATATCTTGTTCACATCAAAATTAGGAGCATTTTTCTTCTTTTGACACACATTTTGAATTTAAATATGTAATGCTGAAATTTCAATTTCATTAAAGGATAAACAATGCTCAGAAAAGTGCATATGTAAGTACTGGTTTGGTTTATAAAAGTCTGCAATGTTGGTGTTGCATCCACCAACGCCGTCAGGTCCAGCTACTGAGCGTATTACAACTACACAGTCATACTGGTGGTCTCCAACCGGCGGTAGACCGATGCATTATGCGCGAAAAGAAACATCACAATAGTGACCATTGGATAGATTTAAAAACTACACAGCTGATGTGCTTTGGCAAGTGGGCACGCCTATACATCACACTATAAAACACACCCCATACCTGACCAGCATCCTTTGCTTCCCAATTGCAGCCTAAAAGACAGGCAACACTTTTCTCAGCTACCCATTTTCAACTTCCCATTTAGCACTCTCCACCACCTGTGATTTTTGTTTTACACCTTTTTCCCCGTATCACTTGTGTGTTTTTCCTTTCATATACTCACTCACATTTATTTTCTCATCATGCCTGGCAAAAGAACAACACGCTTCACTGAATAAGAGTTGACAGTCATGGTGGATGAAATCATTAGAATAGAGCCACACAGTTTTGGTTCCCAAGTCCAGCATACTCCTTTCAGTAGGAAAACTGAAATGTGGGACAGGATAGTCAACAGAATGAATGCTGTTGGTACCACCCTGCACACACTGGCCGACATTAGGAAGAGTTGGAATGACCTTAGGTTGAGGGTGAGTACCTAGTACAACAACCACCACCTGGAGACTCAGAGGACTGACGGTGGCCCTCCTAGCACACCATTACAATTCTGTCCCTGGGAGGAGAAAGTCTTGGCCATCCTGCATTCTGAGGGTTTGAGAGGAATAGCTGGGGGAGTGGACACTAGTAGGTTACACTTCAACAACTGGCACACTTACACAATGTTCTGTTTGCTCTCAACTTTGGTTTTGCTATTGTGTTCTCTATCTACTTTCCTAACATGCAATACTCAAAGTATCAGAGATGTTGGTTTGTGTGTGTCAATGTGTGTGTATTGCTATATATAAGAGCACATGTATCCAACTCCATGACATGCCACATGTTGCAATGCTGTTTGTAAGTGGATTACAATAAAAATATCAATCCAGGACACATGATATGTGCGAATATTTAAAAGTATGATCCATCCCAAAGGCATGTTGCCAACAGGTATGGTACACTAACCGTCTGTCAAGTGTTGGTAAAGCGAGATTGAAGTGACTACAACTACCATGAGGCCCTGTCACTCCAACTCTAACCAAGATGCTAGACTGCTTTTTCCCAGTCTCACTTGTCAGCCATGTTACTACTGATCTTCACTCTCATGGACTATGCAATGCACAGACAATGCTCCACTCAGATATATACGTCTGAATGCTTTGCTTGATGGTGTCCTGGTCTCATCAAATGAAACTATTGATAGCATGAGTGACACCATAACAACGGTGTACCCCTAATATATGTGAGCCATGAAGGAAACTCAGCTGATTACTAGTGGCAGGTGACCCCTTAATTCTGCACTTCTCACATGATGAGCAATGCTGAACATACAACCAAGCTGGGTGTTTGCCTGTATTACACACAACTCGGCCTTGGAATGGACAAATACACATGTTAAGACTACACCGTGTTTGTAGCAGGGTTTTGGAGATGTCATGTCTAGCTCTAAAGCCAAAATGCCACATATCTGAACATCTAATGAGCTGATTAAATCTACAACATCTATTGAATGTCTACAAATGTCTAGTAACCAACTTCAACTCCACACAAATAGATGACAATACTAATCTTTATCTTTTTTGTTCCATTCTAGGTCCCTATGTACTTTGACACAAACAACGTGGATGTAAATACCTCACTTCCACCATTAACAATGTTCTCTATTTCTCAACAGGTCAATCCGCCACTGCACCTACACAGAGGTTGGAAACCAAACAGAGTTCCTCTCCACCCCAAGACAGTGCCCTCAGTGATGGCAATGCTCCTGAAGAGGTGGATGATGGTCCTAGCCCATCTGGTCAGCCCAGGCAGAGGCAACAGTGCAGTTCACAGTGACCACAACAACAAATCTCACCTCAGCTGCCACAACACATTCAACCACTCCCCCCCCCTACTTGTGCACCTCACAGTCAGTTCCATCCTGTGCCCCCAGGCCTGGATTCTGAGCCGCATATCATGTCCCCAAGCAAGGAGGAATCAGTGGGAGGGTGCAGTATGTGCCAAGGACACAGGCCCTTGGAGGTAGGGGTAGGGGTAATAGGAGGGTAACTGTGGGCCTGCAGAGTGAGCCCACTGGGGACACCGACACCCAGGCTGCCATCACCCAAGTCCTGAGAGTCTACCAGGACTCCCAAAGTGTCACGAGTCAGGTATAGACTGAAATCCGGGAAAGTATGGATCTGCAGAGGGACGCATACAAGTAGGTGGCCTGCCTACACTCCGAGGTGGCTGACATCCACACCGAGGTGGCCAGCATTAACACTAACATGGCCTCCCTGGTTGGGGTGCTGCGGGACATCAACACCACCCTCTGCAGGGCTTTTCCACCTGCATCTACCCCTTCCTGTGGTTCAAGTACATTCAGACCGTCAACATCTGCTGCAGACACAGGAAGGGAGGCCCTGTCAGAGGAGGATGTGCCTGCATGTGCCCCTGTCTTAGCAGTTTCAGATCCTCCCTCTCTCAGAAAGAGATGACGTCCACCCAAAAATACAGGAGTTCAGGATGGCAAGACACCCACCACCGCCAGGAAGAAACCTTGCCCCAATGTCATCCTGTGTATGCTACACATTCACTTTGCGGACTATTCCTGCCCACTTTTCCATATCTGATGGGAGGAGTATGTTGGACTGTGGACTCCTGACAATTTGGATTCTACTACAATGGTTTCATCCATCATGACTGAAGCCTTCACTTTTTGTTTGCACTTATCCTTATTCATATCATTAAAAACACATGTCACCAAATCATTGTCTCCTCTTGTAATTCTCACATATAAAAATTTGATTGTACAACTATGTTAACTTTGCAATGTGAAAACTAGGGACTTTTGGAAGCATGGATATGTTGTATGTAAACAATGTCCAACTCAGGTTCACTACCATGTCACAACAACACATACATACAAGTGTCTGGTCTGATAACATCTTTATTCCATTGTTCAATTTAGAGGCTGACCTGGAGCCGTATTACGTTAAATGCGCATTTTTATTGTTTACGCAGGGCGCACCTTTAAAAAGGTGCGCTGGGCCCAAACAGTGAAAATGTACCTTATTACCATAAATGTGCTGCCCCCAGGGAAGCCGTGAACTCGTGCTGCCATGGGGGCAGCGTATTCCTGTGAAAAATGGAGCGGCTGCTTTACAACCGCTCCTTGTTTTCACAGTGCAAGTGGCAACCCACCTACATTTATGAAGGGGCTTAGAGATCCCCTTGCAGGCGGGTGCAGTCATGGGGGTCCCATGGATGTCAGGGGGATCCATGGGGCCCCCCTCCTGAGTGCTGCCAGTAGGGGGTGCACTGACAGTGTGCCACCTTTTAGATGGCGCACTGTCAGTGCGCCTCCTGAGGGCTTCCTTGCCTCTGCTCCCATGTCTGTAATACGGCACCGACGCAGAGGCAAAGGGATTCCCTTATTTGCATGGGGCACGCCCCCAAGCAAATGAGGGCACACCCCCTGCAGATAGTGCTGGCGCTTTATGTGCACCAGCGCTATCGGTATTACAGAAGGGGCCGCACAAGCGTCTGAGGCCCCATTTATATTGCTAAAGTGCCCCAGTGGGTGCAAAGCGGGTGCAAACGCCAGTTGCGCTCGCTGGGCACATTATGTAATACGGCCCCTGATGTCAGAAATATAGCAAATAAGACATGACTTAATTATTCTACACTAGTGATCACATAATCAGTTGCAGACTTTCACAACATGGAAGGAGTGGATACATCTGACAAAATCCTACACAATAGGCAACAATAAGTAAGGTCTACTTGATCAGCTGGAGCCATATTGCCTACTTCACAAAAGGGATCCTACATCAAATAAACAGATACATGTCAGTACTACAGTTTCTGACCACAGGGTCATTTCAATCCAGTGTTGCTTGCATCTGGTGGAATGTCACAAACAAATGTCAGTGATGTGCCACAAGCACTTTGGCCTACAATGAGGAGACACATCAACAGCTACATACAGTTCAAACACAATGAGGAAATAGCCAATGTGAAGTCAGGATAGCATGAATTGGGCCCAACACAACATTGTGTTGGATCACATGATGGCACACATATTGCATTAGGACCAACACACCACAAGGAGCAAGTCCAATGGAAGCCATTCCATCCTATTGCTGTCCTGGTACCTGCTTTGTACACCTAAACTCTGTGACAGACATTGACAATTTGATGATCCATAGAGTTGCACCAAAACTTTCGGCACAACTCTATGGTTCATCAAATTGTCAACCTCCTTCAATCTTTCTAACAAATTACTTTGAACCGAGAACATTTTTTTTTGTAAATATTGACATTATTGTTTTTCCTGCGCTGTTTTCCACTGTTTCACTTTCACTTGCGCCGTTCACCGTGTTTTTCACGAGCACATACGTGCACACGTTTTTTACAGGTTACACTCACATTCAATGTAAATAGTGCTGTTACTACCTTTTCTCAACTTGATCTAAATACAGACTGCGTCTTGCATTGTTCTAATAACCATTGAAGCCTCCCTGTCTCTTCCTTTTTGCATCTATTGTACATGTTTTATATAACGGTCTTTTGAATATTACCTGTTGAGACGTTGTTATTTGTTATATACACTAATCACCTAGGTCTCAACTGGGTATACGGGTTACCTCCTGTAGTTTGGTTTTGTATAGTGGTAGAAGCATTTGAAGATGATGTTAGCCAATTGTACCATCCCACAGATCACTCAGCCCACATCAGACTTTGTAAAACAGTTGTCTGGGAGGTAGCTATACCTCACAGGCCACTGCAGAGTGCCACACAACTATATGCTCACATATGAAAGGGGCAAAAGTTTCTCTTTTCTGTATTGAATTGGTAGAAATGTGAGGTTCATGTGGGATAAATAGCCTCAGCCTGCCTGCAGAGGGCAAGGCCTGACATTGATATGCGGGCAGTCTGGGCCATGGCCCAGCTGGGCCAGAGATACTGTGGCAAGAGAACCGATGCACAGAGTAATGTCCCTGTAGACCTGCTGATCCATGGATGTTCCCAGAAAGAGCTATCTGTCCCACTAGTTACCCTGATAGCTGTTACATGGATAATATGAGGCATGATGACTGAGGTGACCCCCTGACCTGATACTTCTTTCCATTGACCCACAGCGTCAATGTGTCTCTGTCACTAATCACTGTCCCCTTACTCACACAGGTCTGTTGACACTTTTCTAATAGTGTTGCTTCCACTGTACAGGCCTATTGCACATCTGAGACATGAACAGTGTAGATAGTGGGTTACTCTTGAATAGATTTAGAAATGTGAATCATCTGCTTGACAACAATATTCCCTATCAAACAACACACACAATGGGATGTTGATTGTCATTCCTGTTACAGTGCCACATATGGCAAAAGGGGTGTCCTGTGATGGCAGTACAAACAACACAAACATATTATTACTTACTAGGATATTCAAATAAGTAGTCCACATGTCCACATAGCCCCCAGAGAGGTAGCTCTCAGTGTCACACATGCCAGCCCTTACAGTGTGACCTCAGTCTTAGGATGTTGTGTACACTATGGTACTTGCCTCTATGGACCATATGCATCAATGCAATGGGCCTAGCAGGGACGGTGTCTGGACAGTCATGGACAGGTTATTTATCCTTCAGAAGGTAAAAATTCTGTGTTGTGTGTCATGGTACCTCACATCCCGGGACTGGCAGAGTGAGGGGTAGGTCTTCTGCCGTAACAACGGACGTTCACACGACACTGCACTATTCAGTGTCAACACCTGCCGGTACACGTTGACGCACATTGTTGACCCTAATCGGGTGATGTTCTAGATCTACAGGTACCACTTTTTAGGGTGCTGTATGGGTGGTCACTAATTTTCACTACTTTGGACCACCACCAAAAAGTGTAGATAGATCTTACATCGGTCCTGAAGAATTGTCGTCTACTTGACTTAGGGCAAGAAACATGTTGGCCTAATTTCAATAGCGCAATACCCTGTAACCTTATAGCAGGAGTGCGCGCATTGTTTGTTTTAATCAGGATAGGGGCCACATTCATTAAAGTTGTTCTGAGTGGACCTCTACTTCCTGTTTTAGTCTCACAACCTCACATCTACACTCACTAGGGCCCTCACATGCACTGCACCCAATGGCCAGGAAAAAAGATCTCCGCTAAAAGTCCCCATCATGGGTGCCGATCGGGTATTGCAGCGCTGACCCGTCGAGGAGCAGACCCAATGATGAAGCAAGACACCTAGCTGACTGGGTGTGTGAGGGTCCCTCTCCGAAAGGAGGATATTCTTCTCCTGCCCTTGCCGAGCACACCAGTGTTCCTTACACACATCGACCTGTAACATTTAGGAGGAACAGCATACCATTCTGTTTTGCACTACATGTGGGCCTGTATGCTGGACCTAATCAAAATAGCCCAGAGTCCCCCCTTTCTTGGAGACACCTCACATCACATCACATTCCATGTAGCATGGCCCTGGCCTACATGAGGTTAGTGGTCTGCCTCAGTCAGTGTAGGTCATGACCAGGGTTGAGGTTACTCATCAGATGACCACAAAAGTGTGTATCCATGCTTTAATTGTGCTTAGCATGTGACATGGACACATTTAAAATGTTGACTCTTGATGAAGCCTTGTGCTAGATATCTACGTAATGTGTGTCAAGCTGACAGTTATCCTCAAACTTCCAGTTACAGTCTGTTTCTACATCTATTGCATCCATACAGGTCATCACCCATTTGGAGAGCCATTCCCAGAAGGTGTGGACCCTGGGGGTCCTCAACCAGCATAGTGCCCACTCCACAAAGAGGCGGGAAGACCTGCAGCGCTGGACCCGGAAGATCACGAAGGTACAGCTAGAGAAATCCTCCCAACATGTAAGGGGCACGCGCCAGACCCTCAGGGCCCCCCCCCCTGATGGCCCGCATACTGGCAGTGTCCTACCCAGACCTTGATGGTCAGTTGAGGGCCCAACTGCAGCAACAAGGGGGGAGTCCTGGCCAGAGCCATACATGTCGTATTGCCAACTTTGAATGTTACACAAAGGCATTTCACCAACAATATTGGTGGTGGCCCTTGTGCCACACACAAGATGAGTCATTGTTAGTATAAGTTTGGTAGTAGGTGCATACTGCTGTGCTGTGGCGATTGCCTTTCCGACCTGGAACACAGCAGAGTCCAGTCCGCTTCCAATTTTCTTTTAAGTAGACACCTGGCTGAGTGAAGTTAGTAAGCATCTCATGTTCTTAGTAAATTTGGGTGACAATTGTACCACACAGGCAACTGGTCTTGCTTGTGCGAGGAGTGAAGTACCCTCACTACTGTCTCTCATGTGATGGTGGCCTTATTGCATGTTACATGACATAGAGTTTACAGTGTATGCAGTGACTGTACAACAGTTCCCATTGGTAAGTACTGGTTACACATTGAAATGAGGGTGCAAACATCATTGGTGCCATCAGCATTAGTGCCTGCATTTTTCCAGTGTGCATTTGCCAGTTGATGTTTCATCTGCAATAGTGTTTCAGTACACTCATTCACTGACTGGTGACATGCATGAGGGAGTGAGATGTAGAACTGTAGGGATCATATGTGAGTGTCTACACTGATTCTTACAAGGCAATCTGAGTAAACAATACCAAAGAGTAGTGTGATGTGCCTGCCCATTGGAACTCTAGTGATCCCACATCTTCTTGTCATAGATGTTCAGCGACACCCAAAACCTTCAAAGGTGTATTTGCTTATGCATATATAATCTATGACTGGCGTCATCACCTGTACCAAGCAGGATTGGGGATGTTCAAATGGCAATATGGAGTGTTGTGCTGTGTGAATTCAGAGTATCTATCTCCCAAATGTTTGGACCTCAATGTTTTCAGGGAACGTTATCTGCTAAATGTGATACATAGCTAAACTACATGTGCCCAGCTTTCATTTGACTTTTCAGGTAGTGGGCATATGATGCAATTTGAGTCCAAAGTGCCATCAGTGTGCAATGAGCATTTCCATGTGACATGATGTCTGCCACAACAGTAATTAATGGTACATTGGTATTGAACTTGACCCTCATGAAATCATGATGTGTCATGAGAAATAGTTAGATTTGTTTTATCCTGGGCCTTGTTTGAGCATTGTGTAAATCTCACACTTGGATCCATCCTATTTGTTTACATCTTTTTACAATGGTATACAACAAGTGCCAAAGTATGCAAGGTGGTCAACTATCCTGGTATGAGCATAAAGATGGAGTGGAGACAATTCCATCAATGCATTTGGGCCTGTCTGGGTTTATGACATGAGTGAACCAAACTGTTTGCAGGTTATGTAGCATGCATGCATGTGTTCGTGCTAAATTTGAAACCCATGGAGTGAACCATGAAAGTGGTGTGATCTGTGGACTTTTTCAATGTTTTCTGCTTATTTGTGATGGTCAGCGGTGGAAACGCAGATGCAATAAACTTATTTTACATGTTATTTCAGATGCATTCAGGGCAAGCGGAGGAGATGGGGCCAATGTTTTTGGGGACATAGCTTTTCACAGCAGTTCTGGACATGAGATGTCAGACACGGAGGGGCTCAGTGCCCAGGAGGGTGTGAGGAGTGCCCCAGAGGACAACATCTCAAGCTCATCATCTGAGCCACCCTCCTGTGGATACTCCTAAGTGTTGGTAGACCCAACAGGATTAGTTCCACCTTCATCCTTGTCCGCCACCCCCAATTCCCTCGCCACCCTCCCTGTTGTACCCCCACAAGTTGGCCGTTCCTGTTCCCCTAAGAGGGGAACGATCTCCTTTGCTCCAGGCACCTCAGCCCCTGCACCTGTTAGCCCTGCTGCCCTGAGTGAGGAGGCTATTGACCACCTGAGAAGCATCTCTGTGGTCAGACTGCAGTCCTGAATGCCATCCAGGGGCAAAGCAACCAGCTGACACAGATGGTTGCCTACCTGGAAGGCATTCACACTGCCATGTCTGCCCTACAGAGATCTTTTCAGGCTCTGGCCTACTCCCTCATGGTATCCCTCCACCAATCCCAACCTTCCACCCCCCTCCTGCCCCTACCCCATCCAAATTCCCTATTCTCTACCCAGTCCCAAGCACACGCACACCTAAGCCTGCACACACCTCATCAGATACAAGCACCACACACCAAAAAAACTCAAACATACATGCACACAGCAGACACTCACCTCCCTCACCACCCCCACCACCACCAACATACCCCCAGGCACCACAGCAGCACATACAGAGCCATCCATGGACACACCCATACCCACAGACACCACACTCACACCCACAGACCCCTCCACAACACCCAGCAGAAATGCAAACACCACAGCAACAGCCATAGACCCATCCACAACACTCAGCATACATGCAGATACCACAGCAACAACCACAGACCCCTCCACAACAATCAGCATACATACGAACACCACAGCAACAGCCACAGACCCCTCCACAACACCCAGTATACATGCAAACACCACAGCAACAGCCACAGACCCCTCCACAACACCCAGGATACACGCAGACACCACAGCAACAGCCGCAGACCCTTCCACAGCACTCAGCATAGATGCAGACACTACAGCATCAGCCACATACCCCTCCACAACACCCAGCACATCCACATCACTATTTTGGCGATCTTGGAGCGAGGTGGCAACATGGCGGCCCTGCTCCAAGACTGCCAAAGTCATAATAAGGCCCATAGTGTTTTGTACTGAAATTTGCGATAATATATGACATAGCATTTCCTATGGGAGTAATGATGTAAAAGTCATTTTATCCTTCTGTTATGTTGCACTTTACACACAAATACATCAAGGACCTACACCGAGGAGCAGATGATGGTATTGATTCAGGTTTCCCATTTGTGAAAGGATGTGACACCAAAAATACAGTTAGCAGTCTCAAAACGCTCATATTTTGACAGGTATCCCATTTTCCATATTACAAGTGCCATTGGATATAATGCACTTGTAATAGAGTGTACGAGATATCCGTCACGTTCGTGATGATGTAACCTGTCCACTGAACTCTAAATTGGGTCCTTAGACTGCAGAAGAACATGCCCCACTGGTGAGCTATCCCAGCCTTCGTGGGCAAACTTATTGGCACTCATGATTTCGGGGCAGCTGTTAACAGTTGTATATTAATTTGCCTTACCACCAAAAAGTACACACATGTCTTTAAGATTGAGGCCAGGGCATTGCTATTTCCTATATTAAACAGTGGTGTGCTTTACTTACACTCTGGTATGGATGTGTTTTACCATAAAAGGCTGTGTTCAAGTAGTTGTGGAAAGAATAGAGGAATGACTCAACACCTGTAACTTTCAATTAGATTGCTAAAATAAAACATTAAAAATCAGTGGTGTGCTTACCCTTGGCCACGGGTAAGCACAGGTGTTTACTTTTGGGGGGCCCATTGCAGGCTGAGGTTGAAACCACCTGCTTTATGGCAGTACAATTTGAAAGAAGTAAAACTGAAAGGCTGAGAATCAAATTCCACATTCATCCTACTAATCCCTGCACTTAGTCAAGGGAATAAAGTGCCACATAGATGTAATGGCAAAACAATGCAAAAAAACGGCATGCAGAAATACTGATGCTTATCCTTCCCATCCAAAACCACCTCCTGGAGCAAAACAACGAGATCAGGACATCACTAAGACCTCTGGTTGGCCACTGCTTCTCTTGTTTAGATTTCAATTTGTTTGAAAAAATCTCCAACATTTGTGTAGTGTGTGATTTATGTGGCCAGGCATTGGTATCTTCTTTAATATGTCAAACAAAAAAAGAAATAACATACCTTTATGACAATGCCTTGACGTCTGTACTTGTAACATTAAGGACCACTGCACTGTTGATAAAAATGCATATATTTCTTTTTATATAATGTAGAAGTGCTCTTTTGACAGTGAAGTGTGCCCATGCGATTAAAAACCCCAGCATCTCGGTGGGTGCGAGTACATTTACTGATGCCAGTGCCTTTAGAAACAGCAACTGCTAATTATGTAAGGAAGCAAGTCAGTCTCAATGAGAACTTGAGACCAGCTCCAGCAAAGAATTCCTATTAACAGGCAGATAGCTGCATCTACAATTGCAAATGGAATTCCTGAAAAAAACAATGACAGTGATAAATTTGAGCCAATAGTTGCACGTGTGTGTGCTTGCACTCATTTTTGGGGTCTGACACTTATTTTTCCTCATTAGACTTTGAACCAGAGTAAGAAAGAGCAAAACACACAAAGGGAAGAGTAGGAGGAAGAGGCAGATGGAAAAAATATGACAAGTAGAGAAAGCATGGATTAAAAATAGGCAATGGCAAGGTGTGAGCAGGCAATGGGTGGGGTACGGTCACATGTCACAATAGGAAATATCACCCTCAGGCTGAAATCATTTGGAATTAGAGCTTACTGCAGTTTTCTTAATATTGTGCATGCACTACATTAGTCTGGCAAGATGTTGATCCCTGTGGTCAGATCCCGGCCAAAGGCACGACCTCAGAAATCTCCACAGCCTAGTGAGGCTGCTCAGCCTGCGGCAAGGTGCTGATGGAAACCAGCAGTACGGTGGATGCAGGTGCATTAATAAATGCCATTATGATTAAAAATGGTAAAGTCTAACTATATGGAAACCAGTCAGTCAGTCTCAATCACAAGCACTTCCGCCAAAATATATTTTCAAAAATATAATAAAACACAAATAGTGTGCGGTCAAAAATATCGTGGGATAAAATAAAGAAGGTCAAAATATTATTTTTTAAGTCTTTTATATCGTTTTAAATATAGTTGTAAATAATATACTTATTTATTTATTTGGTTAAGTTTTATTAGCTTTGTGTTGTAAGTTGTTATTATTATAATGTTAAGTATGTTTAATAATTTTTCAGTGTAGTGTTGTTTTTTTATTTGGTAATATATTTTAAGGATTTTTTTATTTTATGCCTTTTTGGCTGGTTGTTGAGTTTGTAGGGAAATAGGGTCTAAAGATTTTAAATATTTATTTTTAAATTGATTATAACATTTTTAATAAGTTTGAATTTGTTAATAAGAAAATGAACTGTCTAATTTTGTTAGTTATTTAGTAGATAATTTTAACAAATGGTTAAAAGTGTTTTTATTAGTTGATTGTTAAATTAGATGATTTTGTTAAATAGTTAACTGTTTTAAATAATTTGAATAATAATTAATTATATTATATGTATGTTTTTTGTCTAATTAATTTTACAGGGTTAATATAGTTTTAAATAATGTGCAGTTATATTTAATTTCTGGTACTAAGTTCATTTGTTTTTCGTGGTTGTTAGATGTTTATGGTAATAAGATGGGAAGTATTTTAAATCAATTTTTAATGTTTGTTAAATGATCCAATTTTTAATACAATCGGATGTATAATGTTATATGTTAATTTCATGTTTGTTAGTTTCAAATAATTTATGTAAATTATATAGAGTTAAAAATATTCGTTTATGAAAATAAATGTTATGTTAATTTATTGTCTATCTTTAATATATTTTGTATTCATTTAGGATTAGGGAAAGCTAAATCTGAGCTTTTTAAAGATTAATATTTTCCCGACTATTGATTACACTCGAGTTGGAATAGTGGATCTCATACCATCTCACCCCTACCCTTCAAAATGCAACACTTTTTCTACTATTTCTTACATCACAGTGGAAATAGTAAATCTAACCTGCTCTAAAATTCAACACTTTCCCTACTGTTGCTCAGGTTGGAGTGAGAATAGTAATGCTGACCCCTCCAAAGTCCAACACTTTCCCTACCTTTGCTCAGGTTGGCATCGGAGTAGTGAATCTGGCCCCTCAGATTGGAGTGGGAATACTAAATCTAAACCCATCAAATTCCAACACTTTCAAAACTGTTGCTTATGTCAGTGTGTAAATAGTAAGTCTGACCCCCTCCAAAGTCCAGCACTTTCTATACTGTTGCTCAGGGTGGCGTGGGAATAGTAATTCTGACCCCTTCATTTTAAAATTTTGTTTAATGTTGATTATTTATTTTTATTTTTGTACTGATAGTTTTATAAATTTTTTATGCTGTTATTGTATCATTATTTTTAATTTCATAATATCTAGTGTTTGTACGTTTCATTATTTGTTATTAATGTTTGAATATTTATGTTTAAATAATATATTTTTTTTAAATATATTTATTTTTTGCTGCAATTATTTTAAAGTATGCATTTTTATTTTATGTTTGTCAGTTATACATTTTTTATCTTTTTTATATTACAATACCAATTTTTTTAACATTCAATATTTTTACAGTTAATATAATGTATAATAGGTCAAATTTACCCATTTTCTGATGAAGTTTTGGTCTTCTATATTTTTGTTGTTGATATTTTTGAATTTACATACAAAGAATATAAAGTCGACATTTGTGTGCTGGATATAGTTTTGGCAATATTATTTTCACTGATATTTTGTCAAACAACCCTTCACTCATTTCATATCATATTTATCTTTATTTGGTCAATCTAGAACATAAAAGCACAATATCAACATATACAGAGATTTCACACTTCGATAAAATCGTAATAAAATATCACATTTAAGCTAAAATATTTTCTCTCCTTAAAATGGTTGATTAAATTAATACAAATAGCCCTACGGTTGATCGTACCCAAATTTCACATTGCCTATAGGAATCCCTTGATGCCAACCAAATCTATACTGAGCAATCAAGTGGAACATGCATCAAAGTCAAAACATGGATCACAGTGCATACTTCTTCCTGCATCTCAGCGCTTGAGTGATAAAATTCAGAACTGCAAAGCATATCAAAGGAGACTCAAGACACTGTAAATAGTGCAAACCCTCATAGTGAGTATTAAAAGAACCTCCGCTGAGTTTGGGGTGAAGTAACCATTTTCTAAAAGAGGTATACAAAGTGCAAAACAGCATGAAGTTCTTAGTTGACTGAAGTGACCTCCCATCGCATGTGCAACACGGTAATGACGCATACCAAGAACCAGCAATAGGGAAGGCCACTAAGGGGCTCATTACGATTGCGGTGAAACCGCCACCGGCAGCCTGCCGGTGGCGGTTTCACCTCCATCTCGAAGCACTTCTCCACCCGCCATATTACGATGGCGGGCAGTGTGCTGGCGGATGCAAAGTCTGTCCGCCACGGGCCCGCCACAGGCAATCGTTACGATTGCCTGGCAGAACCACCAAGCATCTCTAAAATGGTGGCAGTGCCTAGCAGGCACCATCTGCCAGATTAGGATGCTGCATCCCTGCCAGCCTGTGTATGGCGGTTCAACCGCCATTCACAGGCTGGCGGGATGTACTTTGGGGGCCCGCAGCGGGCCCCCCTTCAGCAGGGGCATTCAAGTTTTGCACTTTGGGGGCACCTATGGTGCCCCCAACATTTCCCTGCACCATGTGGCAGGCACCGTGTGGTGCCTGCCACGTAGTGCAGGGAAATGCAAAACTTGCATTTTTACCATTGCGGCGGGTGCTGCAGCCAGCAGCACCCTCTGCAATGGTAAAAATGCACCATGCGACTCGCCACAGTTGCGGTCGCATTGTAATTCCATGTGCGGGACCGCCGCAATATAGGTGGACGGTCCCAAGCCCCAGGACGATGGCGGATGGACTAAAGTCTGTCCGCCATCGTAATGAACCCCTAAGTAATGAATTGTGTTAGCTCTTAATTGTGTGAGATAAAACCTGAGTTCCAATGCCTTTATCCATGTTAAGGATGGCTCCATGTCTTAGGTGGTTGAGAGCAGGACGTATGACCCTTTGCTCAGTCCTGAACTCGGATTACCAACAAGCAAAGAGCTGCCATTAGAAGTGCAGAAGAGACAAAAAGCTGCATGCAGCACAAACATCAGATAAAAGCTGCAAAAAAATACAACCATCTGCAAAGATATGCCATCAACTCCATCATCAGCAAAGAGTTGTGCGGCACAATGAAAGCAGGAAAGAACTGCACTAACAGTGATGAAGAGAGGGGACAGTAGGTAGCACAGCTACCCCTGCACAGTATCATGCCAATTCAAACGGTGTAAGGGATATGATGGCTCGCACATTCAAACAAAGCTCTGAAGTGTAGCATCTGGTCCCAGAGCGCTGACAGCAGTAGGTTCAGCGACATGCAGAGAGAGAAAGAACAGGAACTGAGGATCGGGCTGGGGGTGGGCAACAAGGCACTTGAAGAAAGAAAGAGAGTGGGGAGTGTGAGGAAGCATACACACAAGGGGAAAGAGAGAGGGTAATGCACTCCCACTAAGTGCTAAATGTCAAATGTCTTGGGAACATGCAAAAAATAAAAAATAGTTCTCTGACACTAGCAGTGGAATGATATACTTATTCAGTAAAAAACCAGGAAGAAACCTAAATACTCCAGGGTTGTGACAAGTACAAACAAACACTGGCAAAGTCAATAGTTCCTGCATTGTTCGCCAGCCTTTTGGCAATTCTTTTTTTGTTGTGTCATGGTTTTTAATAAACTTCCGTTTTTAGAAAGCTGCTGGGCCCTTATTAAATCTAAAAAAAAAATATTGGCTAAAGGAAGAAGTGTTCTTCTGGTCTCAAAAAAGTTCACATTACCATGGTACACCTGGCACTGAAGGGAACTAACTTGTGTGTGTATGTGCTCCTTGTGAAAGGGCAGCATGCCGTAACTTATTATAAAGTCAGTCAATGACTTAAATGGGCTTCCATTGCCCCTTGATACATGCTGGAGTGGGTGGAAGAAAAATGTGAATGACACAATCACAGACTGGCTGAAACCCCCTATAAGTAACAGTGTAATACATACTTTTAGAAAAATCAAAAGGTCTTAGCAAACACAGACCTAAAACAACCATCGGTCTGGAATTGGCTGCTAGCCACACCTTTGAAAAAGAAGGCAAGGAAAAAGGTAAAAAAATTAAGGAAGGAAGGAAAAAAGGCAGGAAGGAAGGTAGACATAGGAGGAAGGAAGGCAGACAAAGAAAGAAAGAAGAGCAAAAGAGGAAGGAAGGGAAGAAGGCACAAAGGGAAGGAAGGAAGGCACTAGTGAAGAAAGGAGGGAAGAGGGCAAAAAGATGGAAGAAAGAAAGAAAAAATGAAAGGTAAGAACGAAAGAATGAAAGAAAGGAAGAAAGAAAGAAGGCAGAAAAAAGAAGGTAAGAAAGAAAGAAAAAGAAGAAAGGCAAAAAATGAAACAAAGAAGGAAAGAGGGCAAAAAAGATGGGGAAAATGAAACAGCGCAAAAAGGAAGAAATTGCTAAATCAGTACGAATAAGATTGCTTCTTATGTTAGTACCTTCCATTGGTCCCTCCTCTGTAAAAAAAGACATGGAAGGGGCAGTTTACAGTTCATTGACTCATTGAGGAACATATAGCAAATTATGATTATGTGACACATTTTTGCAGGGGAGTACATTGAGTCACCCCCAAAAACATGTAGACATCTAAGACAGCTATTTAACAAGCCAGAGGTCCGTTCTACTGTATTTTGTAGTTTGATGTGCAGTCATTTTCAAGTCTCTCAGGCACGATTCTGTCAGTGAAGAGTCGGTCTCTGAAACCAAGACTTACACGGATAAACTCCATCACCCGCAAAAAAAAGCAGAAATTGTACCACATCTCAATACGCAACCTTTTACACACGCTCACTTCAAATACAAAGGCAAAGTAGGAGCAAACAAATTACATCTGGTCTTGCCACCTTTGACTGCAAATAATAGTTTAAACACCATTATACCTCAACACCAATTACTGGACTTTAAAATATCATAAAAATGCAAACACATTCGCCATCTCAAAAGAACACCAAAAAAAGTGAAACTGCCTTTGCAAAAGCAGTAAAGCATTGCAGTGTCAATGTATTGCAATGTACTCACCAAGTAACTAATTTGCCTGATGCTGTAAGTGCATCATGTAGGCTGATATGTTCCTGCTGCACAAAATATGCTAATCACTGTTGCATCCTGGGAAATTGCCTTAGCAATATGTATTGACTAAATCTGGGATGTAAATCATTTGCTCAGTGAGAGAATATGGCATTTCCGCTTTCACAACATTTTCTTCCTGGTTTTTGTAAATGGAACGTGTATGTGAGTAATATTGATTGCACCCACCACATGTAGGAAAGAAGACACTGATAAAAAGGATGTTTTGACAGCATTCAGCTAGTAAGAAAACTGATATAGTGGAGCAAGTCATTCATCATAGCTTACAAGATTTGTTTCGAAATCCACAAAAGACAGGCTACAAAACACATAGGGCAATTACCACAGTTCCTTCAAAGGATTCTGTTGTACTAAATGGAGGCTAAACAGACACCTTACTAGAGTGAAACGGTAGTCTGGGAATGGTACTCGATCAGGGCCAACATTCTATCGATCTTTTTTCTAGTAACACATAAACAATTACATTTTTAACAAAAATACAAGCAGCACATTTTATTTACTCAGTGACAGTAAAAAAGTACACGTTTTGAATGTGTTAGTCGTTGTTGTTGTTCACATCTTTATTCGATCAAAATTTAAAATGATCATAAAAGAATAAATACATACAATCCAAGTTCATAGTATATTCATTAAAGAGCTCGTTCAATTAATACTCATAATAAAATAAAATATATATAAAATCGATAAACAATCGAAACAATGGTTACTATTCACATCATATCTCACAGTCTTGTGGCCCCCCCTTTCCTTCTCTTAAGACATGCCAATAAATAAGTGGCCAATGAAAAACAGACATACGGATCAGGTAAAGATTTTAAAAAGTATAGGGCCACCCGACACTGCGTAAACCTTGCGTTCTTTAAAATTGGGAGTAAATGTTCTTTCCTTTCCTTTTTATATAATGTACAGAAAAGGACTAAATGTAGCTCGGATTGAGTTGATACATTGTCACATGGACAGGCGCTCAGGTCATTAATACTAAAGGTGTTCTCCGGATATCCTAACATACACACTATCAAATTAGTTCTAAACCTTAATAAAATATACCTATGTTGCGGAATGTTGACTATTGCTAGGTACGAGAATCCACCGTTTATTATCGGAGTGGTTCCTTGATATGTCCACAGGGCTTGTTTCCCCTTATCGGCTTCCGACTTCTTATATTCCGCCATCCGGAGGAACCTGTTGATTACCTTCTGTTTGGAACACCTCTTACACGTTTGTGGATCATTAAAAAGTTCCAGAAGCCCAATTTCTCTTAGGATCTGCTCCACATAGCTCAGCCACTTGGAATTCTTCCATTGATCCATATCAAGGCAGTTCCTAATTATTAGCTGTGTAAGAGGGATAGATTCCCTCCTCCACACTGAGTGCCACAGAAGTAACGGGGCCAATTTGATCTGCTCAGTAATATAAGGGATATCTAGCTCCTTATGTAATATGGAGTTTGTAAAAGAGGGGGGGAGACCTACTACAGATTTAAAATATTTATTCTCAGCTATCTGTAATATCGAAGTGTTTGCCACCCCCCAAACCCCTGCTCCATAAGTTACAGCAGCTTTTACCCGAGCTTGGTAAATACTCTTAATAGTGGGCAGAGGCTTAGCCCTCAGCTTTTTAGAGAATAATTTCAGGGCGCTAATGCCCCTCTCCATTACCCTCTTCCTTCCTTCCACTAATTTTTTCCATGTGAGGTCTTTATCAAAAAGCAACCCCAAATAAGTCAAGGTAACTTGTTGCTTCTTTTAAAATGTTTTCACTCTGTGTGTGTGCGTGCATGTGTTTGTGCGCACTTGTGCATGCACGTGCCAGCAAAGGGGTGGGAGGAGGTCTGATGAGGCATGTTATCCTACAGTAGGTCCAGTGCTGGTTTCTTCGTGAGGGTGAGGGGGGTGTTGCCCCCCCCGCCCACTGCAGCGGCGCTAAACGTGAAAAATAAAATCACAATGAAATGAATTCATTGCCATTTTATTTTTCACGCTTAGCGCGCAGTAGCCTCCAGTCAGGATAAATGGGGGGGGGGGGTGTCCTCCTCTGCTGCCGATTGGCAGCATAGAGGACTGGAGGAGCAAGATGGACCGTCCAAAGTACGCATGTCAGTTTGGCCGGGTCTTTTGAGCCAGCCAAAGTGACATGCGCACTTTGCAGCTCTCCACTCAGCTGTCTTAGACAGCTGGGTGGAGACCAAGCACAGGCCTAAAGGGCCTGAAGGAGCGTCCATCCAGGACGCTTCATTCAATCCTGGTGCTGTTCTTAATGCTGGTGAGAGTAGCGCCAGGATTGTGTTTTGGAATTTCCTGACGGTTGGAGCCCATGGAGCTGACAGAGAAGGGACCGTGGAGGACGTCGGACGTGCAGCAGGCAAGGTAAGTGACTTTATTTTTCATTATTTGCCAATCACCTTGCCTGCATGCACGCACCCACCCACCCACCACTTAGTTGCCCGCCCGTCTCTCTGGTGCATATACGTGCCAGCCGCTCCTGTGAAGGTCTGGCGTGGGCAGCAGGCATTTTGACTTTGTCAATGCTTTTTTTTGTCATGGTTTTCGTAAAACTTAAATGGGCCCTAGGCAATTTAAAAAAATGGCTTAAAGCTCAAATATTTTTTGGTCTTACAAAGCACACATTGCCATAGTTGTAACTGGCACTAAAGGTAGCTACTTTGTGAAGGGATGTGATCCCTGTGAAAGAGTGGAATGCTGTCACTCACAGTGAGGTTAACCAATGACTGAAGGGGGCTGAGCCATAGGCTGATGCTGCATGCACCCGTTAATGTTTCTTGCCCTAAAATCGACTGCCAGGGAAGTAGTGGACGTGGCGGACACTGAAAAGTCAAAATTACTATTCTAACTCCAGTCCTAGAATGTTTGGGGAAAGATCAACTTTCCCCGAAATATTCCGGATGGCATATTTAGTATTCCAACTCCAGTCCTGGATTATTCTGGGGAAAGTTATACATTCCCCAAGTATTTTTAGGAATGGTTGAAAATTAGTAATCTTGAATGACAGAAAGTGCTGCCCTGATGGAGTACCAGTTCAATGGATAAGGAGGGCTGGCTGAAAGCTCATAAACGTAAGCATACTATAAGTTTAATAAAATCAAAAGATCTTGGCTAACAACAGACCTTAAAGCTAGGGCTCTTGCTCCCTCAAGGATGTCAATAAAATGGACTGTTTAATCAGATACTATATATTGTAAAGAACAAAAAGACTGCAAATGCAGGCATTTTGTCTTTCGAAGTCTTAAGAGTAAAAAGGAACCTGCTTCCTTGGCATAGAACCTCTGAAACCGAAATATTATTTTCTCCCATTCATTAATTTATAATTTTACAAACCAAAATACAGCGTATATGTCAATAAGGACAGAAAAAGCAAATTAGTGTCCTGAACTACGAATATTTCACTGTTCCCGGGTAATCCCCTAACAGATCCTTACCAACATAAACCAGACCAAAACAGGGCAAAATTACCAACCGCACCTTACCGCATAAGCAACATTCAAATTTAAATCGGTCACACTTCAACGACCCAGCACAATTTACAAAGGACACAAGAAAACAAAAAATAATTTGTCTCTTAACTGGTGTTTTTATGCTCTGGGGAATTGGGAGAAAGGTCCACAGCCAGGTTTCTTTAGTTAGATAAAAGACCAAATTAAATCAGGTAGATCAGAACTTGCGAGTCACAAAGAGCCCTTGGCAATTTTTCCATAAATACTAATAACATTACTGAACAGCAAACTAATACATCTAATACAAACCCTTCCCATCCTATAACCAGGGCTTAATTTGAGCCAGTGGTTTCCGGTATCTCAGCACCAGCACTTAATCATCAACACTGACACTTTTCAGGAGCGCCAGTTACATTTATTTACAGGGAGATTAAGTGATTTGCTCAGATACACAGGATGTTGAGACAACACCAGACTCAAACCTGGTTCCCCAGCTCTGAAGTCAGCAGCTCTGGCCATTATTCAACCCAGATCTCTTGACTGGGGGTGAATGTTTGATTTGCTCTGCATTCTGTCCATCATCTGTATGTCTTTTGCTTTCTTGCCCTAAGTGCGCCGGGTATGCCCAGACGTGGGTCCCCGGCTCACTGTGTCACTGGATTAAAGCTAGCCTGGCTGATGAGGGATGATGCCCCGAAACTGGTCCCAGGATGTTTGTTTCTGGTCCAAGGAGGTCCTGGCTTGGCAGTTCAGGCTGGACTGTTCCCATGAGGAGCATGGTCAAGAATGATTTGCATATGGTTGGGTCCAAACTGGGGTGGCATGGTGGGCAAAAGAACGATGGATTTAACCCTGATCTCTTGACTGGGGTGAATGTTTGATTTGCTCTGCATTCCGTCCATCATCAGTGTGTCTTTTGCTTTCTGGCCATTACGCCACATCCTCTCCCAACTTTCATGGTCAGTAGTTGGTTCTGAGCTAACAGGAGAAATGGGCTGGTCCAAGCTGGCTCCTGATGAGAGTCCCAGCACTTATTTTTTTATGAATTAACGACTGCCTATAACCAATACCCATAACTCGTTTGACTATTAAAGCCTTTCCCATTGTCCTGATCGAAACATGCCAACTGGTCACTGTGGTATCTCATTGGCTCCGGTGTTCCAATCCTGCGTCCATAGACCTCCCCTCCCAGCCAGCCTCATGCGCCATCTGGGTCAGTGCTCTTGTCAGGCTTTATATGAGCAGGTGGTGGCAGGTGGGGTCTACTGGAACTCTTTTTTGGGGACCGTGACTTATTTGTAATCGTTAGGCTTTGACCAGAACAAGAGAGAGAGAAAGGCAGCAATGGGAAAAGAAGGGGGAAGATGAAGATGGAAAAAACAGTGATAAAGAGAGAAAGCAGCGATGAAAAGAAACCTAAACGAGTGAGATAAAGGAACAGGAAGTGTATGTTTGTGGAAGAAAGAGTCCTGAGGTGAAATCAAGACTAGACAACCTTAGTTTTCGGCAACCATGACATCACGCAACACAGACCGCGTCCTTCTGAAAAATATTTGGGCTCGCCGCTTATTTTTGTATAAATTAAGCACTGGCTGTTTTACCTCCTAGCCAACTATTTCTCTAAAGTAAAAAACGTGCAACTAAAGTTGTACTCTAACTTTCAAGTTCTAACCTGTTTTTTTTGGGGGGGGGGCTTTTGACAAGTGTGCTTCAGCAATGGCAGTATCTGTACAGACATTTGTAACTCTTTATGTGGCGTGGTGTATTTCGGACATTGCATGGGGAAACAACTTTTTTCTCTGCAGCCATTTATATTCATGCACCCCTGCACGAGCCTACCATCCAATCAGAGCGCGAATACAGGGCGGTTCGTCTACCCTTTCCCAAAGGCCGCAAGTGCAGAGGGCATCAATCACCAATGACCCCAAACACTCATCACTTACAATAGCAATTCATTTCAATCAAGAAAGCTTTAAAATGAAGAACAAAGTCTAACCGGTTGGGAGTTGCTTGTATTCCTGTTCAGTGGGGGTGGCCTAGCAGGTCATGATGGACAGTCCCTTTTGGGGCAAGACCAAAACTGATTTTAATATGGTCAGTCCCTGTGTGTAGTAAAGCAAAGAAGATAAAGATATATGCAATGCAAAGCATTTCAGAGTAATTACCTGTAGCTAAGATTAATTAAAGCATTCATTTTGTCACTTTTTATGAAGTTTTAGATATGAAACCTACCCAAAATGTGTATTTCAGAAAACATATTTGAAAGGAAAAAAATCCTGTTCTATTTTTAATAGCAAACAAGCATGTATTTCCCACTGCCCCAGTCAAAGGACTAAGGGCCATATGTATCAAAAAAGAGTTTTGCGATTCTCAAATTGCGATTTTTAGCGACTCGCAATTAGAGAATCGCAAAATGCAATGTATGTAGGATTTGCAAAAATTTTGCGAATCCTACATATTCACTTATTTGCGAATCGCAAATTGAGATTCGCAAATAAGGAATACCTTCCCATTCATTCCTATGGGCTAGGAGGCCCATAGGAATGAATGGGAAGACATTCTCAATTTGCGATTACCAATTAGAGAATCGCAAATTGAGAATGCAATTTCAGGGTTGCAAGGGTGCCAAAAGGACACTCTGTTGCACCCCTGAAATATGCATGTGTACACATTTTGCGCACATACATGCCCTAAGGGCATGTATGTGCGACATATGGCACTTTTAAAAAATCAAAAAAGTTCTTTTTAAAGAAAATCGCAAATTACCACCAACTTGAAGTTGGTGGTAATTTGCAATTCCTTAAGGCCAAATAGCAAATTTCTGGTGCTTCCAGAATTGCATTTAAGGAATCGCAATTTGCAATTCCTTAATTGCATTCGCAAAATAGAGAATCGCAAATTTTGCAATTCTCTATTTTGCGATGGCCTTTTGGGATGATAGATCCCAAAAGGCTTTTTCCAATTCGCAAACGGGCCGATTCTGAGAATCTGCCCGTTTACAAACGGGAAAAAGGCTTGATACATATCGGCCCAGATGTTCAAATGGGTTGCGGGCACGTAACATTAGCCCACCCAGTCATATGTTTTTTGACTCATCACTTCCACAGCACAAAGGTTTTAGATTTTTTTCAAGTTAAGCGTTTGATCTTTATGATATTTTGAGACCTGATTCAGAGAAATTTTTACAGAATCAGTGTAAGTGGAATTAAATTAACATAAATTGCATTTCATGACACCAGGACATTTGCTTGTATATTGGAATGCCAACCAAAACGTTTGGAAAAAGAGCTATTCAGGCGGTGAACGGAAAAGGCATTGTCCGCCCAAAAATAGTTTTCCCTTGGAATTATTGAGAAGCATGCAGATTTTCCACCAAGGGATAATCCAAGGATTTGGGTCAGACGTTTCCTTATACATTTCCGGTTTTGGTTAATTGAGGTGTGTAAGCTTCGGGATTTTTCAGAATTAGAGTTATACATTTATTCAACTCGAAGGAGGAAACCTACAAGGAGTAGATCTATGACTTTTAAGCTATCCTTATGAATTAGACATGTTGGATTTATCATGAAGTGTTAATTTCTGAAGACGTCAGCCAACTGACTTTAACACCTGTCCACTTGATCAAAGTAATGCCTCATTCCTACATCCCTGCTCTTCATCCTTCAGGACAAAAGCCATTCCCCACTCATGCATTCCTGCTTTTCCACCCACCTGGATGAAAGTCATGCCCCATTCTTGTATCCTTCCTTTCCCATTCACCTGGATGAAAGCCATGCCCTGTTCCACACTCCTGCTCTCCTATAAATCAAACAGAAAACTACCATCATTCTTTAAATTGCCATTTTCAGCAATAAACATATCTTAAGCTCTATTTTCCTTCCAGGATATAACTCCGGATGATGTGCATAGTCTAATCACTGAGCCAGTAGCGGCTACTGCCAATGACACTTGGTGAGGTGGAGGGGTAATTAAAAAAAAACCATACAAGAACTTTCCTGCCGCTGCTGCTGCCGGACGCCGCCTCGGTGCTTCTCTGCTCCCGCCGCTTCAATGCTTCTCTGCTCCTGTCCCCACCCAATCACGACGCTGCTCTCACATGAGAGCATCATCGTGATTGGCCTGAGCGGGCTGAAATGGCGCTCAATTAGGGCCTGGGAACCTGCGCTGGTTCTCCACCCGCCTGTGCAACACAGCCAGGTGGAGAAATGCTAAGTGTGCATGTATGTATGGACGGCCTAAGCCGGACGGCCAAACATACATGCACACTTAAAGTGCACCTACCACTCCTTCTCCCAAGCTGACGACGCTGGGATAGAGAGGATTACCCACCCTGCACTCGACTCGGCGGACTGGGGAGAAAATATTTTAGTATCATTTTATTTTTAATCTCCTGCCTTTCAGCAAGGGGGCGACGCTCCTCCACCATAGCAGAGGAGTCGCCCCTGCACTTAGCACTAATGCACTTCTCTACTCTTTTCCAAACCATTTGCAGCATGTTGGAGCATTTCACAATTCTGAGGCTTTTTTGCATAACGAATGTAAACATTTCAAGGTTTGTCAGGCTGGTGAAAATAAAAGGTGGGAACAGAATAGAAATGCAAGGCTCGGAAGTTGGTGTAATATTGGAGAATCCTACAAACTGTAGCACTTGCAGACCATACCTTTCCTACAGAGACAGAAAGGCAATTAACCACACTGGACAAATATATTTGGCCAGCTGCATCAAAACCTCCAACACTCTGACTTAAAACTCCGGCTCTGATTTAAGGCTGCATCTCTGCATGGGATCAATGCTCCTCCTTCTCCCAGGGACTTCATCCTGCAAAAGATATAGAAGTGTTGTTAATCCTGAGTTCTGAGTGACAACTTTGGTGCTGCAGTACTTCTCTTTCACAAGAAGTACTGTGAGTTCAGAGTGACTACATTTGTGCTGCACCACTGCTCCTTCACAACAATTCATTTAGCTCACCAGAGTAAAAGACGGTGGACCCGATTCACATAGTGTATCATAAATCTGCACCTGTAAGAGCACACCTGCAAGAGGGTGTAAAGTTAGCAGATTAACAAACATTCCAAATAGTACACCTAGAAAGCTGCCTCACCCGCAGCATTCCAGGCGTTCTTCTTGGAATGTGATGTGACATTTATTGATGTTATTTCCCCAGTGGTGAATTGTGCGAAAGGTACAATTCCTCAGGGGGAAAAGGCAACCATTGTATGTGTGTTGCAGCATTTGTTGCCAAAATCTGTAATAGCGTTATTTTTTTAAAAACTCATATTTCCTGACTCTACTTACGGGGCCCATTTCAACAAAAACTCTTGTTATTTCGAAAACTACCATGATCGAGTTACCTCAGCTACCAATACCAAACCTTAGGCCCTCCGATGGATCTTGCGCCGTGCTTCAAGGGACTAGAATACTCAAGAGATCAACAATTATCATATGAGGACCTGGAATAGATAACTGTTACCACATTTCGTTCAAACTTTCATAACCTAGCATTTTCCAATTTGTGAAATCTTATTAGAGACAGAATAAACCCAGAAATAATGAGTCAGAATCAACAGAGGACATTTTATAGATCCTTTATCTGTGCCTCAAAGTATTGAAATGCAAAAACAGGGTTAAACAGATCAGATTTTATAGTGATTCAAATAGTACGGTAAATCAAAGCAATACAGGAGATATCTTCCCTATCCGAGGAAGTTTCAAAAATGGAGGAAAACCTACAAGGCAGATTCAGTAAATTCTCATACAAACCAAATTAATGAGGGTTCGGACGTTTCAAAGAATTTCAGTTCCAGTCCTAGGACAGGTCGTTGCCCTGCCCGATCTGCAGCACCAATACTGCAGCAGGAGTCAGGAAACGCTTCAGCCGAAAGGTTCTCCTTGTGCACGCTTGCCAGCCGGTAGCAACACAGGTCGGTGTCACAGTTCGCTTAATGTCTATGTGTCCAGTTCATCAGTCTCAGAACCACCAAAATGAGCGGCAGCAGGATAGGATAAAGACAAGGGTGTAAGCCAGCCAGTCAACCAGACCCCCCTCTTTGTTTAGACAATTATACTCCAAAGATTCCAAGTTTACTCCCCTTAACGTATCAACTTTGTCGGATCATTCCATTTCATTGGCTGTTCATGATAGGACGATATGATGTGATCAGTAAAAGTACACAAATCCGGAAGAATTAGGTAATCCATTTCTTGCAATTTCCTTATGATCACTGTATTTCAATTGTTTAATGAATTATAACATCCTTGGAAATGGGCGGATCAATGCCCCCATCCGTTGTCAGTCCGTTCCCAGGCATACTCTCTAGGATGTAACAAATTTTGTTGCAAGTTCAGTCAAGTGAGCTAAAAGTAAGAAGAGAGTCTATTAATGGCTAGAGCACAAATGGAAACTTTACGAAAGGTTCCCATAGGCTTCAGACAGCACATTTCACAAGTTTAACACTAGATGAGAAAGCAAATCTTTGAGGCCTAAATGGAAAAACAGCTCATATACGAAGTCTTTTGTTAAAATACGAATGTCACATGTTTCAAAGTACATTAATTCTTCAAATTAATGAAATACAATGCCTGCATGTAAGTCTCTATTAATATAAGTCAGTATTAGGTACTACTAAAAAAAATCATTTTCACGTTATCATGTAAACCCTTTAGTAGGTTACAGTTTTAATTCATCCTTTGAAATCATCATGTATATTTTAGAGCATAATCTTTACGCAAAGTATGTCATCTCAACCATGTGCATCTTCTACATGTTTCATTAACCCGTTCCGTGCTTATGACGGAACCACGCCGTCATGAGCCACGGGCGCCGTGTGCTCATGACGGCGTGGTTCCGTCATGCGGCTGCCGCTCGGCCCACGCGCGATTAATTCCCCGCCTGTGCGGGCGAATTAATGAGCGGGCGGGGCTGTGACGGAACCACGCCGTCATGAGCACACGCCGCCCGTGGTTCATGACGGCATGGTTCCGTCACAAGCATGGCGGCACCGCGCTCACCCCCCACCCCCCCAGCGCCGCGGCGGAATTACCGCCGCAGCCAAGGGGTTAATATCAATGCGCATGTTACTCATTTTTTCTAAAGTTAGATTATATTCACCTATTGCACACAGTTAAAATTACATATGCCATTATATAATTCTCTCTAAGTTACTTTTGTTTTTCTACATTTTCTAAGCACGTAAATGCATACCATTAAAGTATGCACTTTTCACAATGTTGTTATTTTGTCATTCAGAAAATGTGTTTCTAACATTCTGCATGCTTTTATGATGCAGTATCTAAATCAGACTGCACGTGTAGCTTTTCTCATATACGTGAAACTGTCACACATTTGTTATAGCCATAAATTTTTGTCACAATCGTTTTCTAGGGAAGAATTTGGTAAAGATAGATGCAAGGTAACATCTACACTCCATTAATTGCCCCTTTGATGACAAATCAAGCCATCACACAATTATCATTGTCTTTATCTGATGTCACATTTTAATGTGGTTGCCTTCATTCGTTTCAATCTAGTTTGCTCTAATGCTTTTAATTCATCATAATATCCACATTGTCTATCTTCTAGTTCAATTTCTGCTTTCTTTCTCTTTTTTCCCTTGTTCTTTTCAAAACTTGTTCGTTTGCAATAGCGATAAATCAAAATTATTGTTAGTATGCCAACAGCAATAGTTTGTATAGGTGTCAGTATTTTTCCCACTAAACTACCTCCCAATGTCACAAACCATTTTCCCACTGATGAAAATCCCTTCCCAATAGATTCCCTCGCACCATCAGCCTTTAGTTCAGTTAGTTCTTTTCACAAATTAGTAATGTTGCTAATATATCTCCGCAAATCTTTTGCTTTTATCGGGGATATAAGTGCAACACTGTGGAATTTTTAACATGCGGCACACTCCACCCTCTTTTGCGAGTAGGACGTCCAATGCAAGTCTTTTTTGTAAAACCATAGCTCTGATAGCAACCATTTCGGTATCAATGACAAGGAAACCCCCAGCAATGTCAGTTGATAATCGATCAACTACAGTTGACAGTTTTCGGATTTTGTGAGAATTTTGAATTACCCCAACTGAGTGTATTATTGCACCAAAGATATCCCCAATTATTTCAGCAGCACTTAGTCCTCTTTTTAAACATGTATGTTTAACTTCATTGATTCCACTGTTTTGTCCCACATGATACATCTTTGGAAAGACTATCTCCATGTAACAGCATCCATGCCATTGTTTTGGTAGCCTATAATAGGCATTTCTCCCACAAACATAATATACCCTGGAAAAACAGGATCTGCCCCTGCCAAATATCTACCCCACCCTCCTATAAGAAGGAAGGTAGGATCACATTTACTGGAACCAACAAATCTGTTATTGTGTTCTGTTTTGCGTCTCAATATGCATAACTTCCCTTTATGTTGCCAATCCAGAACCAAAGCTGCATGTTTTTCCCCTTTCTTCATTTCACCCTCCCTATGTGCCCAAGGTGGAGTTTTTTTTTGTGATAGGTAAGTGATGATAAGTCACTCCTTCTGATACTGAGGTAGGTAGTTGCATGCACACATAACAATCTCTAGCATCCATAGTATCAACATATTCATATAACAATTTAGTGAAAACATTTAATGAGAAATCATGAATAGACTGATCATGATGTTAAGTTTTATCTGTTAGTTCATTTGTTACAATTCCATCATTCTTTTCTTCTATCGATTTAGTAATAGGGGTAGGATTAACATCATGTTTCATATAAACATGAAAAGGAAGGTTTAATAATATCAGCAACAACACAAGTATTATAACGAAAACAGCCAAAAAGTAAGCACATATGCGTTTATGCTTTAACGATAACAAGTTTGGATTTCCCATCTCCTGGGGGCTCATTACGATGGAGGGCGGACATCAGTCCGCCCGCCATTGTAGTGGTGCTGGGACCGTCCGCCAGACGTGCGGAGGTCCCACCACACATATTAGGATGCAACCGCCATACTGGCGGGCGCATCCTGGGCTTTTGACATTGCGGGCTGTGCTGCTGGCTGCAGCACCGCACGCAATGTCAAAAGTGCGTGCACAGCATTTCCCTGCACTAGGTGGCAGGCACCACGCAGTGCCTGCCACTTGGTGCATGGAAATGAGGGGGGGTCCCATGGGTACCCCCCAGTGCAGCGACACCCCCCCCACAAGGGGGGCCCGCAACGGGCCCCCAAACCCAATCCCCGCCAGCCTTTCCATGACGGCATCACCGTCATGGAAAGGCATCTTCAAAACCACATCCTAATATGGCGGACGGTGCCTGCTAGGCACCGGCACCATATTAGTGGCCCTGCTCCGTCCGCCAGGCAATCGGTGCGATTGCCTCCGGTGGAAAAGCGGCGGTCGGACTTTTCATCCGCCGCGGTACCCACCGCCATCCTAATTTGGCGGTGGGTAAATCACTATGTGATGGCGGAAGGACCGGTCCTTCCGCCATCATAAGGAGCCCCCTGGTTAGGGGGACTCATTTTCACCATTGACAAGAAATATATATATATTTTTTTTTTTCTAAGAATGCTTTATAACGCTATAACGCAAGTTTGCAGCAGTTTTATTCTTTTCTGTGCCTTGGAACGATGTCCTCATTTCTTATTTCTCCAGCTGTTTCAGTTCACAAATTTGGCATAGTCCAGTGTATTTTGTCTCTTTAAATAATTTCACAGTCCTTTTCCCTCTATGCTTTACCACAACAGGTTTTTCAGGGTGGTTTTTGTGAGTTCAAATCCTTGAAGCAAAAAGTGTAGTATGCCTTTTCCCAATCATTCGCAGCTGCTAAATAGGTTCACTCTGGAGCAGCATATCTTTGACTTGGTACTCTTGCTCTTTTTGATCTGAGCACTATGGATTCATCATCACCTGTGTCACTTTGTTCAGATTGGCTTGAGACTTCAATCACAGTTGGAGGTATTCTGCCTTCAGATAAAATCCGCTTCAATCTGTCAGTTCTTTTGGGCCATTGGTCTCCTCTTATCACTCGCTTTTCGCTTTCACTGTTCACTACTGCTAAGTCAATACTTTGCCTAGATAGGTCCCCTTCAGAATGACCCGGTTACCAACCGGGACTATGTCTCTTTGACTCTCATCTGAACCAGTGTCTCGAGACCCAGTAGCTGGCGCCCCCTCTACTCTGTGACCGACCTGAGCTAGACGTCGCTCTTCAACCACCGGCTCATCCACTACAGGTCCTTCCTTTTCTAGGGGACATGGGACTCGGCGAGTGTGGGCAGCATGTACCCAATTAGGCAGACCACCACATTTAACAGCAGTTGTGGTTACAAGAATGACTTGATATGGCCCACGCCAACGAACGAGGCTCCAAACATGATTTGCACACATGTTTCTTCACCAAGACCCAGTCACCTGGACACAGGTCATGGCACTGCTCCTGTTGTGCTGTTTTGGCAGCTTCCCCAACCTGGTGAGACACAGAACGTACCACATCAGCCAATCCTTTACAATAATCGAGCACCAAATCATCAGTTATATTCACAAGCTGATTAGCTGGGACTGTAGGCTGTCTCATAGCCTTCCCCATTATGATTTCATGAGGAGACAGTCCAGTTCTTCTGTCTGGGATGCTTCTTAAACTCATCAACACCAAAGGCAAAGCAACAGGCCATTTCAGAGGCATAGATGCACACTGTTAGAAATGGGGTTTCTGGTTGGCTAGTGTATGCACCTAAGCTAGGCAGAACCCACCACTCTAGTCAGGGTAAGGGAGTTACATACCCAAGATAACCCCTGCTCATCCCCATGGTAGCTTGGCAGAGCAGTCAGGCTTATCCCAGAGGCAATGTGTAAAGTGTTTGCGCAACACACACACACCAGTGACACACTAGGCACACCACAAAAAGAGACTCCACACAAGGTTATATAAAAATATCCTTTGTATTATTCATAAAAACACATTAGACCACAATCACATAAATCATTGCGCCACTAGGTGCTTGTCATGACGTCACATTGATCATAAGTCAGTTTGCCAGTTAGGCCTTTGTCATAACATCACTAGTGCACTAAAGTAAGCACTTAAAAGCTGCACATGTCGTAAGGCCTTCATGAACACCTTAGGCATAACATCCCAGTTAGGGCAATGAAGATAACCCCTTACACCATGACTGCTTTGCACATACATCACATTGCACATAACATAAGCATTGTCAATCACTGAACTTTAGTAATCACTTTGCACATAAAATGAATGTCATTAATCAATAACCTTTAGTAATCACTTTGCAGATAAACTGAAGCAATAAGCTTTTGTAATCACTTTGCAGATAAACTGAAGCCATAACCTATAATAATCACCTTGCCGATAAACCGATTCCTACGGGAGGGCCCTGCAACAGGGCACGGGAATCTTTAGCCAGGGAGAACAACGAGTGAGCCGCCAACCAGCTCGGGGGATTGCGTGGCAGTCAGGTGCCCTGTCGCAGGGGCAAGTACCCGGGCCGCCTGCCCGTATGCTCTTGTAGCTCGGCCACACCGGAAAAAGAATTCCCGCTTCAAATGAACTGACTACGGCGCGGAGTACCGATCCAGCACCAGTGCACGACGGCCTGAGGCGGCATGTGCGGTGAGGCGGGGCTTCTCTCTGGAATCTCGGCTGGTGAGCGTTTCGTCTAGCCTCGCCCCCGGAGGACCCCTCGTGGCGGGGCCGGAGACCTCCAATGACACCGCGCTTCGTTGGCTTCCAGGGATGTTGCTGGGCAACGCAGAGATTTCCGGACGGCGGCACCGGTTGCCCATCAACACTGCAGGCTACCTTGCGCCAGCCCTACTGGCGAGCAGCTGCGCTAATCAGGTGGTGATCGCTTCTGATCTCGGGTCCAAGACGGTACACGGGACAGAGTCCACTGCAGGCTGCTCCTTCCACACCAGCACCCAGGAGAGCCCTTTGGAGGGAAGTCATGAAGCGCAGTAGGAGAACAAAGCCCACAGCGCGTGTATGCAGAAAAGTACACAGAGCTCCAGGAAGAGCACTGGTGGAGACAGAGCACGCCGAGCTCCTCGAGAGAGAGAGACCCACAGGGTGTCCTTAGGTCAAAACACACAGGGCTATGTAAAGGCACAGCACACAGAGTGTGTCTAGGAGAAAAAAAAAGTACCTGGAAACTTTGATGTCCCTGAGTTTCCCAAAACAGGAGGTCAGCACACACAGGCCCTTGGAGATTCTTCACAAGCAGAATACCACAGCAAGGCAAAAAGAGTCAGTCCTGTTCCTCCACCACAGACAGAAGCAGCAACTGCAGGCCAACCCACCCCTCACTCAGAAAAGGCAGCGCTCCTCACACAGTCCTCCGCTCTTCTTCTTGGCAGGGTCCTCTTGTTCCTTGAAGTAATCTGAAGTCCTGGGATTTTAGGTGTAATACTTATGCCCCAAAATTTATTTGTTCTCTTTGTGACAAGGGTCTCTGAACCCAGTCCAAACCAGTCCTGTCCTCCCTGGTGCAGCATGACCACAGGGGGCGGAGACAGCATTGTGCAAATGGAGACATAGCCTATTCAGGTGGAATCAACACTCTTCCCACCACCCTAAATGCAGACCAGGTCTATTCAGCCCTGCGGTGAGTCACCCAGGCAAGGCAGGGCACATCTCAACACCCCCAGTGACTGTCTAGAGCCGTGGTACTCATAATACAGCCCGCGGGCCGCCAGCAGCCCGGCAGGCCTTCATTGGCGGCCCGCGGACCTTGAATTGCCATTTCTACATTTCCAGTGAGGCCGGCAGTAAACACAGAAGATGACCGCAGGAGCATACGTAGTGAAGACCTATTAAATGCCTATTCACTACATATGCTCCTGTGGCCATTTTCTGTGTTTACTGCCGGCCTCTGTGACGTCATACACAGCACCGTTGGAAAGCTTCCCAAAAGGCCCTTAAAAAGTCAGCTGTAAGCGTTCACAGCTGACTTTTAAAGGGCCTTTTGGGAAGCTTCCTGTTTCGTGTTGCCGACAATTGCACCTGAGAGAGTGACAGACAGAGAGAGACATAGAGAGAGAGACAGACAGAGACAGACAGACAGAGAGAGACAGACCGACAGAGACACAGGGAGAGAGACAGACAGACAGAGAGAGAGAGAGAGACAGACAGAGACAGAGAGAGAGAGACAGACAGACAGACAGAGAGAGAGACAGACAGACACAGACAGAGACAGAGAGAGACAGACAGAGAGAGACAGATAGAGACAAAGACAGAGACATATAGACACAGAGATAGATAGAGACAGATAGATAGAGGTAGAGACAGATAGAGACATATAGAGATAGGTAGAGATAGAGACAGATACAGATAGAGATAGATAGAGACAGATAGAGATAGATAGAGACAGAGACAGATAGAGACAGAGACAGATAGAGATAGAAACAGATACAGATACAGATAGAGACAGATAGATAGAGACAGAGCGAGATAGAAATAGATAGAGACAGATAGAGATAGAGACAGATAGACAGAGACAGATAGAGATAGAGACGGAGACAGAGATAGAGACAGATAGAGACCGAGATAGATAGAGACAGATAGAGTCAGAGACAGATAGAGATAGATAGAGACAGATAGAGGCAGAGACAGATAGAGCTAGAGACAGAGATAGAGACAGATAGAGACCGAGATAGATAGAGACAGATAGAGACAGAGACAGATAGAGATAGATAGAGACAGATAGAGACAGAGATAGATAGAGACAGATAGAGATAGAGACAGATAGAGATAGAGACTGATATAGACAGATAGAGACAGAGATAGATAGAGACAGTACAGACAGATAGAGATAGAGACAGATAGAGATAGAGACAGATAGAGACCGAGATAGAAAGAGACAGATAGAGACAGAGACAGATAAAGATAGAGATAGATAGTGATAGATAGAGACAGAGAGAGGCAGAGAGAGATAGAGAAAGAGATAGAGATAGATAGAGACAGAGACAGAGAGATAGAGATAGAGAGACAGAGATAGATAGATAGATAGATAGATAGATAGATAGATAGATAGATAGATAGATAGATAGATGCCGGGTCTGGTGGCTCAGTGGACTAATGTGTCCGCTGCAGGGGCCTGTGTTCGACCTCATGGTCACAGGTTTTAATATTTACTCTAGCCCCGTCCCCCACTGACGGTGTGGCCCTCGGCCACAAACCACACTGTAAATTTGGCCCCAGAGAGAAAGTTTGTGAGTACCCATGGTCTAGAGTGAATGCACATCTCAGCTTCTGTCACTCACAGACCATACGCTGAATACACAAAGAGCCAGAGGCACACAGAATGGTAAAGTAAGAAAATGCCAACTTTCTAAAAGTCAAGACGTGGGACAAGGGGACCCTACTCACTAAGGAACCAGGGCAGTTAAATTATTATCAGAAACAATGGTTCCTGTGGAATAATAGGACTGTATATTGATACTGTCAGTGAGTGAAGAAACCACAAATACCTTTAGTTCAGTATAACACAGGTGTGTTTTATACTTCAAACAAAGATATGTACAATGAAAACAAAAGAGAATAATTGTGCATAGTGTCCACAGTGAAAACAGGAACCTAAAGAATGGGTGACATTTGTGTGACAATTTATACAAGGTTTCCGAAGTGTTTGTAAAAGTCGACCATTAACAATCATATGCAGAAATGAACTGCTACTATATACAGTGATACGCGCTGGTTAAATGGTTCGCTTTTTCTTTGTGTCGACGTTTCGACCCTTTGTGCAGTCTAGGGTCTCATCAGGACCTAGGGATGTAGGGACATCTGGTAGGTAGACTGCGCAGCCGCGTGTGGAGTGTGTGCCACAAGTGAGTGAAAGTAAGAAAAAAATACTCACAAGGGAACCCAGCTGGGTCCCCAAGTGAGGATGAGGTGGGGCTGGCAATCAATGGATGGCACAGTGCTATGGAATGAAGGGATGACACACAACAGTGATTTTGATGATAACAGGGAGGAGCTAATAGGAGATCTTTTCAATATCACAAAAAATGATATCATAACCAATCTCACACCTAACTCCTCAAAGAATGAGGGTCTAAAGAACAAATATATCCGATTAGAGAGGCTAAAAAAGCAAGAACTTGCCAAATGGTGGGACGGGGCCGGATCACTGACATAATATCGACTACAAAAATATCGAATATACAAAATATCGGCGTCTAAATATCGACTACAATAATATCTACTACCTATACTTATTTATAAAATTACTAAAATATCGAGTACACAATATCGTAAATAAAAAATATCGTTCACCACAATATCGAAATGCTAAATATCGTTACATTAAATATCGTTTAAATTTTTATAACATACAACATTACAAAAATATCGAATACCAAAATATAGACATCAATAATATCGACTTTTTAGAAATATCGACTATATAAAAACTGCTCAATTAAATATATCTTTAGCACCAAATATAAATTCACATTATAAAACAATATAAAATACTTAAACAACATAAAATAATTTGCAAACACATCAATATATAAAAAAATATATTTTGGCTAAACAAACATATTACAATAATTAAATATAAACTTTAAATATATAATACTTACATTATTTCACATTAAAAACAACATTTAAATTATTTACAAAAAGTAAAAAGATAAAATATTTATTTTCTACTAACAGTTTCTTAATTAGCGTTTCCCTTATATGGAAAGAAAGTGCCAAAACAATAAAAACAATTAATTTCAACGAATAAAACGCTTACATTTCTAAATACACCAATAACATTAAGCAACCAATTAAATAAACACTATATAAACATCAAACACATACATCTCTTTTACACTTAAAAACTACAACAAAGAAGAAGGTGAAACTGTGCCCAACTGTTTCCTGAAAGAAAACTTTCATTACTAAAAAGAAATTTAAAACTGCACTAAGTAAGTAAAACTGTTTTTAAAATATTACTAAACTACTAACCTGCACCAAAAATTATTTCTAAAACTTAATTAACTATTCTTTCATTCCTTACTTTTATATCACCTCTACAGATATTCTACAAAGCCAGAAAATTATTTCAAAAATACTCACCAATAAAAAAACAATAAATGTAAGTATATTCTATTTTTGCCAAACAGACCTAAAAATATTTTCAAAACGTTATTCACTAATATATATTTTCTTTTTCATCTATCTCCTCTACAGCCAACAGCAAAAGCCTCCAAAATAATTCTACAACTACACAAAATAAATACAACTAAAAAGTAAGTATATCATTTTCCATTATTAAACAACGTTAAATACCCACTAGAATAACCCTTTACCCCTAAAATGCCTATCATCTACAAACAATATAATAAAATTATTTATATGTTTTTTCCTCTTCTCAACAGAAATTACATCAAGTAAATAGAAAAGAAAGCTTGAAATTATTTCCTAACCAATTTCATTTACATCAAACTAAACATTGTAAGTATATTCACTGAAATGTAACAGTATTTAATAAACATGTTGTATTTATTATATTAAAATATTTTCTTTTTGAATTTTCCCTAGCATAAAACAAAACAACATGACTGAAGGTGCAGAATTTGTAATGTCACAAAAAAATAAAATGCTATTATGTTATATGGGGTATGTGTATACACAGGAGAAACAAATTGGCCTTAAAGTATTTTGGAAGTGTAGCAAATACTACTCTAACAAATGCTATGGAAGAGCTACTACTCAGGAAACCACTGTTATTTCTGTAAAAGAACATAATCACCCCCAAACATAACAGAGATTGAGGTTAGAGATGCTCTTGAAAGTATAAAAGAAGCAAGCACTAGTACTGACAAAGCAACTACCCAAATACTAAAAGAGCAACTATTAAAATTACCTCAACATGCATCAGGACAATTACCGTCCATAGCTTCTTTAAAAAGAACAATTGCCAGACAAAAAAAAGCTACCACAACTACTATACCTGCCCCTAAAACATTTGCAGAAGTAGTTATTCCACCAGAATTAAGCATTACTCACAGTAAAGAACCATTTATTTTTTTTGATAACAAATGCCCAGAAAAAGAATAATTATGTTTGCTACTGCAAACAATTTACTTAAATTACAGAAATGTGACACCTGGATGATGGATGGAACTTTCAAAGTCTGTCCAAAACCATTTTACCAGCTGTACACAATACATGGATTATACCAACACTCAAATATTCCATTCATCTACGCACTATTACCAAATAAACAGCAAACTACCTACATTGATATACTAACTAAAATAAAAGAAGAAAGCAATAATTATTTTCCTTCAAAAATAATTATTGACTTTGAAATAGCCATGATAAATGCTATACTAAAAAATTATCCACACACAGCAATTCAGGGTTGCTATTATCATTTTAATCAGAGTCTCTGGAGACATCTACAAAAATCAACCCTAAGGGGTCGATTCCGATCTCGGTCGGAGGCGCACCCAATACCATTCGGTCGGGAAAAAAGCCATGCGAAAGCCAGTTTCCCGACCGATCCGTACAGCACACCGAACGAGCAAGTACGATGCGCACAACAGCAAAGAATCCGGCCGAGCCGTACTCACCCAAACCAGGTCCTGTTCTCCGACCGAGGCGAATCCGGAAACGCCGAATCGAGTCGCACGGAAGGGAAAATGCAGCCCCGTCCGGCCGGACAAGTACGATGCGCTTCCCGTACGCGCCGAACCCGTCGCTACGCACGGCACGTCAAAGCATCCGGGAGAGGCGCACATAAGCTCCGATTCGCGCCACAACACGATCCACGGCTCCAAGACGAACACGGCAGCGACGAGGACGACGCGAAGCGACGAGGACGAGGCGAGCGACGAGGACGAGGCGAGCGACGAGGACGACGCGAAGCAACGAGAAGGACGAACGACACGAACCAACCATGAATCCCTTCGTCCCGATCATACCAATATTCTACATATACTACCGGAACAGGCACGGACGCGTACGGCGCAGAAGGTAAGCCAGACACCAACCACAAAACACATACAACACGTACACGACACATCACACACACACACAGGGATGCAGAATATACTTACACCAGCAACAGCAGCACCATAGGGGCGGGATGCCCATCACCAATGCCACATATGCACACAGGGGCCTGAATGCGCACCACCACCCCTACCCAGGGGGGGCAGGATGCCCACCACCACTACCACCCTTACCCAGGGGGGGCTGGATGCCTACCACTACTACCACCCTTAGCCAGGGGGGCAGGATGCCTACCACTACTACCACCCTTAGCCAGGGGGCAGGATGCCTACCACTACTACCACCCTCACCCAGGGGGCAGGATGCCTACCACTACTACCACCCTCAGCCAGGGGGGCAGGATGCCTACCACTACTACCACCCTTAGCCAGGGGGGCAGGATGCCTAACACTACTACCACCATCACCCAGGGGGGCAGGATGCCCACCACTACTACCACCCTCACCCAGGGGGGCAGGATGCCTACCACTACTACCACCCTCACCCAGGGGGGCAGGATGCCTACCACTACTACCACCCTCATCCAGGGGGGCAGGATGCCTACCACTACTACCACCCTTAGCCAGGGGGGCAGGATGCCTACCACTACTACCACCCTCACCCAGGGGGGCAGGATGCCCACCACTACTACCACCCTTAGCCAGGGGGCAGGATGCCTACCACTACTACCACCCTCACCCAGGGGGGCAGGATGCCTACCACTACTACCACCCTCAGCCAGGGGGGCAGGATGCCTACCACTACTACCACCCTTAGCCAGGGGGCAGGATGCCTACCACTACTACCACCCTCACCCAGGGGGGCAGGATGCCCACCACTACTACCACCCTCACCCAGGGGGGCAGGATGCCTACCACTACTACCACCCTTAGCCAGGGGGGCAGGATGCCTACCACTACTACCACCCTCACCCAGGGGGGCAGGATGCCCACCACTACTACCACCCTTAGCCAGGGGGCAGGATGCCTACCACTACTTCCACCCTCACCCAGGGGGCAGGATGCCTACCACTACTACCACCCTCAGCCAGGGGGGCAGGATGCCTACCACTACTACCACCCTTAGCCAGGGGGGCAGGATGCCTACCACTACTACCACCCTCACCCAGGGGGGCAGGATGCCCACCACTACTACCACCCTCACCCAGGGGGGCAGGATGCCTACCACTACTACCACCCTCACCCAGGGGGGCAGGATGCCTACCACTACTACCACCCTCACCCAGGGGGGCAGGATGCCTACCACTACTACCACCCTTAGCCAGGGGGGCAGGATGCCTACCACTACCACCCTCACCCAGGGGGCAGGATGCCCACCACTACTACCACCCTCACCCAGGGGGGCAGGATGCCTACCACTACTACCACCCTCACCCAGGGGGGCAGGATGCCTACCACTACTACCACCCTTAGCCAGGGGGGCAGGATGCCTACCACTACTACCACCCTCACCCAGGGGGGCAGGATGCCTACCACAACTACCACCCTCACCCAGGGGGGCAGGATGCCTACCACTACTACCACCCTTAGCCAGGGGGGCAGGATGCCTACCACTACTACCACCCTTAGGCAGGGGGCAGGATGCCTACCACTACTACCACCCTCACCCAGGGGGGCAGGATGCCTACCACTACTACCACCCTCACCCAGGGGGGCAGGATGCCCACCACTACTACCACCCTTAGCCAGGGGGGCAGGATGCCTACCACTACTACCACCCTCACCCAGGGGGGCAGGATGCCTACCACTACTACCACTCTCAGCCAGGGGGGCAGGATGCCTACCACTACTACCACCCTTAGCCAGGGGGGCAGGATGCCTACCACTACTACCACCCTCACCCAGGGGGGCAGGATGCCCACCACTACTACCACCCTCACCCAGGGGGGCAGGATGCCTACCACTACTACCACCCTTAGCCAGGGGGGCAGGATGCCTACCACTACTACCACCCTCACCCAGGGGGGCAGGATGCCCACCACTACTACCACCCTTAGCCAGGGGGTAGGATGCCTACCACTACTACCACCCTCACCCAGGGGGCAGGATGCCTACCACTACTACCACCCTCAGCCAGGGGGGCAGGATGCCTACCACTACTACCACCCTTAGCCAGGGGGGGCAGGATGCCTACCACTACTACCACCCTCACCCAGGGGGGGCAGGATGCCCACCACTACTACCACCCTCACCCAGGGTGGGCAGGATGCCTACCACTACTACCACCCTCACCCAGGGGGGCAGGATGCCTACCACTACTACCACCCTCACCCAGGGGGCAGGATGCCTACCACTACTACCACCCTCACCCAGGGGGGCAGGATGCCTACCACTACTACCACCCTTAGCCAGGGGGGCAGGATGCCTACCACTACTACCACCCTCACCCAGGGGGGGCAGGATGCCCACCACTACTACCACCCTCACCCAGGGGGGGCAGGATGACTACCACCACTACCACCCCCACCCATAGTATGGACAATGCATGACACAACCAGCACACCACAACCTAGGGAATGCAAGAAGAAGACATCCCCCCAACACCATGACAAGCGTGTGTAGACTGTGTCAAATGCTTACAACACCGAACATGACTTCCAACATACAATGTGACCCCCTAGCACATGTGCCACACAAATATGTGTGTGGCACACACAACGCAAGCAGGCCATGACCATTGTGGCAATGGGGTCAAAACCCCCATCATCACAGTGACCAAAAGGCAAGTGTGGGGTCCATAGCTGCAGCACATTTTGAACATTGTGGCAATGGGGTCCAAACACCCATCATCACAGTGACCAAAAGGTAAGTGTGGGGTCCATAGCTGCAGCACATTTTGAACATTGTGGCAATGGGGTCCAAACCCCCAACATCACAGTGACCAAAAGGCAAGTGTGGGGTCCATAGCTGCAGCACATCTTGAACATTGTGGCAATGGGGTCCAAACACCCATCATCACAGTGACCAAAAGGCAAGTGTGGGGTCCATAGCTGCAGCACATTTTGAACATTGTGGCAATGGGGTCCAAACCCCCATCATCACAGTGACCAAAAGGTAAGTGTTGACAAAGTAAGAGGTGCAACTGCCAAACAGCATGGATGATTCCTGGTCACAGAACAACAAACACATCAGTGGCAAAGTAGTGTATGTGTCCCATTGCAACATAAATTGGGGGAGCCAAATCCTGCAGTGCAAATAAGACATAACTTTGGCCATGTGCAGACAAACAACACCCATGGGGGCTGACACCGTCAACAATCATCAATGACACAATGACAGAAGTGACCATCCGAATGCAGACCCACATATTTGCACCAATGGGCACACACATGCAGATACCCTGTGGAGACTGCAGATGTGAGGCGAACAGATACCATACCATGGCAGCAATGGGACACACAATGAACAATTAGCACCAAATGAGGGCTCCCGTCCCATCAGCCTGGTCATGGAAGTGCCAACGGAATCATCAGCACAGATCCAACACACTTGTATAGCAATGTTGCACTGACAACACAGATGAGTCCTTCCCCATTGATGCCCAAACCTGCATGTTCACTGGAGATGGCCACACGGTCAGGGAAGTAGACGAATAGAACAATGGCAGGCACAACAGATGTGCAGGGGTGGAAGCCACAGATGTGAAGTTGCCAATCTAAGTAGGAAATCTCATTGCCAAATACTGAACACATGACACCCTCAGATGCTGCTATGGATGACATGGATACACCACAGGATAGGACACATTCCCCCTGGACCACATGGGTTCCTGCACAGTAACACTTCATTATCATGAGACCAAATATCACCATCACTGCAGCAAGGGCATTGTTAGCATCATCAACATCATGTACATCAGAAGCAAAAGCACTAGAGAACAGAAAGTTGCTTTATTCAGCATATGTGGCATTAAAAGTAGAAGTCCGGTAGAACATAAACAAAGGCCAATGGCCAGTCCATCAACAAAGTCACAAGTGGGTGACAGTGGCAGATGCCACCCTACACATGCCTGCACAAAACCAGGGACAATCCACTAGGAGGGGCAACCGGGGGGTAGGCCAGGCACCGCAGGGACAGGATCAGGGCTCACCAGGAGGAAGCAGGGAAGGGGTGGTGGGTGCTGAAGAGCCACTGACAACTGCAGTGGAGGTGTCTGACATGGTGTGTGCCGGCACAACTGGGGGGCATGGCTCAGATGTTGTGGGTGCCGGCACGACTGCAGTGGACCCTGCAGATGGAGTGGACAGGTCCGCCACTGCAGTGCCCAAGTCAGACAGGGTGGTAGTGGACTCCACTGCAGTGCCTACCACCAGGGGAGGAGAATGGGGAACAGGCAAGGTGGGCTGGACAGAGGGGAGGACACCCTCACCACATCAGTGGCACAGACAAGCGCAGCGGGGGTGTGGTGCCGGGAGAGCAAGTGGCAGGGGGAGAAGGCCGGAGCCTCTTGGGGATGGTATATCTGTGGGTGGGGGAACCTGGGGCAGGGTGTGGTGGGGGCACCTGTGGAGTGGGGGCCTGAGGGATGGAGGAAGGAGACCTGGTGCTTGAGCTGCAGGGCGGCAGCGGGGTCTTGCTCTTAGCACTCCGGGGGGACTTGCGGGTGGGGGCCTCAGTCTGTCTGTGCCTGGGGGAGGGTGTCCGGGGGCGAGGGGCACTCTGCTCCGTGTGGGGGGGCTTCTTCTTCCCCCTGGATGCTGGGGCAGCTGGATCGGAGGGGAAGAGGCCGAGGTCACTGAGGAAGAGGCGCTGGGTCTTTGGGGTTGCAGGTGAGGCAAGGGAGGGTGCTTTGGAGGGAGAGGCAACTGAGGACTGCGCAGTGCCCGTGGATGCGTGTGTGTGTACCAGGGCCCCATCCCCTGTGAGTCTGGTTTCAGTCCCCTGACTGTGCGTGCGTGTGCGTTTAGTTTGTGGCGTGTGTGTCTGTGTGCTGGATGTGTGTGTGCTGGTGTGTGCCTGTGCCGGTGTGTGTGTGCTTGGGACGGGCAAGGTGCTGGGGAGTGTGGATGGAGCAGAGGCAGGAGGGGTGAGGGACTGTCTGAGGAGGGACACTGCTGCCGTCAGGGAGGAGTCCATGGACCTGTTGCCCCTCTGTAGGTCAGACATGCCCGATGAAATGCCCTCCATGAACGACACCAGCTGAGTCAACAGTGCGGTGTGCGCATGGAGGACACTCAGCATGGCTGTCTGCCCTACATGGAGCTGGCGAAGGAGGTACACAGACTCCTCACTCAGGGCAGCAGGGGACACAGGGGCAGGGGGTGCGGTGCCTGGGCCAAAGGAGACACGCTCCCGAACATGGGAGCCTCCACGGACCTTGGGAATGGGAGCCGATGGGAGGGCGGTGGTGGTGCTGGTGGTGGCGGGGACAGCAACACTAGCTGGGGTGTGGTGGCTGCTGACACCCGCCTCCACAAGGGAGTCATCCTCTGAGTTGCTCTGGTCCTCAGCTGAGGTGGATGGTGCTGAGGACTCCTCGGTGTGGCTCCCCTCGCCCTCCGTGCCACTGGGTCCCTCCGACCACTCCTCGGCTGCTGACCCAGTCTGGCTCTCTGGCTCCTCCTGGTCCGTGGAGCTGTCCCCTTCCGTGGCCGTGGATGTATCTGCAAACAATGGGGAAACAGACAGACATCAGTCACCTGCACCAAACGCACACACCACTGTGAGCACAGCACATCACAGAGCAAGCCCTGGCATCATTAGTTGTACATTGCTAAAAGTGCCCTAACTGAACAGGAGAAGCCAATTGTCAGTCTGATGCCAAGCATGGCACTCACATCCCACATGGCCTTGCACCCATCTGTCTGGTGTCTGTTGGATTGCAACACCCCAGTGTGGACACATGCACCAAGTACACAGTAGTTGGACAGTGCAGAGG